>CM060476.1:2346232-2473732 GCA_030544235.1 Lepturacanthus savala | reverse complement strand
ACTCAATGAATAATATAAGAAGCTTTTAAAACGATGATTGTATTCCAAGCAGGTACATCAATAAAAACTTCTCACATAGTTTCATTTCACTAAAAAACAAAGATTAGATACAGATTAGGGACTAGTGACCCTTTGGAGGGGCCCGACCCCTATGTTGGGAACCACTGAATTAAACTAGGGAACTGTATATAAAGCAGTATTGGTACTTTAACTCAAAGGATGTGAGCATAGTTCACATTAAACAGGGTAAATCAATGCAGCTACTAATTAAAACATATGATGAAAAGGCTGTTTTACTACCATGGGATGTGTTTTTTGGGGTAATTGGGTGATTTACTCATGTTCTTGAGAAGTTTCTTTAATTGACGACCACTTCAAAGCCGTGTCATCGACACGTCATCTTCTCAGGTGGTTTTAAACTAATAAGATGCTCATTAATCTCACATTTTCAGCTGGAAAATAGAAAGTCTTTGCCACAGAAGCTGCAGATGTGCTTATATTTAACAAAAAGCTGCAACATGTGATTCAGCTGGTTATTTATTGGCCTTTAATCACCTTTTTTATGCTCTAATTATGTTCTATTGACTCCTCGCTTGAGCTTCTGATGTAAAAAAACATGTTGAAAATATGATTATGCATAATTTATGTGTCCACACAGGTTTAGGATGAGGCGGGTAAGATGCAATCATTTCAATTACAGGATGCACATGATGGAGGGGAAATACCATCAGATTATGGCTTTAAACTCTGAGATCACATTAGTATGTTGGATGTGTTCCAGCAGAGTCTTTGATATATCACAATTTATTGGTTTCCTCAAACTTAACTCGTATACTTTGACTTTACTTAGTGATTTTCTGGTTCTTAATTTCAGCATCTTCCAGTGGACGTGCTTCAAATACAGTATGAATGTTAATAACAATTCAGATATAAGGGCATGTCATGTAAATATTACAAGTCATGTAGGTTATCTCACAGTTTGACATGGTAAAAAGGGCACTTTAGTGCACGTTTAGGCATGTAAAAGGGTACTTTAGTATATTTAGACATTGAAAAAGGGCACTTTAGTGCACGTTTAAAGATGTAAAATGGTACTTTAGTACATTTAGACATTGAAAAAGGGCACTTTAGTGCACGTTTAAAGATGTAAAAGGGTACTTTAGTACATTTAGACATTGAAAAAGGGCACTTTAGTGCACGTTTAAAGATGTAAAAGGGTACTTTAGTACATTTAGACATTGAAAAAGGGCACTTTAGTGCAAGTTTAAGCATGTAAAAGGGCACTTTAGTACATTTAGACATTGCAAAGGACACTTTAGTGCACATTTAGACATTTAAAAGAGCACTTTAGTGCATGTTTAAACATGTAAAAGGGCACTTTAGTACATTTAGACATTGCAAAGGGCACTTTAGTGCACGTTTAAAGATGTAAAAGGGTACTTTAGTACATTTAGACATTGAAAAAGGGCACTTTAGTGCACACTTAGACATTTAAAAGAGCACTTCAGTGCATGTTTAAACATGTAAAAGGGCACTTTAGTACATTTAGACATTGCAAAGAGCACTTCAGTGCATGTTTAAACATGTAAAAGGGTACTTTAGTACATTTAGACATTGAAAAAGGGCACTTTAGTGCAAGTTTAAGCATGTAAAAGGGCACTTTAGTACATTTAGACATTGCAAAGGACACTTTAGTGCACATTTAGACATTTAAAAGAGCACTTTAGTGCATGTTTAAACATGTAAAAGGGCACTTTAGTACATTTAGACATTGCAAAGGGCACTTTAGTGCACGTTTAAAGATGTAAAAGGGTACTTTAGTACATTTAGACATTGCAAAGGGCACTTTAGTGCACATTTAGACATTTAAAAGAGCACTTTAGTGCATGTTTAAACATGTAAAAGGGTACTTTAGTACATTTAGACATTGAAAAAGGGCACTTTAGTGCACAGTTGGACATTTAAAAGAGCACTTTAGTGCACGTTTAAGCCTGTAAAAGGGCACTTTGGTACATTTAGACTTTGCAAAGGGCACTTTAGTGCACATTTAGACATTTAAAAGAGCACTTTAGTGCATGTTTAAACATGTAAAAGGGTACTTTAGTACATTTAGACATTGCAAAGGGCACTTTAGTGCACGTTTAAGCCTGTAAAAGGGCACTTTAGTACATTTAGACATTGCAAAGGGCACTTTAGTGCACGTTTAAGCCTGTAAAAGGGCACTTTAGTACATTTAGACATTGAAAAAGGGCACTTTAGTGCAGGTTTAGACTTTTAAGGCTGCACTTTAATTCATGTTTAGACATTTAAAAAATCATTTTAGTGCATGTTTTGTTATTTAAAAAGGCACTTTAGTGCAGGTTTAGACATTTTAAAGGGCACTTCAGTAGTGCAAGTTAAAAAGGGCACTATAATGCACATTTAGACATTTAAATCATGGCGTTAGTGCACATTTAGACATTTAAAAAGGCACCTTAGTGCACATTTTGAATTTAAAAGGGCACTTTAGTGCACGTTTAGACATATAAAACTGCATTTTTTAACATTTAGGGCACATCATCTTTTATAATATTTTGGAAATGACACCATCTACATCGGTTTGGGAATCACGGTGCATGACTAAGCACATGTTCTGTGTTGTATTTCCCATCTGTGAGGAGTTGTGGATGCAGTCAGAGTTACAATAAGATCTATTCCTGCTGTACTGAGTATTAGCAAGTTAATATTCCAGTGGCAACAGCAAACGTTCCCCAAAGATAGTGTCACATCTGCCAAAGAAAGCTCCTGTAATGTTAAAATTGAAAAGTAGTAACGCTAAGCAGGAACATGGAGATTTTATCCCAGGGCTTTTATGTAGATATCATTATGTAGCTGTCAAGTGCATATTAAAGACCCACTTCACAAGATTCAGCCGGAAACATTCAAAAGTCAGCCGGCGTCTTCACTTTTAACCAGCTCCGGTAAGTTAAAACAGCGGCTGATAACATCTACAAGGCAAACGAGTCATTTCAGAGAAGAAGTTTTAGGTTTCCCTCTACACAACTGTACGAAAAACGGAAAGTTTGAAAAGATGCTGCGATAAAAAAAAGTATTTTAACTCATTCACTGCAGTGTTTTCACTGTAGGGGGCGCTGTTAAGGATCATTTGACCAAATTTGGTCACCAGGAAGTAGATAAAAGGGGACAATGCATAGATATACATAAGGCAGGATGTCTTATGGTGAAGAATGGAACAGCCTTGTCCGGCGGCCATCTTGGGAAGGTGAGTGATCTGAGCAAAAGTTGACGGGTTTACACATGGTTTAGTTTCTTACAAATGTCATCAATATGGCTATGATTATAATATACTTATACACCTATAAGAATGCAGTGACATAACTACATATCTGATGTTTAGTATAAACCAAACTGTTTGAAAATCGGTTGAAAATTGAGCAAGTTTTGGTCGTTTTAAACAACATGACCCATTAAAAACTACAATGTTATGGGTGGACAAGCTGCCTGTCCCAAGATGGCCGCTATTCTGGACATTTGACTCCATTGGCCAGCAGCATGGATGAGATATCTAGCTTTTACTATGTATATCAAATGCATAGGTATACATACAACAAGGGCACAGACTCGAACGTCCTCACCCGGCGGCCATCTTGGGAAGGTGAGTGATCTGATCTTGCTGAAAACTCCACGGATTTACACTCAATTTGGTTTCTTACAAACATCAATGTGGAAATAATTATATCTATATAATATGAATACTTCTATGCAGTGACATAAGTACAGCTCTGACGTTCAGTATAAACCAAACCGTTTGAAAATTGGTTGAAAATTTAGGAAGTTTTGGTCTTTTTAAAAGAACGCCGGCACTAAAGTGCCCTTTTTCAATGTCTAAAAGTACTAAAGTACCCTTTTACATGTTTAAACGTGCACTAAAGTGCCCTTTTTCAATGTCTAAAAGTACTAAAGTACCCTTTTACATGTTTAAACGTGCACTAAAGTGCTCTTTAAAATGTCTAAATGTGCACTAAAGTGCCCTTTTCAATGTCTAAATGTACTAAAGTACCCTTTTACATGTTTAAATGTGCACTAAAGTGCTCTTTTAAATGTCTAAATGTACTAAAGTACCCTTTTACATGTTTAAACATGCACTAAAGTGCCCTTTTTCAATGTTCAATTATACTAAAGTACCCTTTACATGTTTAAACGTGCACTAAAATGCTCTTTTAAATGTTTAAATGTGTACTAAAGTGCCCTTTTTCAATGTCTAAATGTACTAAAGTACCCTTTTACATGTTAAACATGCACTAAAGTGCCCTTTTTCAATGTATAAAAGTATTAAAGTACCCTTTTACATGTTTAAACGTGGACTAAAGTGCCCTTTTTCAATGTATAAAAGTACTAAAGTACCCTTTTACATGTTTAAACGTGGACTAAAGTGCCCCTTTTACATGTTTAAACGTGGACTAAAGTGCCCCTTTTCAATGTTCAATTATACTTAAGTACCCTTTTACATGTTTAAGTGTGCACTAAAGTGCCCTTTTCAATGTCTAAATGTACTAAAGTACCCTTTTACATGTTTAAATGTGCACTAAAGTGCCCTTTTTCAATGTTCAATTATACTAAAGTACCCTTTTACATGTTTAAATGTGCACTAAAGTGCCCTTTTTCAATGTCTAAATGTACTAAAGTGCCCTTTTACATGTTTAAACGTGCACTAAAGTGCTCTTTAAAATGTCTAAATGTGCACTAAAGTGCCCTTTTCAATGTCTAAATGTACTAAAGTACCCTTTTACATGTTTAAACGTGCACTAAAGTGCCCTTTTTCAATTTTACAATGCCCTTTACAATACCCTTTCCTGCAACGTTTGCTTTTTTTCTCTTCAACTCAATTTAAGTTTAGAAACAACTCGTATCTACGGCTTCGACACCTGCATCTCTGTGTAAAGCTACTTAAAAGTTATATTACATTGGATCTTGGGCTAGTAAGGAATTAACGAGCATAGCCCGTATCCATCTCTGCCTGACTGAGTACAGTATAAATTTATTGAGACCACGAACGTCTTCCATTCCCCTCAAGCCCGTCCTTTCAGCTCCCATCCAGTGATTATGTGTCTGATATGGAGCTGTAATTACAGTAATCACAGGGGGAACAGAGGGAGGGGGCTGTGAGTGACTATGCCCCTGGTAGTTTCAACATCATGTGTCTCCTGTTACTCCTGTAATTATCCTTAGACTATTATTAACAGAACCACATTCACCCTCGGGGGAAGCGAAAAACACTCAAAACAAGGGAAAGTCACTTAAACGAGTTATAATCATCACACATAAAAAGTTAAGCATTCCTTAATTACACGTTATTCACATGAAACGTTTCCTCCGCTCGTCCTTTTCTTCGTGGGTCGAGTACAGGCTCAAGGAAAGAAAACTGACTGGTGGTTTTCTGCCGCCGTCAGGCGTCTTATTACCAATCAACAGGAGGTTTGGGGTTTTTTTTTCCAGCCTGACAAACATAAGCTTCCGTGGAATTCTTCAAAAGCGGCGGCCGCCGTAGCCGACAATAGACCTTTAACCGCACGCGTTCCAAAGAGAAAGTGACAGAAAACTCATTACGGCCTCAAACAGTCCAACATCTCTCCGAGTCCGAGGCAGAAATCATTTTATATTTGCTGCTGCTGCTGCTGCTGCTGCTGCTCACATCCATCATCAGTGGACTTTCTTTCTTTAGTTCCAGTCCATGGGCTCTGACAGACGCCGACCAGGCTGCAACACGTGGAACCAGCGGCCTGGCGGCTAATGGACGGCTGCTGGACGGCTGCTGGCTTCGCCTAACTGGACTACTCAATGTAGTTTGTAAAGATCATTAAAAAAAAACATGTTTTATCTCCTAGAGGGCACTTCAGGACATATTTTGGCTTTTACACAGCCTTTTAGCATGATTTTTAGCTCCCAAGAAGGCATTTAGCATGTGTTTTGGCACTTTAGCTACTAGGAGGCACTTTAGCACATGTTTTGGCTTAAAGAGGGCACTTTAACACATACTTTGGCCAACAAGAGGGACTTTAGCATGAGTTTTGCTCCTAAAAGGGCACTTTAGAATATGTTTTGGCTCTGAGAGGGCACTTCAACATGCTTTTTAGCTCCCCAGTGGGCACTGTGGCACACATATTGGCTCCTAGAGGGCACTTTAGATGGGTCTTGGCTTGCAAGAGATGACTTTATTACACACTTTTGTCTCCTAGAGGGCAGTTTAATACATGTTATGTCTCCTAGAGAGCACTTTAGCATGTGTTTTGGCTTAAAGAGGGCACTTTAGCATACCTTTGGCCACCAAGAGGGACTTTAGCATGCTTTTTAGCTCCTAAGAGGGCACTTTAGCATGAACTTTAACTATTAGGAGGCACTTTTTAGTACATGTAGTACATTTTTAATACATGTTATGTCTCCTAGAGGACATTTTAGCATGTGTTTTGGCTCCCGATAGGGCACTTTAGCATACCTTTGGCTCCTCGAGGGCACTTTAGCAGGCAGTTTGGCTCCTAGAGGGCACTTTATCACATGTTTTGGCTCCTAGAGAGCACTTTTGCACACCTTTTAACTCCAAAGAGGGCACTTTAGCATGCAGTTTGGCTCCTAGAGGGCACTTTATCACACGTTATAGCTCCAAAGAGGGCACTTTAGCATACCTTTGGATCCTTGAGGGCACTTTAGCATGCAGTTTGGCTCCTACAGGGCACTTTATCACACGTTTTAGCTCCAAAGAGGGCACTTTAGCATGCTGTTTGGCTCCTAGAGTTCACTTTAACACCCTTTTTTGTTCCAAAGAAGGCACTTTAACACAGGTTTGGCTCATAGAGGGCACTTTAGACTGTGTTTTTGCTTTCAAGAGTGTAATTTAACACACATTTTGACTTCTAGAGGACACTTTAGGCACCTGTTTTTCAACAATTGGGCCGCCCCTGCGCACGTCACTGCCTGAGTGTTTCATAAATGCTTAATGGGAGCAGAAAACAAGGCGATAGATAACTCCAGCTCCTTCCTACGCTCCTGCAGCACGTTTTATAAGACTAATGATCAGCAGATCAGTCAGAGGATGTCTCAACCTTTGCAGCCGCGATCGCACGTCGCTTCCTGTTGCCGCGGCGTGATCCGACGCTTCCAGCCGCCGGAGCCGAGAATAACTCGTCAGGATTGTCATTTACATTTCGAGTGGGTTAAGAGTTTGCGAGCGTGGGCGTCCGCACGCTCAACCCGCCGAAACACACACGAGGGCAAGTGCCTACAGGAACGCTTCATCCCACTGGCGTTGTAGCTGAAATCCCCAGGAGAGCCTCCTCATGAACATTCACATTATTCACAATCAATTGTTCAGAGCAGCCGCGCACATCATTTGTTTTTCCACCAGGCAAAAAAAGGCAGAATTAAAGCCCATTACTGGGGGAAAAAAACCAGCAGATTCTGCATCTATTTGCTGTCACTGACCAGATTACTACATATATATGTGTTTTCCCCAGGAGCAAAAACTGCAACGTGCAATCACATCTGTCACCGGTGCACGAATAAATAACTGATTGTTGGGGAGATATCCGACATAAAATTGGATTATGGTGACAACATTTACAGGGTTTTTTTCTCCTCAGGCCCCTGAGGCAGATTCACAAACTCCGACTTCAGGATCCATCGTTGCACCTTTTACGGCGTTTCAGGTTGTTCCTCATTCACTTTGCGTTGGTTAAATTCCACCTGAAACTGCGTGTTAACCCTTTAAATGCCAGAGTTTTTGCTAGGATGTTCGATTCTGACGTCTGAATTTCAAAAGGCTGTAACTTATAAGAGATAGAGACTTTCTGTAAATTAGAGAAATATTAAGGACGACCCATAGTTCATGAAGGGATTAAAGTCACCCATCTAATTTGCATATTATGACGTCATAACGCTGGAGCCATCTTGGATTAAAGAATATTCATGAAATGTCACATATTTTAACCCTCAATTGCATAGTTTTTTTACTTTTATCTTCAATTTTTTCCAAAGCTGTGATTTAAAATGCATGTTTTTACAGTTAGATGTGAAAAGAGGGCTTTTATTTTGAAGGACAGACAATTTAGGAGGTCACATGACCAGGATATCCCTATTGCTGGTGGACATTTGACATGTGAGCGTCATTGTCTCACAACCAAAGGTTGTTTTTTATTCAGAATTTGGAAAAATTTTCATCGAATAAAATATTTATTTATTTTTTCATGTAGGGATTAAATTTCCCCATCTAATTTGCATATTATGACGTCATATTACGGGAGAATGTTCTTGAAATGTCACATATGTTAACTCTCTATTGCATAGTGTTTCCATATGGCAACAATTACTTTATATTCAATTTTTCCAAAAAAAAGCTGTGATATAAAATCTGTGTTTTTACAGTTGGGTATAAAAGGGTGCTTTTATTTTGAAGGACATACAATTTATGTGGTCACATGACCAGGATATCCCTATTGCTGGTGGACATTTGACATGTGAGTCTCACAACCAAAGGTTGTATTTTATTCAGAATTTGGAAATAAAATCACCAAATAAAATGTTGAACTTGAATTTTTGAACATTTGAAGTTGGTTGCCATATGGCAACAATATGCAAATATGGAGAATTCAACCTAATGGAGTCCATTGACTATCCTGAGACTGTGTTTAAAATGTTTTCTTATATATACACAAGAATATTAATGAATGTCACAGATTTTAACTCTATTGCATAGTGTTTTCATATGGAAACAATTACTTTGTCTTATTTTTTCCAAACATCTGTGATATAAAATCAGTTTTTACAGTTAGGTGTGAAAAGGGAGCTTTTATTTTGAAGGACATACCATGACCAGGATATCCCTATCGCTTATGAATATTTGACAAAGGTTGTCTTTTATTCAGAATTTTGGAAAATTCCCACCAGATAATAATTAAACTTGAATTTAATTACCCTTTTTTTCCAATTGACTTCCTAATATGCTAAAATAGATTGGTTGCCATGGCAACGATATCCAAATATGTGAAAACTCCTAGTGTATACAACCTAATGGAGTCCCATTGACTCACATAGAATGAAACTATCTTTTTCTTATATTTCCTAAAAAAATATCTATGATTTAGGCCATTTTAAGTAATAAAGACATCCAAAACATGTTAATAATATCACTCTGATAAAAATGGCTCATATTTGACTAAATCTACTGTTTTATTCAGTGTTGAATTAAGTCAACAGTGGCATCTAAAGGGTTAAGAGTATATATATATATATATATATATATATATATATATATATATATATATATATCATATATATCATCTTTTTTTCTTCTGCACCAATCTGTCACATCAGAATTTGTATCACCAACCAATCATGGACACACAAAGGAGGATTTTAAAAGCTAAAAGCTAAATCTCATTTAATTGGCTGTATTGATTTCTGCAAACTGAACCCAAAGCCTCGACTTCAGTAGCACCTGCAGACACCAAACTCCCCACTTTTATGTCTACCTACAGTAGGAAGGGCCGGACTCAGGGGTTTGTTCATATATCATTCATAGCCCGGGTTATATCATACTTTACTGCAAAAAGACACGGTGAAAATAGATTTTTTGTGTCTGTTGGCTATATTTTCAGGTTGCTGGGGTGATAAAAAGACAGAGCTGTAAAAACCTGACTAATATGAAATGAAACAACCATTTTAAACCCGATTCTGTTGCAAATTAGCTTAAATAATGACTCATTTGCATATTTAAACAGATTTGTGATACAAAAACAATCACTGATGTAAAAAAATCAATTGGGGTTGTGTATTAGCTCCATGTTTTAACCCTATTCACCTGCAGCCTCTCGCTTTAATACACTTGGTTATTATCTAAGACGGAAATTTACATTTTTGCAAAATATGCACGACCTTAGGTCACAAAGATGGTTTCAGTTTAAACTGCCAACTTTCAGAATAGAGCTTGGCAAAGAAAGGTTGTTCTATTACAGCGTTGGACTTGGAATCATTTACAGGACAAATTCCAGCAGTGGCGTCATTTCAGCGGTTAGAAGAATCTGAAAATTCTAAATTTAAATGCAGCAATCTGGTGCAAAATGAAGAAGTTATAGACTTTCAATACTCAAATGCAAATTAATGACATTTGTGTCTGTTGTCAATGGGAAATGGTCTTAAATACATCTTCAATAACTTCAGTTCTGCTGTGAAAATGCTCAAAACTATGGTGAAAACGAACCAAACCAGCTTCAGCCATATTGACCTGTTATATTTAACATTTATTGAGCAATAGGAGTCAAACTAAAGCTGAAGATTCAACCTAAAATGTCTTTTTTTTGTCCACAACCCAAAGATCATCAGTTTACTATTATAGAGACTAAAGAAAATGACTCAAATTGATTAATCGATTATCAAAATAGTTGGCGATTCATGTAAAAGTTGGGAACTAACTGATAATGGAATAATCGTTGCAGTTTTATTATTTATACTCAAATTTTGGAGATCAGATTGCAGTGTTTGTATGAGTTTGCCTTCAGATTGAGCTACTTGCCAGTTAATCAAACATATTTATCTGTTCTAAATGCATCTCATAGGGATATTATTCAAATTTACAGGAAATCAAACACTCAACAATGAGAAAAAGCCTCAAAATTGTCAAATGTGAATGTTTTCTCCTCATGTTTCCCTGCGTTAGTGGCATTAAAATTGATTTAACCCTTTGACCTCCAGCCTTTTTTAGGTTTAGGACATACCCATAGTAAGTAGGGTATGCCTGATGTTGGTCGACACTAAACGACCATTTATTGATCTCAAATAAACATTTTCATCCCAAAACAGCAACAAAAAAAACACATTTTTTGTCAGTCGCTTCAAACAAGCGACTTTTTACTGTAGTGTTTTTTGGCTGCTAGTTTACTGAGTTTTTGTCATAAAGCTACACTGATGGTACCGTTGGACTCGTCAAAGTCTCAGCTTTCATATGAGATGTCATTTGTTTGTGTAACATGAAGTATCAGAGCGCTAGCCATCAAAATGTGGAGAGTGGGTCGGCTTTATGATCGTATACCGATTTTCATATTTGTTAATTAATTAGCTTGGTGTTGGAGTTGTGTTTGGTGTGTGTAAATATGACTTATATGTGCTTGTAGTGGAGTTTCTCCTGTTTAATTTGATGTATAGCTTGACTATATTTGTACATGAGTAGTGGAGCAATCTCAGGGTTTAACCCTGGAGTTTAACGAGTTAAAAGCCCTAGTTCTAATTAAAAATGTCTACTATAGTCAAAGTACGGTGAGTGTTAAACTGAGCCTCTGAACTCAGAGACTCATTTCCTCCTGTGTTGCTGCAACCGGTTCAACTAACAAACAGATTTCCAATTATGCTGTTTTGTCCATGCACAGCATGTGAAATATATTTTGTTATTCTGTGATTTGGTGATGTGTTATGCATGATAGTCATTGTTGTCGGCAGGGCCAAAAATGCCATTCCATTGATTGGGGAGACAAAGAGTAAATTTTCAGAGAACAATTTCTTGAAGGGGCTTGAAAAAATACTATTCTACCATAATAATCTGGTCTGGTCTGTATTTGGAACTTTCCTTGCAGGTTTAAGCCCTCAGCATGTTCAAATGTTTAAAAAAAATGGTCTTAAAGGTATACTACACCACCTGGATTATTGGTCCATTGTTGGTCCAACACTAGGGTTGCAAAGGTCTGGAAAACTCCCAGTAAATTTCCAAAAACTTCTCAAGTCGAGGGAATTTTGGAAATATTTATATTTATCAGACCCTGATACAGCAGATTTATTTTCCCCTGGAGTGGAACTCATTTCTTTCTGCATGTTTTGAGCCTTTATTCGTTGTTCGTTGCCACTTTTTGCAGCATTCTTCACGTATATTCACACATTTTCAAAGACTTTCAACATCAGTTTGTGAGAAATTCTTCCACACACCAGAAGATGTAGAATATGTAGAATAAAATAAGATAAAAAGCTTGTAAAACAGAAATAGGGTCATAGCTAAACAACTGGAATGGTCTAATTGATGTATAAATTCTTGTATAGTTACAGAAAAGGTCAATGATATGAAAAAACAGCTCATTTAGCAACTGAATTACCAGCTAGGAAGCTACTCTATGAATACATTGAATATTTGCAAGTTAAATATTAACACATATTTGCCCCATATTACTATCAAAATGACTTTGTATTTTCAGCCAACATTATACTACAATATATTTTCTCAGACTAGATTTAAGGTTCTTTTTTGGATTCATTCATTTATTCCCATTAATCCCAATGAAAAGTACCCAATTTAGACAAATTCCCAGAATTTTGCAACCCTATCCAATGCATTAATTCCCGTTAATTCCCATTAAAAGTATCCAAGGAAGGACAATGGGGAACCAGAGTGATGGTTGTTGCATCAGAGTGAGAATAGAAGCTAATGAAGTTAATAAACAGATTATTCTTTCTATGGATTGTTTCTTCCCTGATGGAATGAGCGAATTCCAAGATGGTGGCCAACGCCAGGATTCATCATTTTCACAGAATTTCATCCCACTGAAAACCTTTGGTGTGTGTTGAAGACTTTGTGGTCCGACTCTACCATCATCAGTACAAGAAATTGGTTAAAAACGAATGCAGTACTGGATGGAAATTAATCTCATGACATCGCAGAAACTTATCGAAACAATGCTCCAGTGAATACGGCCATAATCAAAGCTAAAGGCCAATGAAAGATGTGGCAATTTACAGGAAATTGTCCGTCCTTAATTTGGACCAAACCACTTTGAGGAATTAGCAGCACTTATGTTGTGTATTAATTTAACATTTGTTTAACATTCAAAATGATTTAATTGCGTTTAAGACGATTTTTCAGGGGGAAAACTTGTTATTTTATGCGTTTTGACCATGGATGTAATATAGACCTGGATATGGCGCAGATTTTTCCCAGTGGTCACTCGTGGTACTGCAACAAAAAGTCCCATCTGACGCATTTTTCTCCATAGACCGCAATAGTAAAAGAGAAAAATCTGTCGGCAGGTCACCCCCAACTATAACCCTGTTAATTACTAATCTATGTATTCTAGATTTTTAAGTCATTTTAACCTTCCAAAAAAAACAGAAAAACTTGGATTTTCTGGAGAGAGGACGGTTAAGTTATTCATTTTTCTTCAAACGACTAAAATGTGATTTTTTTTCCCCCCACAATTTACACATTTTCATCATCCCAGGGCATGATGGGAGGCTTTTGGAATGAATGGCGCCCGTTTTTCGGTCCGGTATCCAGTTCTATGATACGTCCGCGGTTTTGACGCTAACGTTAAAAAAAAGTCACTGTGACTCAGCCTAAATTCTCAAAATAGAATTTTTTTTTTTGGGGGGGGGGGAGACGAAACTATGGCTGGTTGCCATGACGATCGACGACGTCAGACCCCCTCTATTAAGTCTATTAAGTCTCCTGCGATGGATGCGTCCATCATAAAACACAAACCCCGCTCATCACGTCGGGGTCACGATGGCGCCATTAGCAGCCGCTGCGTTAATTACCCACAAATCCTACGAAGGAACCATGAGGGGGGTAAAGGAAACAAACCATGCAAATATTTCATTTCTTCACGAAGGCTCAGAAACAACAGAAACAACATCCACCCCGGCTGCAGCCGCTTCACCCGGGATTTATTAGGGTTGTTTTTTTAAAAAAAGTTGCTAACCCGAATCTGTCAGAGAAACAAAAAACAGGCGTCGACTTTAACGCCTCGAGGTAGACGCCTGCAAATTAAAACACCTGCGAACAAAGCTTTAGTGCACAAAGTCTGACAAGCCGCTGAGTGACAGCTTCATAATTCCCAGCTTAGCGTATTACCATAAAAGTTTTTTTTAAAGAAAACTCTTATGCAGGAAAAAAAAAAAAAAGGGCCTTTTTGGGGAAGGTGATTTGCATGCAGCTCCTGCTCCGGCATTACCTCATATTCCTCAACGGCAGAGGAGGTAATCATCGATTTAATCACGACGAGATGATAGAAAACTGGACTGAGAGATAGTGATCAGAGCTACACGGCAGAAACACGTTATTGTAAAACATAAGAGACGAATCACACACACACACAGCTCTGTTAAAGGCACTAACCTGTAGATTAATGAAGCAAACAGTATGTTTTATATAGTTATGTAATCTATCAATTGATTTACTTTATTATAACACAATAAAACCAATAAAACCGTTTGGTTTTATTGGATAAATTACACAAAAATGGGCGATTTTCTCTCTGATAACTAATTGGTTGACTTGGATGGTGGAGGTTTAGGAAGCTGCATGTGGACAGATGAGGTTTTCTTTGTTTCCCTGTGGTTTTTGCTGCAGAGGCTGGAGGAGGATTTGTGGGTGAAGTTTCAGCCCCGCACCCTCAAAACCTGGAGACCCCCCCCCCCCAAGACCTGAACCACATGCATCCATCCACTCCCTTCTACATTTGCTTTAAATGAGTGTTTCTCTCTTTTTTTTTTTATTATAAGAAACCAAATGCTGGAATCATTTGAAGGGTGGGGTGAAGAAGTTGGAAACATCCTCAGGTTTATTATAGACGGATCTATTCCGAGAAATATCAAAGTGACCAAAAGATGATAATGTAGAACCAAAAAAAAAAAAAAAAGCTGGAATGAGAGAAGAAATAGAAAAGATTCGCTGCGTGACATAAACGGGACTTTATTCCAGGATGATGGTGCGTAAAAACTGCGTTCAACATATGGAAATATGTCCAATAAAGAGAATATAGTCCAGCATTTTATGCGTTTCTTTAAGATAAAATCTACCAAATCGAGTTTGATTGATTCAGGAATTGATTAGTCAAAGTTTAAATGGAGCGGGATGGTTTATATCTATATATTCATCGCTGTTGGATTAAAGCTTTAAATGATGTGACTTTTAAATGAAGTTTTGCGTGATTGAGCCGTGATCGCAGAAAGAAATGAATAAATGAATGAATGTGCGCCGAGAACTCACCAGAGACGGATACAATCCGAAGGCGGTGAGGCAGAGGACCGGGTACAGGACGCTCAACAGGACCCGCATCCTGCCGCTTGTCTCCGGGGCTCAGTCCCGTTAAAACCCGCAGCGGCTCCTTGCTGTCACGGCGCAGACACGGCGCTCCGGCGGCGGCACCACGACCACACGACGCGCTCAGCGGCATCACACCCGCATCACGCCCCGCATCACGCCCCGCATCACACCCGCCGTCCCCGCAGCTGCGACTGACGGCGGAGCAAAAAAAAAACAAAAAAAAAAAAAAGGAAAAAGTTTTGAGCGAGCTCGCGAATATTCAAATGTTTGAGGAGGTCCGGAGGACTGCAGGGGAGGAGTAGACAGGAAGTGACATCACGGCACGGGTTACGGTGGAAGGTCTATTTATCATCCATCCAATTATTTAGGCTGTATGTCCGTCTCTCGTTTATCTGTCCATCCATCCAATGTCTATCCTAATTGGATGGATGGACACATATCTATGCATCCATCCAATTATCTAAGCTATACGTCCATCTCTCATCCATCTATCCACGTGTCATCTATCATTCTATCCAATCTATCCATCTCTTACCCATCTATCCTTCTCTCCACCCATCCATCCAATTTTCTATATCTATCCATCTGTCACCCATCTCTCATCTCTCCATCTATCTGTTCATTGGTCCATCCAATCTTCTATCCACCCATCCGTCCATCCAATTAGCTAGGCTGTCTGTCCATCTCTCATCCATCTATCTATCCATCTGTCATCCCTCTCTCTCTATCCATCCGTCCAATTTTCTATATCAATCCATCTATCCATTTATTCATTTAGTCATCTATCTCTCCATCCATCCATGTATCTAGACTATCTGTCCATCTTGTCCATCCATTCTTCTGTCCATGCATCCAATTATCCATCTATCTATCTATCCATCCATCTACCAACTCTATCCATCATCATCCATCTTTCTATCTTCCAACATCCATCCAATTTTCTAGGCTCTGTCCATCTCTCATTCAACCATCCCTCCAATTACCCATCTCTCCATCCTTTCATCCATCCCTCTGTTAATCTGATCATCCATCCAATTATCTATCCATCCATCCGTCATCTCTCCATCTATAGATCATCCATCCATCTAATTATCTGTCATTTCTCTATCCATCCACTCATCCAACTGTGTATCTATCCTTCATCTTTCAATCTCTCCATAATCCACCTATCTTCCATCATCCATCCATCTTTCTAACTTCCATCATCCATCCATCCATCCAATTTTCTACACTCTCTGTCCATCTCTCATTCACCCATCCCTCCAATTACCCATCTCTCCATCCTTTCATCCATCCATCTGTTAATCTGACCATCCATCCAATTATCCAACTATCCACCTGTCTCTTATCTATCTATCCATCCATCCATCTATCTTTTTATCTTCCAACATCCATCCATGCCTCAATCTTTCATCCATCCACCCAGCCATCCTCCATCTATCTTTCTAACATCTATCCATCCATCCATCCAATTATCTATCGTCAACCATCCACCTGTCTATCCATCAACCATCCATCCATTCATCCATCCATCCATCCATCCATCTATCTATCCATCTATCCATCCATCCATCCATCTATCCATCCATCTATCCATCCATCCATCTATCTATCCATTCATCCATCCATCCATCCATCCATCCATCTATCTATCCATCCATCTATCCATCCATCCATCTATCTATCCATTCATCCATTCATCCATCCATCCATCCATCCATTCATCCATCTATCTATCTATCTATCTATCTATCCATCTATCCATCCATCCATCTATCTATCCATCTATCTATCCATTCATCCATCCATCTATCCATCCATCCATCTATCTATCCATTCATCCATCCATCCATCCATCCATTCATCCATCTATCTATCTATCTATCTATCTATCTATCTATCTATCCATCCATTCATCCATCATCCATCATCCATCATCCATCCATCCATCCATTCATCCATCCATCCATCCATCCATCCATCATGCAGTGATAGTGAATGGGTCAGTTTATTGCTTTATTTCATCTTCAGATTTAGTCCATTTTTCCTCCACATGTAAAAAACGGGGAAAAGAAAGACTTTTTCCCATCAATGGCAAAACCTGATCTTATCAGTTTCTTCAACTATAAATAATGAGAGAATATAAATATATGAGATTAGATTATGTTCTCCAGCTTCTGAGTCTCACAATACGAACTGTTTTCTCCAAGGACGTTGAATGGGGGGGGAAAAAAAAGAAAAAAAGATCACGTGAAACAGGCTCAACAGCAACAAAACCCATCACCCATAAAAGAATACGATTGGTTTTTCTTCAGGGAGGAGCGGGAAGCAATCGGGGCAGCCCGGTTCTTTACGACTCCCATTCACGGGTTTGTATTTACAAGGGCATCAGGGACGGGTTCTGCTCGGATCCGCGGCGGCTACCTTCATATAGTTTCATGAATATCTCATACCTGAGATATTCATGAGTCCATTCATCAGCGGTGCAGCAGCAGGGAGAGGAGCTGCTGATGCTGCTGTGACAGCCATGTCTCAGCTGTACAGTGATAATCTGTCGCCATCCGTTCTATATGGGACTCTGTGACGTCCTCAAGAAAAAAAAAAACAACCTCTGATCGTCCAGATCCTGTTATTTTTCTGCTGGTTCTGCTTTCATCGCCTCTTGACCTGTTCACCTTTATTTTCCACACACAGCTGTGTCATTCCTGTTTTTTTATGCTTCTGTAGACTCGTTTAAACAGTAGTAGCTCAATGTACATTAACCTTCTAATAATAGACACTTATAGGAAATATAAGAAAACATAGTCTAAGGATAGCTCCATGTTATGTAAGTCAATGAGACTCCATTGGGTTGTATGCACTAGGAATTTTCCATATTTGCATATTGTTGACATGGCAACAAATCTATTTTAGCATATTAGACAAAAAAAAATTAAGAAAGTTTGGTGAAAATGTCGCCAAATTCTGAATAAAAGACAACGTTTGGTTGTGAGACAATGATGCTCACGTGTCAAATAAGTCCATAAGCAATCCTGGTCATGTGACCATGTCCTTCAAAATAAAAGCCCCCTGTTAACACCTAACTTTAAAACATGGCTTTTATATTACAGTCTTTTGGAAAAAATAAGTGAGGCAATGATGCTTACATGTCAAATAAGTCCATCAGCAATAGGGATATCCTGGTCATGTGACCATGTCCTTCAAAATAAAAGCCCCCTGTTAACACCTAACTTTAAAACATGGCTTTTATATCACAGCCTTTTGGAAAAAATAAGATAAAAGTAACTGTTGCCATATGGCAACACTATGGAATATTCTTTAATCCAAGATGGCTCCCGCATTATGACATCATAATATGCTAATTAGATGGGTAAATTTAATCCCAACATAAACTTTGGGTCATCCTTAATATTTCTCTAATTTACAGAAAGTCTCTATCTCTTATCACTTTTAAGTTACAGCCTTTTGAAATTAAGATGTTTTAGAAAAAAACGTCTGAAAAAGAAAATTTAAATGATTATTTGGTGAAAATGTCACCAAATTCTGAATAAAAGACAATGTTTGGTTGTGAGACAATGATGCTCACATGTCAAATAAGTCCATCAGCAATAGGGATATCCTGGTCATGTGACCTCATAAATTGTATGTCCTTCAAAATAAAAGCCCTCTTTTATACCCAACTGTAAAAACATAGATTTTATATCACAGCTTTTTGGAAAAAATTAATATAAAGTAATTGTTGCCATATGGAAACACTATGCAATCGAGTTAACAAATAAGTCAAATAAGTCCATCAGCAATAGGGATATCCTGGTCATGTGACCTCATACATTGTATTTCCTTCAAAATAAAAGCCCCCTTTTAACACCTAACTTTAAAACATAGATTTTATGTTACAGCCTTTTGAGTTACTGATATTTAGCCAAAGGAAATTCCAAATAAATAGATTCAAACAGAAGGAAACAATCAGGTCTAGTTGAGGGTTGGAGGTCTTTAGGTCCATGCTATCTATTAGCTAGTATTTATAAGTTATGCTAACATCTATCGTCTCATTTTATTGATAGGATGAATGGAGATCATCTCCAATGATAAGGCTGGGTCCCGACTTCAGGATTATTTTAATATTTCCACCCTATTAAAATAATAAATCAGCTAAATCACCTCCTGATGACGCTGCCACGTCTGGTAAAATCACTTTAATCCTGAGTTAAAGGATCAGACTCTTTATGTCCTGAAGGAAAATGGACATTTAGCATAAGTGAGGCTTTTATTCTTTAGAATAAAATAAAATTAACAAGATTTCATGATGGCTTCAAGAAGCTAATATGGTGCAGAAGAAGCTCTAAACAGGATTCTTCAAAGGCTTTTGGCTATAATGTTTTATGCATATCAATAAATGTAATAAATATGGAGCCAGATATAAAGAAATAAAGGAAGTTACAGGATCTTCAGTCCATTAAACATGTTGAAAATCCACATCTCAGGTTTCAGAAAGAGTTGAGTTACGTTCAATAAAAACCGGAGCTGACATTAGTTTAATTTAACTCCAGGTTAATGTAAGTTTAGAGCTTCACTATGAAATGAAAGGACAGTTTAATTCAGGTTTAAAGTCACACTAGAATGTTCAGAAATTGGCCTAAAGTCACTTTATTCTTGACATAAATGTCTACAATCAGCAGCTGTCGAGGCCTTTTTGATTGGAATAATTCATAAATACAACATTCCCTGCATTGGATAAAGTTTTATTTTAACAGGGTGAGGATATATAAACCTCTGAGGTGAGTTTCAGGCAGGATTCCACATATATTTTGACCAGTCTGCTGCTTCGTCTGTGCTCAGACTGCAACACAATGTTCCCTCCACAGCAGATCGAACAAATACCCCTGTCATAGTTTAAAACAACAGGCTATGAATCCGCTTTCCAGCGGACCGCGATAACCGCTGCTGCCTACCGATGAGCTGCACTCAGCCGTGGCGTTCGAGACAGGACCTTGACACTCAGAAGGAAAAATACCGCGTCCATATTTACACGTTAATTAGATAGAATGCGACCTCTATATGTTTTTTGGTATTTTTCAGGGGGGGGTTATAAAAGAAATGAACCCTTTAGGCGCCACCGTCAACAAGATGCTGCACTGGATATTTGACAAAACGGCAGATTTTGTCAAAAATGAGCCGTTTTATTAGTGATATTGTATGAAAGTATTACATAGACATCACTGAAAATGGCCTAAATAATAGATATTTTTAGGAAATATAACAAAACATAGTCCAAGGATAGTTTCATGCTATGTAAGTCAATGGGTCAATGGGAAATCAATTGAAAAAAAAAAGGTAATTAAATTTAAGTTTAATTATTATTTAGTGGTAATTAGTGGTAAAGCAATAGGGATATCCTGGTCATTGTATGTCCTTCAAAATAAAAGCTCCCTTTTCACACCTAACTGTAAAAACTGATTTCATATCACAGATGTTTGGAAAAAACAAGATAAAGCAATTGTTGCCATATGAAAACACTATGCAATAGAGTTACATGCTATGTAAGTCAATGGGACTCCTTTAGGTTGTATACACTAGGATTTTTCCATATTTGCATATTGTTGCCATGGCAACAAATCTATTTTAGCATATTAGAAAATAAAATTGAAACAAATTCAAGTTAAATATTTTATTTGGTGAAAATTTTTCCAAATTCTGAATAAAAGACAACCTTCGGTTGTGAGACAATGATGCTCACATGTCAAATAAGTCCATCAGCAATAGGGATATCCTGGTCATGTGACCTCCTAAATTGTATGGCCTTCAAAATAAAAGCCCCCCTTTCACAACCAATTGTAAAAACAGATTTTATAGCAGCTTTTTTGGGAAAAAATGAAGATAAGTAATTGTTGCCATGTGGCAACACTATGTAATATCTGACCCTTGACCCTTTAGCGGGCCGGTTCTGGCCCCCGGGCCACATGTTTGACACCCCTGCCCTAGAACTATTTTAGCATATTAGAAAAAAAAATTGAATAAATTATTTTATTTGGTGAAAAATGTTCCAAATTCTGAAAAAAAGACAAGCTTTGGTTGTGAGACAATGATGTCAAATAAGTCCATAAGCAATAGGGATATCCTGGTCATGTGACCTCTTACATTGTATGTCCTTCAAAATAAAAGCCCTATTTTCACATCTAACTGTAAAAACATGCATTTTAAATCACAGCTTTGGAAAAAATTTTAGATAAAAGTAATTGTTGCCATATGGCAACACTATGGAATATTCTTTAATCCAAGATGGCTCCCGCATTATGACATCATAATATGCAAATTAGATGGGGGAATTTAATCCCTACATAAACTTTGGGTCGTCCTTAATATTTCTCTAATTTACAGAAAGTCTCTATCTCTTATCGGTTTTACGTTACAGCCTTTTGAAATCAAGATGTTTTAGAAAAAAAAACGTCTAAAGGGTTCAAACTAATCTATAAAGTAAATTAAGGGGAGAACAAAATACGACACAATGACTATTCACACCAGTATAATCAAGTCTTAATGGAACAGGTTTTAATAGAGACAGTTCACAAGGTTTAGTTGGAGTAATTAAAACTAAACAGACCTTCTAGGAGGAGACCAATGGGCCCATTATGATATTCTTTCAGAAGATTGTGTGTATGAACTGTGGACTCTTTGTCATGTTTAATGCTGTTAGTATGTGGACAGAGCCTCTGCATTATTTACCAGTCAATTAAAGGCCATTTAATGCAGTTTTCTTCTCTTTCACCACATCTCTTATGCCTGTGAGAGTCCTTTTAGGACTTCTTAACATATGACAAAGCCAAGATGTGTTATAGATCGTTAAACAATATTTCATTATTTTGCTCAAGTCAGAAGTTCTGCGAATTTATAATTTTGCAAATGTTCTGCTAACATATGCATTTTCAAGAATGTTGAACTATCCCTTTAACACAATACCAACAAGTCAGAAGACAACATGGCATCCTATTTGAATGGGATTTGCCCAGGCAAGCTAATGTTAGCAGCTAACTGCTGCAGCCCTGCTAGCGTCAGTTAGCCGCTAACTGCTGCAGCCCTGCTAGCGTCAGTTAGCCGCTAACTGCTGCAGCCCTGCTAGCGTGAGTTTACGCTAACTGCTGCAGCCCTGCTAGCATCAGTTAACGCTAACAGCTGCAGCCCTGCTAGCATCATTTAGCCGCTAACTGCTGCAGCCCTGCTAGCATCAGTTAACGCTAACAGCTGCAGCCTTGCTAGCATCATTTAGCCACTAACTGCTGCAGCCCTGCTAGCAAAATTTAGCCGCTAACTGCTGTTGGCCTGCTAGCATCAGTTAGCTGCTAACTGCTATAGGCCTGCTAGCATCATTTAACCACTAACTGCTGCAGCCCTGATAGTGTCAGTTTACGCTAACTGCTGCAGCCCTGCTAGCGTCAGTTGGCGCTAACTGCTGCAGCCCTGCTAGCATCAGTTAGCCGCTAGCTGCTAAGGACTGAAAAGCTTTGTGTTTAAATGCTGAAAATGTGCTGAACTGTTTGTCCTTTGCATTGAACCACAAGGATTAAAGTATTAAGAACTCACCAAATTAACCGTCTTCCTTTGTTGTGCTAAGTTCCATTATTGCCTTAAATGTCAATAATCTAAGTTTTATCAACATAAATCACTGTTTTAGGCCAAAAAAGACAAAATACAAGTTGGCTGTTTTGTATTCAGTGGACGGCAAAAAGGAAAAGAGAGAACCTTCTCAACCTAAGCCGAGATGAGTAATATATAGTTGAACAATAATGCTTTATAATACAACAGCGGTTTCTGTGGAGGCGTCTTGAAATGTTAGCATGTGTCTGCAGCAGGCGATCGGTTGCGAGCCGCTGGTTAAAGGTTAATGCATCGCATGGGTCATCATGTGGATGTCCGTCTGCATTAATTTACCCACAGGGCATCTAATGAGTAGTCTGGGGAGTAGGAATGTGTCAGGAGGCAGTCACTCAGAGTCTTGGTAAACAGGATTTACCGATACTAGACGGCACTGCAGCCTCCGAACGCTGTACAGCTTCAATATGAAGGAGTTGGACTGCAAGAAATTAAATATTAACAGAGAAAGATATCTTGTTTTTGGTCCAATATTGAGTAGAACTGTCTTATTATTTTCCTGATTTGGGTCAATTTGGTTTAGTTTTAAGGAATCGAGACTAACACGTCCTTAAAAGAAAGATTAAATTGACTAAAATCAAGAATATATATATATGTTTTCCAAGTTTTAGAAACGGATGTCAAACAGTCCCAGCGTGTTTCAAACCCAGCTAAAGAAAAGTTAAGAAAGTTGTGCAATTTTTTTTTTTTTAATGTTAACTTTCCACCTAAATGTTCTAGGTAACATTCCCCTGAGGTTGCTTGTTGCTAGGTAACCCTCCAACATCCATTTTATGAATAACCTTCCTGGATTATTTAGGGAACATGACAATACTGTTGGTTTTATACGAGAATAAAAAAATGAGCTGTTTTAAAACATCTAGGGCAGGGGTGTCAAACATGCGGCCCGGGGGCCAGAACCGGCCCGCTAAAGGGTCAAGGGTCAGATATTACATACTTTATTTTCATTTTTTCCCCAAAAAGCTGTGCTATAAAATCAGTTTTTACAGTTAGGTGTGAAAAGAGGGCTTTTATTTTGAAGGGCATACAATTTATGAGGTCACATGACCAGGATATCCCTATTGCTGATGGACATTTGACATGTGAGCATCATTGTTTCCCAGCCAAAGGTTGCGTTTTATTCTGAAATTGGAAAGAAATTCACCAAATACAATATTGAGCTAACATGCTATAACATGCTATATGTAAATGATATGCAAATAAGGAAAATTGCTAGTGTATACAACCTAATGGGGTCCCATTGACTTACATCCACCTGAAACTGTGTGTTAACTGTGTGTTTTCTAAAATGTTCAATTGTAAAATCTTAATTTCAAAAGGCTGTAACTTAGAAGTGATCTAATTTGCATATTATGACGTCATAATGCGGGAGCCATCTTGGATTAAAGAATATTCATGAAATGTCACATATGTTAACTCTCTATTGCATAGTGTTTCCATATGGCAACAATTACTTTTATCTTCAATTTTTTGTGATATAAAATCTATGTTTTTACAGTTGGGTGCTTTTATTTTGAAGGACATACAATTTATGAGGTCACATGACCACTGTCTCACAACCAAAGGTTGTATTTTATTCTGAATTTGGAAATAAATTCACCAAATAAAATGTTGAACTTGGATTTTTGAACTTTTGAAGTTGGTTGCCATATGGCAACGATATGCAAATATGGAGAATTCAACCTAATGGAGTCCCGTTGACTATCCTGAGACTATTCTATCTTCTATCTTATTTTTTCCAAATATCTGTGATATAAAATCAGTTTTTACAGTTAGGTGTGAAAAGGGAGCTTTTATTTTGAAGGACATACAATGACCAGGATATCCCTATTGCTTATGAACATTTGACAAAGGTTGTCTTTTATTCAGAATTTGGGAAAATTTCCACCAAACTTGAATTTAAAAACCTTTTTTTTTCAATTGATTTCCTAATATGCTAAAAAGAGATTGGTTGCCATGGCAACAATATGCAAATATGTGAAAATTCCTAGTGTATACAACCTAATGGAGTCCCATTGACTTACATAGAATTAAACTATCTTTTTCTTATATTTCCTAAAAAAATATCTAGGGAGCTTTTATTTTGAAGGACACACCATGACCAGGATATCCCTATTGCTTATGAACATTTGACAAAGGTTGTCTTTTATTCAGAATTTGGGAAAATTTCCACCAAACTTGAATTTAAAAACCTTTTTTTTTCCAATTGATTTCCTAATATGCTAAAAATAGATTGGTTGCCATGGCAACAATGTGCAAATATGTGAAAATTCCTAGTGTATACAACTTAATGGAGTCCCATTGACTCACATAGAATGAAACTATCTTTTTCTTATATTTCCTAAAAAAATATCTAGGGAGCTTTTATTTTGAAGGACATACAATGACCAGGATTTGGGATTTCCCCAAAAATATCTATTATTTAGACTATTTTAAGTAATGAAAACAGGCAACTTTATGCTAGAATGTTTTTGGGATCCTATTTTTTCCCGAGCCGAGTATCCAGATTTATTTTTTGCAGAGAGGATGTTATTTATTATTAATCTAAGAAGTGGATAAAGCCGAGTTCAAATCAATCGTCCAAATAAGTTTGTTGTCAACATAACCTTGGTGTGGCCTTCGTATGCCGTATATCCTGAGGTAGCCGCTATCTGCAAAGAGGTCTCAACAATCCCAACTAATAAGCAAACAGCGATGCTCACTGTGGGCTTTTAAAAGGCTTAATTCATGACCGAGCTCCTCAAGGTTAGACGTCTAACCTCATTTTCACCCAGAAGACGATCCGAAAGGCGAAGGAGCTGCTGAAGAAGCTGCTCCGAAGCAAAAAGGAGGTTCAAACACACACAAAAACACACTATAATCCATTCAGCGTTGTATTACAGCAGGACTATTGGAGGCATCGTCTCACTGAAAGCGGCTCAGTGAAATCTTTTAGGCTAAGCAGCTCATTAGGGCCCATTCCAGTGAAATACCCTTTTCTTCCTCCTCTATCTGGACTGATCAGAACAGTATGGATGTTTTATTCAGCTGCAGGGTTGTGTGTGCACAGTGCAGCAGAGGATCCGCACAAAAGACTCATGGTGAAGTCATATTATATATATTGTCCTTCGCGTAGAATTACATAGAAAACCACACGCGGACAATAGTCGACACTTATATCCTGCAAATCCGATGGTTGTGGGAACCGAGTCGTGTGCAGTTTGACTGCACGAGTAAACAGCATAATTGAATTGATTGACTTAATTGACTTGACCTTTTGCATTGTTTGCAGATGCATTTAACCCTTCGGGTTAAAAACGTTTGATTTTAACGTCTTCATTTCAAAAGGCTGCAACTTAAAAGTGATGAGAGATAGAGACTTTCTGTAAATTAGAGAAATATTAAGATTGATCCAAAGTTCCCCATCCAGACGTCATATTATGAGGTCATATTGCGGGAGCCATCTTGGATTAACCCCTTGAACTCCAGCCCTTTTTCAGGTTTAGGACATACCCATAGTCAGTAGGGTATGTCTGATGTTGGTCGATACTAAACGACCATTTATTGATCAATTTATTGAAAAAACCCATTTTTTGTCAATCGCTTCAAACAAGCGACTTTTTACTGTAGTGTTTTTTGGCTGCTAGTTTACTGAGTTTTTGTCATAAAGCTACACTGATGGTACCGTTGGACTCGTCAAAGTCTCAGCTTTCATATGAGATGTCATTTGTTTGTATAACATGAAGTATCAGAGCGCTAGCCATCAAAATGTGGAGAGTGGATTGGCTTTATGATCGTATACCGATTTTCATATCTGTTAATTAATTAGCTTGGTGTTGGAGTTGTGTTTGGTGTGTGTAAATATGACTTATATGTGCTTGTAGTGGAGTTTCTCCTGTTTAATTTGATGTATAGCTTGACTATATTTGTACATGATTAGTGGAGCAATCTACCGT
The DNA here is from genome assembly GCA_030544235.1 of Lepturacanthus savala. Classification (NCBI taxonomy): domain Eukaryota; kingdom Metazoa; phylum Chordata; class Actinopteri; order Scombriformes; family Trichiuridae; genus Lepturacanthus; species Lepturacanthus savala. The sequence goes on along the minus strand of CM060476.1, from coordinate 2,447,080 downwards.
TTTAAGCCAAGTCGTATTGTGTTGCATCAAACAGCTGTTTAAGTCGCCTCGTTCAGTAGGAAAACATGTTCCATGCAGACTTTCAACTACTTTAAAGTGCTTCACATTACAAGTGCACGTTCACACACGGATGGCGGCGGCTACTGAGATAATAGCAGCACTCATACATCTCGGGGGTGAAGCACCTTTGCTCAAGGACAAATCAGAACGCCAACGAGCCACGGCCGCCCCCCGGATGAGACGCAACGGCGGAGCTTTAGGTCACCGCTGCACATGAAGGAGTAAGAAGCACTGTACTACAGTAGCGTTTTGGCTAAAGGTCGCCGGGAGCGGCACTTGTGCAAACCAGGGGAGGCATTGGAGGCGACCGCCGGGAAGGACTAAAGGGGGCACTTGGACCGCGAGGTGGTTTAATTCGAGGTTTGCTCGGAGTGGCCTGAAGTGCACCTCTGAAGCACGGCAGCGTCCCGACAGGGGACTCGCTGAATGGATCGCTGCTGCACTCCAAGCAAGAAGGGCAGGAAAGCAATTTACCTGGAGGTAACATCTCAAATGAGTGAGCCACCGACAAACAGCTCGCAATCATGCAGCTATATGAAACTGCTGTGGTAGATAGACATACGCAGGGTGGAGGAAAAGGAGAAACAAAGGCATCTATGTTGTGTTTTGTTGCAAATTATAAATAACTGGTAGGTTATTAAAGCTTAACTAAGTCTAACTGGACTAGTCAATGGAGTTTGTGTAGATTTAACTCGGATGTAATAAGCAAATAATTCCCAGATGCCAAAAAAAAAAGGGGTTTGATATAAACGTAGTGAGGTTTCATAGCATTTATTAGTCCCAGTGTGTTTTAACCACCCAAGAGGGCACTTTAGTACAAGACATGTAAAACTAGACATGTAAAGGGGCACATTTAAAAACGGGACATTTAAACATTTATAAGGGCACTTTAGTGCATGTTTTGATATTCATAAGGACACTTTACTGCACATTAGACATTTAAAATTAGACATTTAAACATTTAAAAAGGGCACTTTAGGGTACATTTAGACATTTAATAGGGCACTTTAGTGTATGTTTAAACATTCAAAAGGATATTTTACTGCACTTTAAATGTTTAAAAGGGCACTTAATATATATTTAAACATTTAAAAGGGCACTTTACTGCACATTTAGACATTTAAAGGGGCACTTTAGTGCATGTTTAAACATTCAAAAGGATACTTTACTGCACTCTAAATCTTTAAAAGGGCACTTTAGGGTACATTTAGACATTTAATAGGGCACTTTAGTGCATGTTTAAACATTCAAAAGGATACTTTACTGTGCTTTAAATCTTTAAAAGGGTACTTAATATATATTTAAACATTTAAAAGAGCACTTTAGGGTACATTTAGACATTTAAAGGGGCACTTTAGTGCATGTTTAGACATTCAAAAGGGTACTTTAGTGCACTTTAAATCTTTAAAAGGGCACTTAATATATATTTAAACACTTAAAGGGCCAATTTATTGCACATTTAGACATTTAAATGGGCACTTTAGTGCATGTTTAAACAAAGGATACTTTACTGCACTTTAAATATATATTAAGTGCCCTTTTAAAGATTTAAAGCACAGTAAAGTACCCTTTTGAATGTTTAAACATGCACTAAAGTGCCCCTTTAAATGTCTAAATGTGCATTAAAGTGCCCTTTTTAAATGTTTAAATATATATTAAGTGCCCTTTTATAGATTTAAAGTGCAGAATATCTAAATGTACCCTAAAGTGCCCTTTTAAATGTTTAAAAGGGCACTTTAGGGTACATTTAGATATTATATTAAAAGGGATGCATGTTTACTGCATGTTTAGATATATAAAAGGGGACATTTGGATAAAATCGGTGCTGCTGATGTATTTCACATATCCTCTATTTACTATTTTATTGTTTTAACACATTATGTCATTTCCTTCCTGAGTTTTCCGAACACACACGAGTAGTTTTCATGTCAGACGTGACAACATGATGGACCAATATCCAATTTATATTGAAATTGTTCCATTACAGCCAACTCTGCTTCCTTTCCCCTCATGTTCCTGTGTCTCTTTAGCGTTTTATTCCAAAATTGCTTTCCTGCCCTTTTTTTTTTTGCTCAACTCATCAGAAAAAGAAAATCCTCGTGTGCCACTGCTGTACCGTCCTTTCCCTGCTTCATCCACGTTTTATTCTCTCTTTGCTCTTTTCTCGGGTTGCTCAGCAACATCAGGAGAATTCGGCGGTGCAGGATCGTTGAGTGGAAACTCGACTAAAAGTCGTTATTCCCTGATTAAACAGCCTTTCAGCTCGTGTACGTAAATGGAGCAGCGCAACAGCAACTCTGGGCAATTTTTAATTGCTACGGCACCAAAATGCATTCACCTCCATTTACGAGGTAAGAGAAATGAACGCGGCTTTTACATTTTATGTAAAGCACTTTGGATTGTGTTGATGCTTTACAAATAAACTTCACCGGCCTTGGCAGGTGACCACATCTCTAAAATGTCACTCTCTCAAAACTCAACCACATTTAAAGTCAGACGTTTAAAGGGGACCATTAAAAGGACCATTTAGACATTTAAAAGGGCACTTCAGTGCATGTTTAGATGCTTAACGGTATATTTAGACCTTTAAAAGCGTAGTTTAGATGTTTAAAGGGCACTTTAGCACTTTAGACATCTAAAAAGAGCACTTTGCAGACATTTAGATATTCAAAAAGACAATTTACTGCTCATGTGAGTGTTTAAAAGGGCACTTTAGTCCATCTTTAAACATTTAAAAGGGACAATGCATGTTGTGACATTTAAAAGGGCACTTTAGTGCACATTTGGGCATTTAAAAAGGGTACAATGCAGGTTTAGACATCTAAAAGAGCACTTTTACACAGATTTAGATATTCAAAAAGAAAATTTACTGCTCATGTGAATGTGTAAAAGGGCACTTTAGTCCCCCTTTCAACATTTAAAAGCTACAATGTTTAAAAGGGCACTTTAGTGCATGTTTAGACATCTAAAAGGGCACTTTTGTGCACATTGACATATTCAAAAGGACATGTTACTGCTCTTTTAGATGTGTAAAAGGGCACTTTAGTCCATCTTTAAACATTTAAAAGGGACAATGCATGTTGTGACATTTAAAAGGGCACTTTAGTGCATGTTTAGATGTTTAAAGGAGCACTTTAGTGCACATTTAGACATCTAAAAGAGCACTTTGCAGACATTTAGATATTCAAAAGGAAAATTTACTGCATATGTGAATGTTTAAAAGGGCACTTCAGTGCATGTTTAAATGTTTAACAGGATATTTAGACATTTAAAAGTGCAATTTAGTGCATGTTTAGATGTTTAAAGGGCACTTTAGTGCACATTTGGGCGTTTAGAAAGGGCACTTTAGTGCACATTTAGACATCTAAAAGAGCACTTTTGCACACATCTAGATATTCAAAAAGACAATTTACTGCTCATGTGAGTGTTTAAAAGGGCATTTTAGTCCATCTTTAAACATTTAAAAGGGACAATGCATGTTGTGACATTTAATAGGGCACTTTAGTGCATATTTGGGCGTTTAAAAAGGGTCAAATGCAGGTATAGACATTTAAAAGGGCACTTTAATGCACATTTAGACATCTAAAAGAGCACTTTTGCACAAATTTATATATTCAAAAAGACAATTTACTGCTTGTTTAAATGTTTAAAAGGGCACTTTAGTCCACTTTTAGATATTTTAAAGGACATGTTACTGCTCTTTTAGATGTTTAAAGATGTTTTAAAGATGTTTAAAAGCAATATTTAGACATTTAAAAGGGTCATTTTTAATTGTTTTGTCTTTCTTTTCTCAAAACTCATAGTTTAAACTTAGTTTACAGATCGTTGTGCTGTAACGTGTGATGTGAACATTCCAAATATTTCAATTAAATCATGGGACTGTTATGGTTTATGCGAAAAATCCAACCTCTGACACCTTCTATTTTTACCCTTTTGACACAAAAGACTGTAGATCAGACTGGATTTTGCAATTCTAGGAGGAAAAACTACAGAAACTGGAGGCGTAAAACACTGAGCAAGTGATTTTTCCTTGTGAGAAAAAGGGCAGAGGACACAGAGGAGGACATGATGAGGATGGAAAGTTACGGCCAAAGGACGAGGCTGATTATAGCAGCGTCTAATATTGCATTACTGGAAGTACTTGATGGTAATAAAGCCTACTGAAGCATATTGTAGTATTTCTGATTCATTTCTGTAATATCCATCAGGAATAGTAACACCATCTATGCAATAAAGAGGAACCCTGATTAAATTTGTGTTAAAAAATGAGGTAAAAGCAACAACATTGTGATGTTACCTGAACATAACGAGACGTTCATTAATTAATTAAGTAGATCAGGATCCTCATTAAATATGATTGCATGGTAAGAACTATTTTAATAAAGGAGGATTTACAATGTGTAATAAAACAGCAGCTGTTCTCAGACTCTTAATTCCACACATTCAGATGTTTTAGCAAAAAATGAAACATCTAGGAGCCAAAACGTGTGCTAAAGTGCCCCCTAGAAGCCAAAAAATGTGTTAAAGTGCCTTATAGGGGCCGAAACGTGTGCTAAAGTGCCCTCTTGGAAGCTGAAAGTGTGTTAAAATGCCCTCTTGGAAGTCAAAACACATGCTAAAGTGCATGCAGGAATGAAAACAATGCTCAAGTGCCCTCTAGGAGCCAAACTCTGTGCTAAAGTGCCCTTTTGGGAGCCAAACACATGCTAAAGTGTCCTCTAGGAGCCAAAACGTCTGCTAAAGTGCCCTTCAGGAGCCAAATCACTTGCTGAAGTGCCGTTTGAAGAGCCAAAAAGCATGTTAAAGGGCCCTCTTGGAAGCCAAAACATGCTAATGTGCCCTCTAAGAAGCAAGACATGTGATAAAACAATGTCTTAGGAGCCAAAACTACTGCTAAAGTGCCCTAGAGGAGCCAAACATATGCTGAAGTGTCCTCTAGGAGCCAAAACTACTGCTAAAGTGCCCCCCAGGAGCCAAAACACTTGCTGAAGTGCCATTTAAGAGCCAAAGTACCCACCATAAGCCAAAAAAACATGTTAAAGTGCCTTCTAGTAGCCAAAATGTGTGTTAAAGTGCCCTCTTGAAAGCCTAAACTCATGCTAAAGTGCCCTTTCTGAGCCAAAATGTTTAAGTTGCCCTCTTGGAAGCCAAAACTAGTGCTAAATTGCCCTCTTTGGAGCTAAGAAATGTGTTAAAGTGCCTTCTTGGAAGTCAAAACACATGCTAAAGTGCCCTCTAGGAGCCAAAATGTGTTTAAAGTGCCATCTTGGGAGCCAAAACTCATGCTAAAGTGCCCTAGAGGAGCCAAACATATGCTGAAGTGCCCTCTAGGAGCCAAAACTACTGCTAAAGTACCCTCCATAAACCAAAAAACATGTTAAAGTGCCTTCTAGTAGCCAAAATGTGTGTTAAAGTGCCCTCTTGAAAGGCCAAACTCATACTAAAGTGCCCTCTAGGAGCCAAACACATGCTGAAGTGCCCTCTAGGAGCCAAAACTACTGCTAAAGTGCCCTTCAAGAGCCAAATCACTTGCTGAAGTGCCATGTAAGAGCCGAAGTGCCCTCCATAAACCAAAAAACGTGTTAACGTCTAGTAACGTCTAGTAGCCAAAATATTTGTTAAAGTGCCCTCTTGAAAGCCTAAACTCATGCTAAAGTGCCCTCTAGGAGCCAAGACATGTGTTTAAACACCATCTTGGGAGCCAATACTCATGCTAAAGTGCCCTAGAGGAGCCAAAACTACTGCTAAAGTACCCTCCATAAACCAAAAAACGTGTTAAAGTGCCTTCTAGTAGCCAAAATGTGTGTTAAAGTGCCCTCTTGAAAGGCCAAACTCATGCTAAAGTGCCCTCTAGGAGCCAAAACTACTGCTAAATTGCCCTTCAAGAGCCAAATCATTTGCTGAAGTGCCATGTAAGAGCCGAAGTGCCCTCCATAAACCAAAAAACGTGTTAACGTGCCTTCTAGTAGCCAAAATATTTGTTAAAGTGCCCTCTTGAAAGTCTAAACTCACGCTAAAGTGCCCTTGGAGCTAAGAAATGTGCTAAAGTGCCCTCTAGGAGCCAAGACTGTGTTAAAACACCATGTTGGGAGCCAATACTCATGCTAAAGTGCCCTAGAGGAGCCAAAACTACTGCTAAAGTACCCTCCATAAACCAAAAACGTGTTAAAGTGCCTTCTAGTAGCCAAAATGTGTGTTAAAGTGCCCTCTTGAAAGGCCAAACTCATGCTAAAGTGCCCTCTAGGAGCCAAACACATGCTGAAGTGCCCTCTAGGAGCCACAACTACTGCTAAAGTGCCCTTCAGGAGCCAAATCACTTGCTGAAGTGCCATGTAAGAGCCGAAGTGCCCTCCATAAACCAAAAAACGTGTTAAAGTAGCCTTCTAGTAGCCAAAATGTGTGTTAAAGTGCCCTCTTGAAAGCCTAAACTCACGCTAAAGTGCCCTTGGAGCTAAGAAATGTGCTAAAGTGCCCTCTAGGAGCCAGAACTACTGCTAAAGTGCCCTTCAGGAGCCTAATCACTTGCTGAAGTGCCATTTAAGTGCCTTCTTGGAAGTCAAAACACATGCTAAAGTGCCCTCTAGGAGCCAAGACTGTGTTAAAACACCATGTTGGGAGCCAATACTCATGCTAAAGTGCCCCAGAGGAACCAAACACATGCTAAAGTGCCCTCTAGGAGCCAGAACTACTGCTAAAGTGCCCTTCAGGAGCCTAATCACTTGCTGAAGTGCCATTTAAGTGCCTTCTTGGAAGTCAAAACACATGCTAAAGTGCCCTCTAGGAGCCAAAACGTATGTAAAGTGCCATCCCTGTGCTAAAGTTAGCAAAGACATTATATATATTCGCCCTTTTTCCCTCTTTCCCTTCAAGAATTCTGCACATTTCTCTGTCTGGTGTCATAATCTGTCATTGGTCTATAATTGGATCTATGCTCAGGTTAATGTTGGGCAGGTCTGGATTAGTGTTAAAATACTAATAAGCTCCATGTAGGAATGATAAAAGTTCGTCTTTGTCCTGTTTCTAAAAGGTTCTAAAAAAGTTTATTTCACGTGTCATGGTCCAGATGTAAAAACCGACATGAAAAGATGTTTAAATACAATTAAAAGGAGTTAAATAGAAACTAAAATATGCTCAGAGGGAATAAGACATGAGAATAAATGTTACAGTGCAGCATGAGATATTAATCAAAAGCCTCCACGATAAAAGGCAGCGGCAAACAGAAAAGTCTTCAGCCCTGATTTAAAAGAACCGAGAGTGGCAGCGGAGCGGCGGTGTTCCGAGATAAATAGTTTAATTTACCTGACCGGATGAATAATTCACCGGCAGAAAAATGTCTTACATTTTAAATATGTATCAGCACCTGCATGCGGCACCATCTTTCACTTCCAACTTTTCAGAAAAAAAGAAAAAAAAACTCCCAAAAAAAATAAATCGGGCCACTTTTTGGTAAATTGCTTGGGACAATAATACCAAATATGGCTTTTTCTGTGTATAATTATGATTAATAGTCACTGTTTCTGATCATTTTGCGTTGGAAATATGTGATAAAATATAATTATTTAGGTTTATTTGCATCAGCAGTTTCAGATGAAATGGGTCGGTCAAAGGACAGAAATTAATTTATCATCAGTTTTAATATTAAAATACAATCACTTTTTAAAATGCATTAAACAAACTCACATGTAACAAGCTAAGCTATCAGGCTAAGCTACCACTACCAAAAGCTAGCACCTAGTCATATGTAACAAGCTAAGCTACCACTACCAAAAGCTAGCAGCCAGTCATATGTAACAAGCTAAGGTATCAGGCTAAGCTACCCCTACAAAAAAGCTAGCACCTAGTCATATGTAACAAACTAAGCTACCACTACCAAAAGCTAGCACCTAGTCATATGTAACAAGCTAAGCTACCACTACCAAAAGCTAGCACCCAGTCATATGTAACAAGCTAAGCTATCACTACCAAAAGCTAGCACCCAGTCATATGTAACAAGCTAAGCTATCACTACCAAAAGCTAGCACCCAGTCATATGTAACAAGCTAAGCTATCAGTCTAAGCTACCACTACAAAAACAGCTAGCACCCAGTCATGTGTAACAAGCTAAGCTATCAGGCTAAGCTACCACTATAAAAAAAAGCTAGCACCTAGTCATATGTAACAAGCTAGGCTATCAGGCTAAGCTACCACTATAAAAAAGCTAGCATCCAGTCATATATAACAAGCTAAGCTATTAAGCTAAGCTACCACTACAAAAAAGCTAGCACCCAGTCATATGTAACAAGCTAAGCTACCACTACAAAAAAGCTAGCACCCAGTAATATATAACAAGCTAAGCTATCAGGCTAAGCTACCACTATAAAAAAGCTAGCACCTAGTCGTATGTAACAAGCTAGGCTATCAAAAGCTAGCACCTAGTCATATGTAACAAGCTAAATTATCAGGCTAAGCTACCACTACAAAACGCTAGCACCTAGTCATATGTAACAAGCTAAGCTATCAGGCTAAGCTACCACTACAAAAAAGCTAGCGCCCAGTCATATGTAACAAGCTAAGCTTGACAACATACTGCCCATGTTTTAGATGAACTAAATGTCATACATGTGTGTTTGTGGCCCATTTTAGTTGGAACCATGTGGCCCATTTTATCTTAGAGGGTTAAGGTAAGATAATAAGATTTGAAGTATTTTCTCACGGTGAATTTTCATGGTTTGTGATGAATAGAAGACAGGCTTCAAATGAAGCTCGAGAACTTTGAACAACAACACATTGATCCTGGCGTGCACCTCTAATTACAACGTACAGTACGCCAATTAGCTCTTATATAATTGCCTCTTGAATGCTGAAAGTTGAGTGGCCTCCAGAGTATAACTCCTGCTTTTGTTTGAAGCAAATATAGATCTCTTCATTATCCCGCACGACGGAATACGCCTCGGCTTATTAGTCATCTTTGATAACTGGGAGAGAACTGGCCAAGTTGTGATCCAACCAGGGGATTTAATGCATTTAGCATCTTTGCTCTTGCAAGATTATGCTAATTTAGCCAAAAGGGTTAGAGCAATTAATTGAGGACCATCTCCTTTCTCCTTCAAGATACTGAAAATCAGCTTCCACCCTCTGGATGGTCTTTGAAATTGTTACTACTTAGCTGCAGCATTGAGTTTTATTCAAATAATTCATGAGAAAACCTCAATAAAGTGCGTTTATCTGCAGTAAAACCCAATGTTAGAGTTTTGTGATGTGGAAACATTAGTGTTGTACTGTTGTTGGATCTTAGCTGCATGGCCTGTCACACAATCTATAGACGACTCAAACAGTAATTGTCTTCAGATTCAAGTTCAACGAACACAGGCGGAGAAACGAGGCTAAAACCTTCGTCTGCGTCGATGCACACAGGCTGAAAATCCGCATTAATGCATGTTGAGCCGGTCAACCTGTGACATCACAAAGTCCAGCCCATGAAAAGGGGTTAAACAGAGCGAAACCTGAGAGATTCAGGCACGAGGAGCATTTAGTGCATCGTACACTCACAGAAGTAAACTATAATATTTAAATACTCAAATATCGTCAACCGGTCCCACTAAATAAAGTTATTTAAATTGAACTAGATGAATAGATTAAATTAATCAGACCATCATTTAAGTGCTAAATCATACAGTTGCATTGAATTTACTAAACATTATGTTAAATTTACTAAAACTTATGTTGAATTTACTAAAACTTATAATGTTGAATTTACTAAACATTATTATGTTAAATTTACTAAACTTATTACATTAAATTTACTAAACCTCATTACATTGAATTTACTAAAACTTATAATGTTGAATCTACTAAAATTACATTGAATTTACTAAACATACTACATTGAATTGACTAAACCTTATTACGTTGAATTCACTAAACCTAATTATGTTGAATTTACTAAACCTAATTACATTGAATTTACTAAAACTTATAATGTTGAATCTACTAAACCTAATTACATTGAATTTACTAAACTTATTACATTAAATTTACTAAACCTCATTACATTGAATTGACTAAACCTTATTATGTTGAATTTACTAAACCTTATTATGTTGAATTTACTAAACCTTATTATGTTGAATTTACTAAACCTTATTATGTTGAATTTACTAAACCTTATTATGTTGAATTTACTAAACCTTATTATGTTGAATTTACTAAACATTACATTGAATTTACTAAACATATTACGTTGAATTTACTAAACCTAATTACATTGAATTCACTAAACCTTATTATGTTGAATTTACTAAACCTTATTATGTTGAATTTACTAAACCTTATTATGTTGAATTTACTAAACCTTATTATGTTGAATTTACTAAACATTACATTGAATTTACTAAACATATTACGTTGAATTTACTAAACCTTATTATGTTGAATTTACTAAACATTACATTGAATTTACTAAACATATTACGTTGAATTTACTAAACCTAATTACATTGAATCTACTAAAATTACATTGAATTTACTAAACATATTACATTGAATTGACTAAACCTTATTATGTTGAATTTACTAAACCTAATTACATTGAATTTACTAAAACTTATAATGTTGAATCTACTAAACCTAATTACATTGAATTTACTAAACTTATTACATTAAATTTACTAAACCTCATTACATTGAATTGACTAAACCTTATTATGTTGAATTTACTAAACCTTATTATGTTGAATTTACTAAACATTACATTGAATTTACTAAACATATTACGTTGAATTTACTAAACCTAATTACATTGAATTGACTAAAATTACATTGAATTTTCTAAACATACTACATTGAATTGACTAAACCTAATTACATTGAATTCACTAAACCTTATTATGTTGAATTTACTAAACCTAATTACGTTGAATTACTAAACTTTATTATGTTGAATTTACAAAAAATTACATTAAATTCACTAAACTTATTACGTTGAATTTACTAAAATTACATTGAATTTACTAAAATTACATTGAATTTTAAACATTATGTTGAATTTACTAAACATTATTACATTGAATTTACTAAAAATCATGTTGAATTTACTAAACAATTTTAACGGTAAAATATCTCTATTAAAAATATCTATACATTTATATATTTTACAGTTTTATTTTACCATAATTTTTATACAATATCATAAATACGATTGTATTTAAACTTTAGTTAAAAGATGTTTTTTTAAGAGTTAAATAATCATTGAACTTTACACTGCAGATAATTTAGTTTATTTAAATTTCCCCCCTGATTTAGGTCAATTTGGTCTCGTCTTAAGTTTTAAATAAAGTATTTTTATCTGTAGTAAATAATATTCTAACTAGACCTGTAACAGTTACAAATAAAAATACCTTATTTAGGGTTGCAGCTGAGGTTTTCTCATGCATCAGAGTTTTTTTTAGAATTTCCACAGGTTTCAACATGAATTTAACACCAAACTGAGGATGATTGGGCTCCAGAATTTGTTGCTATGATGCCGTTTCATCCATTCCAGTCGACTATTTTTAGCCGAAGCGATTCAACTCTCCTCACAGTGGCTGTTTAGCACCCTACTGTTGATTTCTTTATTAAGTAGCCGTGTAATAAGGCTGATAATTCAGCTGCAGACCTGGATCCTGCAGCGGCCCGCCTGTCTGCTTCCTATTCACCATAATGACCTGCTCTCTCTGCATTATCCCTCACTTATCCGGCCTCCTGGATGGCCGCCGCCGTCCCCGATGAGGCTAATGACGTTGTTGTTGTTGTTGATGGAGTCACGGAGGCGTTGTCTGCATAATGCTGCTTCCCCACCGCCAGGAGAAATTCACCCGTCACTAACTGAAATAATGCGAGCGAATGCTTCCAACGACGCCGGCTGGTAATTCTCTGACCTTTTTTATTCGCCGGTGTGGTTTCTATCTTATTGTGACTTGTACCTTCTGTAGAGCCGAGATGACTCGGGGAAATGTCAGCTCAGCTGTGCTGAACCAACACTCGCTGAATCAGGAGGAAGGAAAAGGTTCAGGAACACCAGTGGTGTGCACTGGGGAGGGCGAAACGTGCGTTAAATGGCCTCTATGAGCCAAAACATGTGCTTGAGTGACCTATTGGGAGCTAAAAAGCATGTTAAAGTGCCCTCGAGGAGCCAAAACGTGTGCTAAAATGCTATTTAGCTGTCAAAACGTGCTAAAGTGCCCTCAACAAGCCAAAACGTGTGATTAAGTGCCCTCTTCAAAGCTAAAAAGCATGTTAAAGTGCCCTCTAGGAGTCACAACATGTGCTAAAATGCCCTCTAGGAGCAAAAAATGTGTACTAAAATGCCCTCTAGGGGGCAAATGTGTGTTAAACTGTCCTCTTGAAAGCCAGAATATGTGCTAGATTGCCCACTTGAAAGTCAAAAGATGTGCTAAAATGCCCTCTTGGAAGCCAAAATGTGTGCTAAAGTGCCCTCAAGAAGCCAGAAATTGTGCTAAAGTGCCCTCTAGGAGTCAAAACATGCTAAAATGTCATCTATAAGACAAAATGCATGCTAAAGTTCCCTCTTGGAAGCCAAAACGTGTACTAAAGTGCCCTGTAGGAGCCAAGACACATGCTAAACTGTCCTCTAGGGAGGTAAACTGCATGTTAAAGTGCCCTCTAGGAGTCACAATATGTGCTAAAATGCCCTCTAGGGGGCAAATGTGTGTTAAAATGTCCTCTTGGCAGTCAAAATGTGTACTAAAATGCCCTCTTGGAAGCCAGAATGTGTGCTAAAGTGCCCTCAAGAAGCAAAAAAATTGTGCTAAAGTGCCCTCAAGGATCCAAACAAGTGCTAAAGTGCCCTTTATGAGCCCAAAACATGCTAAAATGTCATCTATAAGACAAAATGCATGCTAAAGTGCCCTCTTGGAAGCCAAAACATGTACTAAAGTGCCCTGTAGGAGCCAAGACACATGCTAAACTGCCCTCTAGGGAGGTAAAATGCATGTTAAAGTGCCCTCTAGGAGTCACAACATGTGCTAAAATGCCCTCTAGGAGCAAAAAATGTGTACTAAAATACCCTCTAGGGGGCAAATGTGTGTTAAATTGTCCTCTTGGCAGTCAAAATGTGTGCTAAAGTGCCCTCAAGAAGCCAAAAGATGTGCTAAAGTGCCCTCTAGGAGCCAAAACATGCTAAAATGTCATCTATAAGACAAAATGCATGCTAAAGTTCCATCTTGGAAGCCAAAACGTGTACTAAAGTGCCCTGTAGGGGGCAAATGTGTGTTAAACTGTCCTCTTGGCAGTCAAAATGAGTACTAAAGTGCCTTCTTGGAAGCCAAAATGTGTGCTAAAGCGCCCTGTAGGAGCCAAGACACATGCTAAACTGCCCTCTAGGGAGGTAAAATGCATGTTAAAGTGCCCTGTAGGAGCCAAATCATGTGCTAAAGTGCCCTCTACTCGCCAAAATGCAGACTAAAGTGCCGCCAAAGATGCTTTTGTGGCCTTTAATGACACCTGATGATAACATCCTGACTCAGGCAGCACAATATTAATCACAAATAAACTAATGTTTGATTTTATTCCAGGTAGATGCTTTGCATTCTCTCCCTCTGTCCCTTTCTATCTGTCTTTTTTTCCTCCTTTTTAAACATTTATACAAAACCGAAGAGCAGCAGGACGTCATTACTGGCCTGAACATGGAAATAAGGACATAAATAACATTTTATTGCAGGCAACTTATCAATGTTGGAGCCACTATTAATTATTCTTTTGTCGCCATCTACACAAAGGACAATCACTTGGTTTTTTCAATAATATAATTGTCGTCCAATAGAAAGTCATTTTCTTGATTGGACCATCGACTTTTAATCAAAAGCTGGAGGCGACGAGTTGAGAACTAGTTTTTTCGTCTTAACCGTTGAGGCTCCACTGTCCATATAATTCCAATTTAGTCAAATATGAGCCATTTTATCAGAGTGATTTTGTCAATTTTAACCTTCTATTGTATGAAACTATTACATAGACATGGTAAAACATGTTTTTATTACCTAAAATGGCCTAAATAATAGATATTTTTTAGGAAATATAAGAAATTTCATTCTATGTAAGTCAATGGGACTCCATTGGGTTGTACACACCAGGAATTTTCACATATTTGCATATTGTTGCCATGGCAACCAATCTATTTTTTAGCATATTAGGAAATCAATTGGGAAAAAAAGGTCAACTTTAATTATTATTTGGTGGAAATTCGGTGGAAATTGTCCCATATTCGGAATAAAAGACAACCTTTGGTTGTGAGACAGTGATGCTGTCCATAAGCAATAGGGATATCCTGGTCATTGTCTGTCCTTCAAAATAAAAGCCCCCTTTTCACACCTAACTGTAAAAACTGATTTTATATCACAGGAAAAAATTAAATAAAGTAATTGTTGCCATATTAAAACACTATAAAATATGTGGCATTCATGAATATTCTTTAATCCAAGATGGCTGCCACAATATGACGTCATAATATGCTAATTAGATGGGGGAATTTAATCCCTACATGCTTTAAGTTACAGCCCTTTGAAATTAAAACGTTTATTCCCAAACTGACTCCTGGAATATACGGATCGTCCCTGGGTTTATTTAACACTTCCATCAGGAGCCGGGCGATGTTTTCCAGCCGATTCATTAAATCCGCCTCCATCTTCATGTGGAGATCAATGGTTGGGTTCAACGAGGTGAGCTTCAAAACGTCGTTAACACCTACTCCAACCTCTCGACTCTGGAGGATCCTCCACAACGGGGAACTGGCTGAATACGGTGCTGCGTTGTAGTTTTCAGTTTTCCTGCTGCAAATGGATTTAAACCTGGAATCAAAAGAAATCTACAACGTGTGGTGACTACAGAAGAGTCAGAATCCAGTTAGGTTTCTATAAATCCATTGTTAGAGTCATAATTAGCTTAGATAATCCGATAGGATGCTGCTAAATGCTAGCTTTAGCATTTAGCATGCTAAATGACTAACATTTATCTAGTTTACCGTATTTTTCGGACTATAAGTTGCATTTTTTTTCATAGTTTGGCCTCATTTTACATGTTATTTTCACACTAAACCACCAGAGGGCGCTCTAGGCTTGTGTTGATAATGACAACATTGGCGGTAACTTTTAAAAACAGCTGAGAATAAAAATGGAACCGAAAAGAAAATCATAGTAAAACATGACGTCGTCGACGTAGAAGAGGAAGCGTCGCATCTTCTACCTGTTGAGTTGATGAAAAGTGACACCGAGGATGAAGATTTCATTGGGTTTTAGTGACACGGATGGTTTTGGTAAACGTCTTAGCGTGTTATTGATGCTATAGTTAAACTTCTTAGCATGTTATTGATGCTATAGTTAAACTTCTTAGCATGTTATTGATGCTGTAGTTAAACTTCTTAGCATGTTATTGATGCTGTAGTTAAACTTCTTAGCATGTTATTGATGCTATAGTTAAACTTCTTAGCATGTTATTGATGCTATAGTTAAACTTCTTAGCATGTTATTGATGCTATAGTTAAACTTCTTAGCATGTTATTGATGCTGTAGTTAAACTTCTTAGCATGTTATTGATGCTATAGTTAAACTTCTTAGCATGTTATTGATGCTATAGTTAAACTTCTTAGTATGTTATTGATGCTATAGTTAAACTTCTTAGCATGTTATTGATGCTATAGTTAAACTTCTTAGCGTGTTATTGATGCTATAGTTAAACTTCTTAGCATGTTATTGATGCTATAGTTAAACTTCTTAGCGTGTTATTGATGCTATAGTTAAACTTCTTAGCATGTTATTGATGCTATAGTTAAACTTCTTAGCATGTTATTGATGCTATAGTTAAACTTCTTAGCATGTTATTGATGCTATAGTTGAACTTCTTAGCATGTTATTGATGCTATAGTTAAACTTCTTAGCGTGTTATTGATGCTATAGTTAAACTTCTTAGCATGTTATTGATGCTATAGTTAAACTTCTTAGCATGTTATTGATGCTGTAGTTAAACTTCTTAGCATGTTATTGATGCTGTAGTTAAACTTCTTAGCATGTTATTGATGCTATAGTTAAACTTCTTAGCATGTTATTGATGCTATAGTTAAACTTCTTAGCATGTTATTGATGCTATAGTTAAACTTCTTAGCATGTTATTGATGCTGTAGTTAAACTTCTTAGCATGTTATTGATGCTATAGTTAAACTTCTTAGCATGTTATTGATGCTATAGTTAAACTTCTTAGTATGTTATTGATGCTATAGTTAAACTTCTTAGCATGTTATTGATGCTATAGTTAAACTTCTTAGCGTGTTATTGATGCTATAGTTAAACTTCTTAGCATGTTATTGATGCTATAGTTAAACTTCTTAGCGTGTTATTGATGCTATAGTTAAACTTCTTAGCATGTTATTGATGCTATAGTTAAACTTCTTAGCATGTTATTGATGCTATAGTTAAACTTCTTAGCATGTTATTGATGCTATAGTTAAACTTCTTAGCATGTTATTGATGCTATAGTTAAACTTCTTAGCATGTTATTGATGCTATAGTTGAACTTCTTAGCATGTTATTGATGCTATAGTTAAACTTCTTAGCATGTTATTGATGCTATAGTTGAACTTCTTAGCATGTTATTGATGCTATAGTTAAACTTCTTAGCATGTTATTGATGCTGTAGTTAAACTTCTTAGCATGTTATTGATGCTATAGTTAAACTTCTTAGCATGTTATTGATGCTAAAGTTAAACTTCTTAGCGTGTTATTGATGCTATAGTTAAACTTCTTAGCGTGTTATTGATGCTATAGTTAAACTTCTTAGCATGTTATTGATGCTATAGTTAAACTTCTTAGCATGTTATTGATGCTATAGTTAAACTTCTTAGCATGTTATTAATGCTATAGTTAGACTTCTTAGCGTGTTATTGATGCTATAGTTAAACTTCTTAGCGTGTTATTGATGCTATAGTTAAACTTCTTAGCATGTTATTGATGCTGTAGTTAAACTTCTTAGCATGTTATTGATGCTATAGTTAAACTTCTTAGCATGTTATTGATGCTATAGTTAAACTTCTTAGCGTGTTATTGATGCTATAGTTAAACTTCTTAGCATGTTATTGATGCTATAGTTAAACTTCTTAGCGTGTTATTGATGCTATAGTTAAACTTCTTAGCATGTTATTGATGCTATAGTTAAACTTCTTAGCATGTTATTGATGCTATAGTTAAACTTCTTAGCATGTTATTGATGCTATAGTTAAACTTCTTAGCATGTTATTGATGCTATAGTTAAACTTCTTAGCATGTTATTGATGCTATAGTTGAACTTCTTAGCATGTTATTGATGCTATAGTTAAACTTCTTAGCATGTTATTGATGCTATAGTTGAACTTCTTAGCATGTTATTGATGCTATAGTTAAACTTCTTAGCATGTTATTGATGCTGTAGTTAAACTTCTTAGCATGTTATTGATGCTATAGTTAAACTTCTTAGCATGTTATTGATGCTAAAGTTAAACTTCTTAGCGTGTTATTGATGCTATAGTTAAACTTCTTAGCGTGTTATTGATGCTATAGTTAAACTTCTTAGCATGTTATTGATGCTATAGTTAAACTTCTTAGCGTGTTATTGATGCTATAGTTAAACTTCTTAGCATGTTATTGATGCTATAGTTAAACTTCTTAGCGTGTTATTGATGCTATAGTTAAACTTCTTAGCATGTTGATGCTATAGTTAAACTTCTTAGCGTGTTATTGATGCTATAGTTAAACTTTTTAGCATGTTATTGATGCTATAGTTAAACTTCTTAGCATGTTATTGATGCTATAGTTAAACTTCTTAGCGTGTTATTGATGCTATAGTTAAACTTCTTAGCATGTTATTGATGCTATAGCTAAACTTCTTAGCGTGTTATTGATGCTATAGTTAAACTTCTTAGCATGTTATTGATGCTATAGTTAAACTTCTTAGCATGTTATTGATGCTGTAGTTAAACTTCTTAGCATGTTATTGATGCTATAGTTAAACTTCTTAGCATGTTATTGATGCTATAGTTAAACTTCTTAGCATGTTATTGATGCTATAGTTAAACTTCTTAGCGTGTTATTGATGCTATAGTTAAACTTCTTAGCATGTTATTGATGCTATAGTTAAACTTCTTAGCATGTTATTGATGCTATAGTTAAACTTCTTAGCGTGTTATTGATGCTATAGTTAAACTTCTTAGCATGTTATTGATGCTATAGTTGAACTTCTTAGCATGTTATTGATGCTATAGTTAAACTTCTTAGCATGTTATTGATGCTATAGTTGAACTTCTTAGCATGTTATTGATGCTATAGTTAAACTTCTTAGCATGTTATTGATGCTATAGTTAAACTTCTTAGCGTGTTATTGATGCTATAGTTAAACTTCTTAGCATGTTATTGATGCTATAGTTAAACTTCTTAGCGTGTTATTGATGCTATAGTTAAACTTCTTAGCATGTTATTGATGCTATAGTTAAACTTCTTAGCATGTTATTGATGCTATAGTTAAACTTCTTAGCATGTTATTGATGCTATAGTTAAACTTCTTAGCATGTTATTGATGCTATAGTTAAACTTCTTAGCATGTTATTGATGCTATAGTTGAACTTCTTAGCATGTTATTGATGCTATAGTTAAACTTCTTAGCATGTTATTGATGCTATAGTTGAACTTCTTAGCATGTTATTGATGCTATAGTTAAACTTCTTAGCATGTTATTGATGCTGTAGTTAAACTTCTTAGCATGTTATTGATGCTATAGTTAAACTTCTTAGCATGTTATTGATGCTAAAGTTAAACTTCTTAGCGTGTTATTGATGCTATAGTTAAACTTCTTAGCGTGTTATTGATGCTATAGTTAAACTTCTTAGCATGTTATTGATGCTATAGTTAAACTTCTTAGCATGTTATTGATGCTATAGTTAAACTTCTTAGCATGTTATTAATGCTATAGTTAGACTTCTTAGCGTGTTATTGATGCTATAGTTAAACTTCTTAGCGTGTTATTGATGCTATAGTTAAACTTCTTAGCATGTTATTGATGCTGTAGTTAAACTTCTTAGCATGTTATTGATGCTATAGTTAAACTTCTTAGCATGTTATTGATGCTATAGTTAAACTTCTTAGCGTGTTATTGATGCTATAGTTAAACTTCTTAGCATGTTATTGATGCTATAGTTAAACTTCTTAGCGTGTTATTGATGCTATAGTTAAACTTCTTAGCATGTTATTGATGCTATAGTTAAACTTCTTAGCATGTTATTGATGCTATAGTTAAACTTCTTAGCATGTTATTGATGCTATAGTTAAACTTCTTAGCATGTTATTGATGCTATAGTTAAACTTCTTAGCATGTTATTGATGCTATAGTTGAACTTCTTAGCATGTTATTGATGCTATAGTTAAACTTCTTAGCATGTTATTGATGCTATAGTTGAACTTCTTAGCATGTTATTGATGCTATAGTTAAACTTCTTAGCATGTTATTGATGCTGTAGTTAAACTTCTTAGCATGTTATTGATGCTATAGTTAAACTTCTTAGCATGTTATTGATGCTAAAGTTAAACTTCTTAGCGTGTTATTGATGCTATAGTTAAACTTCTTAGCGTGTTATTGATGCTATAGTTAAACTTCTTAGCATGTTATTGATGCTATAGTTAAACTTCTTAGCGTGTTATTGATGCTATAGTTAAACTTCTTAGCATGTTATTGATGCTATAGTTAAACTTCTTAGCGTGTTATTGATGCTATAGTTAAACTTCTTAGCATGTTGATGCTATAGTTAAACTTCTTAGCGTGTTATTGATGCTATAGTTAAACTTTTTAGCATGTTATTGATGCTATAGTTAAACTTCTTAGCATGTTATTGATGCTATAGTTAAACTTCTTAGCGTGTTATTGATGCTATAGTTAAACTTCTTAGCATGTTATTGATGCTATAGCTAAACTTCTTAGCGTGTTATTGATGCTATAGTTAAACTTCTTAGCATGTTATTGATGCTATAGTTAAACTTCTTAGCATGTTATTGATGCTGTAGTTAAACTTCTTAGCATGTTATTGATGCTATAGTTAAACTTCTTAGCATGTTATTGATGCTATAGTTAAACTTCTTAGCATGTTATTGATGCTATAGTTAAACTTCTTAGCGTGTTATTGATGCTATAGTTAAACTTCTTAGCATGTTATTGATGCTATAGTTAAACTTCTTAGCATGTTATTGATGCTATAGTTAAACTTCTTAGCGTGTTATTGATGCTATAGTTAAACTTCTTAGCATGTTATTGATGCTATAGTTGAACTTCTTAGCATGTTATTGATGCTATAGTTAAACTTCTTAGCATGTTATTGATGCTATAGTTGAACTTCTTAGCATGTTATTGATGCTATAGTTAAACTTCTTAGCATGTTATTGATGCTGTAGTTAAACTTCTTAGCATGTTATTGATGCTATAGTTAAACTTCTTAGCATGTTATTGATGCTAAAGTTAAACTTCTTAGCGTGTTATTGATGCTATAGTTAAACTTCTTAGCGTGTTATTGATGCTATAGTTAAACTTCTTAGCATGTTATTGATGCTATAGTTAAACTTCTTAGCGTGTTATTGATGCTATAGTTAAACTTCTTAGCATGTTATTGATGCTATAGTTAAACTTCTTAGCGTGTTATTGATGCTATAGTTAAACTTCTTAGCATGTTGATGCTATAGTTAAACTTCTTAGCGTGTTATTGATGCTATAGTTAAACTTTTTAGCATGTTATTGATGCTATAGTTAAACTTCTTAGCATGTTATTGATGCTATAGTTAAACTTCTTAGCGTGTTATTGATGCTATAGTTAAACTTCTTAGCATGTTATTGATGCTATAGCTAAACTTCTTAGCGTGTTATTGATGCTATAGTTAAACTTCTTAGCATGTTATTGATGCTATAGTTAAACTTCTTAGCATGTTATTGATGCTGTAGTTAAACTTCTTAGCATGTTATTGATGCTATAGTTAAACTTCTTAGCATGTTATTGATGCTATAGTTAAACTTCTTAGCATGTTATTGATGCTATAGTTAAACTTCTTAGCATGTTATTGATGCTATAGTTAAACTTCTTAGCATGTTATTGATGCTATAGTTAAACTTCTTAGCGTGTTATTGATGCTATAGTTAAACTTCTTAGCATGTTATTGATGCTATAGTTAAACTTCTTAGCATGTTATTGATGCTATAGTTAAACTTCTTAGCGTGTTATTGATGCTATAGTTAAACTTCTTAGCGTGTTATTGATGCTATAGTTAAACTTCTTAGCATGTTATTGATGCTATAAAACCTATGTTTAAGTGCCCTCTTTATAGCATAGCATGCTAAGTTTCCCACAAGAACCAAAATTGTCTTAAATGCCAAAACAAACACGTGCTAAAATGCCCTCTTGGAAGCTAAAATGCATGCTAAAGTATATATATATATATATATACTGCTGTTGTATCAGGGTTTTTTTTCTTATTTTAACAGGTTAAACTCCAGTAAATGAAGTTTGCAGACAGGAAAACACTCGAGCTGAGCTAAAAGCTGCAGCCACAGAAATTGACTTTTTGACCATAATCCAGACGGTTCTGACGTCTTAATGACGCGTTTCAGGGTCATTTTACATCTGTTTGGTTCGGTCAGAGGAGACTCTTCTTCTCAGGCTGCTTTGAGATTAATGAACTCACCTTTACCTGTAACACACACACACACACACACACACACACACACGTGGTGTGTTGTTTGCATGAACTGAAGACTCAGAAGATGATGAGTCAGTGTTAATCAGCAGTGAAGGACATGAAGGACCAGCAGACCCTGACTGCACTAAATAAACCTCTACTCTCCTGTAGCTGCTCTCATTCAGCCTCTATTCTCCCTCTGCAGCTTCATGGACGTGCAACTGACCATCTGAACAAATTACTTCACCCTGATGTGGTGTTTTAGGTCAGATCTGACTGTTTTAAAGGTTTTGTCACAGATAAATGAAATAAAATGGTGTTTTCTTGGAGGCCTGGGCAGTAAAACGTCACTAAAACCTGGTTATTTTAATAAAATAATATTATTTTATTTTAATAAAATAATATTATTTTATTTTAATAAAATAATATTATTTTATTTTAATAAAATAATATTATTTTGTTTTAATAAAATAATATTTTATTTTAATAAAATAATATTATTTTGTTTTAATAAAATAATATTTTATTTTAATAAAATAATATTATTTTGTTTTAATAAAATAATATTTTATTTTAAGAATATAATATTTAAAAAATAAAATTAAACAATTTTAAATAATTTAATTATAATAATTAAATTATTTTAAATTATTTTTTTAAATTATTTACATTTTTATTATTATTATTTATTAATTTTTATTATAATAAATAAATAATATTAAAATTATAATATAATAATTATAAAATAATAAAAATATATAATAAAAAGTAATACTTTTATTATTAATTCATTATTAAATTATTATAATTGTTTAAATTATTTTTTAAATAAAAAAAAATAATGAACATTTATTAATTAGATGAGAAAACATCAGCTCCAACACTACATTAAGTATTTCTACCTGCAGTTTTTTAATAATAAAAGCTGTTTTTTTAATATTAAGCTGGAAAAATGCCTAAATAGAAAAGAATACACTTAATTATTGGTATTATACTTAAATATCAGCTGTTTTTATTCTAACTGGCTGCTTTTAGACCATAAAACCAAGCATTTTTTAATAAATAGATCATGAAAATTTAAATATTGAAGTAGGAAAATGCAGAAATACAATTATTTATGTATATTAAACTTAAATATCAGCTGTTTTTAATCTATAAATAACAATATCCCAAACTTATTGTTAAGTATTGTGCTTATTTCCCTGATTCAGATCAGTTTGGTCACGTTTTAAGTTTTAAATCCAGTATTTGTATCTGTAGTAAAGCAATATAAATGTATTTTAGTAATATTCTAACTCTATTTGCTCAATAACAGCAACATAAATAGACTCTGACTCTTCTGTAGTCACCTCACATGTTGTAGATTTATTTTAATTCCAGGTTTAAGCCCATTTATTATCATTTATAGCAGGAAAACTGTAAAATAGCCCTGAGGCTTAAGTGGTTAATTAACATGTGCTGTTAAATGGAATTACAGCCTTTTAATTGTCATAGAGACACAATGGGATTGTCCTGAAATGAAACATAAAGGGCGTTAACGTCTTAAATTCAGTGCTTTATGTCCCGTTATGTTGAGGATGAGCAGGATAATACACTAGATTACATCATCGTATTTAATTATTGGTCCAGATCAGAAAAACCAGCGTCTTTTCTCCAGGGTTATATTTTCTATCTCAGTATCACAGAGCAACTCATCAGGGACAGAATAAACAGCATAAAGATGGAGTGCTACTGCCTTCCAGGACCCACGGGACCTTATTTCAGGGAAAACATGTAGCGTAGCAGTGAATATTTCCCTGATCCTGTTTGGATTGTGCCATGAATTACACATATGGTGCTTATCAATTCATATCACGACAAAAAGTTGCTGTTCTGAAAAATTAAGGAGAGAAATAGTGAAGTATTTTGTAGTTTTGACCTCTATTCACGTGTCACATAATAAGTGTTAACATTAGCTTTAGCAGCTCTGGGTTAACGTTAGCTTTAGCAGGTTTGGGTTATTACATATTACGTAACAGTTTTACAATAAATTGTGACTTTTTTGACAAAATATATATTTTTTAACTTGACAAATGGCTTTAACATGACCGTTTACTGTTAGCTTCAGATGTTCTGGGTTAATGTTAGCTTCAGCAGTTAGCTTTAGACACTCTAGGTTAACCTTAGCTTCTGGTTAATGTTAGCTTCGGTAGCTCTGGGGTTAATATTAGCTTCAGACCATCTGGATTAACGCTGTCTTTAGCAGCTTTGGGTTAACGTTAGCTTCAGCGGTTCTGAGTTAACGTCAGCTTCAGACCCTCTGAATTAACATTAGCTTTAGCAGCTCTGAGTTAACGTTAGCTTCAGACCCTCTGAATTAACGTTAGCTTTAGCAGCTCTGAGTTAACGTTAGCTTCAGACCCTCTGAATTAACGTTAGCTTTAGTAGCTATGGGTTAACGTTAGCTTCAGCGGCTCTGAGTTAACGTTAGCTTCAGACCCTCTGAATTAACGTTAGCTTTAGCAGCTCTGAGTTAACGTTAGCTTCAGCGGTTCTGAGTTAACGTTAGCTTCAGACACTCTGAATCAACGTTAGCTTTAGCAGCTCTGAGTTAACGTTAGCTTCAGACCCTCTGAATTAACGTTAGCATTAGCAGCTCTGAGTTAACGTTAGCTTCAGACCCTCTGAATCAACGTTAGCTTTAGCAGTTCTGGGTTAACGTTAGCTTCAGACCCTCTGAATTAACGTTAGCTTTAGCAGCTCTGGGTTAACGTAAGCTTCAGGCCCTCTGAATTAACGTTAGCTTTAGCAGGTTTACGTTTTAAAATATATATATTTGACAAATGGTTTAAAAAAAGACAGTTATCGTTAGCTTTATTGGCTCTGGGTTAACATTAGCTTCAGTCGTTCTGAGTTAACGTTAGCTTCAAACCATCTGGATTAACATTAGCTTTAGCAGCTTTGGGTTATTGCACATTATTTAACAGTTTTACAATAAATTGTGACGTTTTGACTTTTGACGAAATATATATTTTTTTAAATTGACTTGACCATTAACCGTTAGCTTCAATGGCTCGGGGGTTAACATTAGCTTTGGACACTCTAGGTTAACCTCAGCTTCAGATGGTCTTGGTTAATGTTAGCTTCGGCGGCTCTGGGGTTAACATTAGCTTCAGACCCTCTGGATTAACGTTAGCTTTAGCAGCTCTGGGTTATCGTTAGCTTCAGCAGCTCTGAGTTAACGTTAGCTTTAGCAGCTTTGGGTTATTACACATTACTTAACAGTTTTACAATAAATCGTGACTTTTTGACTTTTGACAAAATCTATATATTCATTTTTTTTTAAATTTATCATTAGCTTCAGCGGCGTTAGCTTTGGACACTCTATGTTACATCTGCTTTAGTGTTATTACATATTACTTAACAGTTTTAACACAAACTGGCTTTTTAACTTATGAGAAATTACTTTTAATTGAAAAATGGATAAAAAAAAAATGAGTCGACAGTTAGCATTAGCTTTAGCAGCTCTGGGTTAACGTTAGCTTCAGCGGATCTCGGTAGCTTGTGGAGAGAGAAGGTTATGACATCACACAGGTGATTTTCAGGTGTCTAGTCTTTCTAATTAAGCATTTTAGACCATTGTTGTTGCTTTAGTATTTGACTTGTGGTTAAATTGCACAGCCGTCGCCTCCAACTCTGCTATTCAGGCTCGTTTTGGAGCTGCAAATAATGGAGTGTTAATTATCTTATCCCCGAATTTGATGCTAAAATCACCTGTTGTGCAAATAGATTTCATGAAGAGCAGGAAAAAAAAGAATCATTTTCAACTGTAGTGAATAATAAAACCGACCGGGCAGCGCATGAGTGGCGTATAGTTAATTTCCCAAAATGAAAATGTCAATCTTTGAGGTGGAATATTTTCCCCCTGTGAGTGTGATGAGACTCCAAATGGCTGCGATGTGAATAAGGCTGTGGAGGAGATGTGGGCTAAATATCAAATCCATCAGAGGCAGGTCGATATGTGTGTGACCTTGTTCTTCCTAACTTGTCTCCGAGGGGGAAACATCGCTCATAACCACGAGAAGAGATGAGAAACGGTAGATGCAATTTATTAGAAATAATAATCATAGATTTTTCACCTTTTTCTCGCCTTGTTTCTTTCAGTCAAGGTGATTGTAATAAATTAAATGCATCACAGGGGCTGCAAATAGAAGAATAATGACACAGGTGGAATAATATGTGGAAATAACATGTTAAAAACCTGCGTTAACCTAATAAAATATACAAGACGCAATATAGCATCTTCAAATTTGTGATATTTCAGGAAAAATTCTGTAATCCAAGATGGCCGCCGCCCTATGACGTCATAATATGCAAATTAGAATTTAATCCCTCCATAAACTTTGGGTCAATCTTAATATTTCTCTAATTTACAGAAAGTCTCTACCTCTTATCATTTTTAAGTTATGGCCTATTCAAATTAAGATGTCGAACAATTTAGGAAAAAAAAACATAACTTTTAATTTATTTTAATTTTCCGCAACTATCATCTTTTGATTTTAATTTTAATTTCTTGATTTTTTAATATATTTTAATATTTTTTTACATTTTAATCAACTGTTTTTAAACTGTACCTTGAAGCTTTTAATGTTTTATGTAAAGCTCAACGTTTAAAAATGAAAATTCTATAATCCAAGATGGCCGCCACCCTATGACGTCATAATATGCAAATTAGAATTTAATCCCTCCTTAATATTTCTCTAATTTACAGAAAGTCTCTACCTCTTATCATTTTTAAATTATGGCCTTTTGAAATTAAGACGTCGAACGTTAAATGGAAATTTAATTAAATATCGACATTAACTGGTATATTTTTAAATTTATTTAAATTTTCCGCAACTATCATCTTTTGTTTTTAATTTCAATTTCTTGATTTTTATATATTTTAATTCATTTCTACATTTTTTAAACTGTACCTAGAAGCTTTTAATGTTTTATGTAAAGCACGACGTTTAAAAAACGAAAATTCTTATAATCCAAGATGGCCGCCGCCCTATGACGTCACAATATGCAAATTAGATCAGTAAATTTAAATCCCTGCATAAACTTTTGCTTCAATATTTCTCTGATTTACAGAAAGTCTCCATCTCGTATCACTTTTTGAAATTGGTCAAAATCAAACTTTAAAACAAGGCGTTTAGAATTGGCCCCTGTTGTGATGTCACAACAGGAGTGGACGCTAACAGTAGCTGCTACCTCCTCCTCCTATAATGAAGTAGCATGACATTAAACTACTCAAGGAAAGTAGCTCACAATCATTACTTACATGCAGTACTTGAGTAAATGTACTCCAGCGTTGTTAAACAGGCAGAATGAATAACTGTTGTCACGACAACACAGAGAATTAACTTTCACCGCTCATTAAATATTGACTAATTAAATCCCGGCTTTATCTCACTGAACACTGTGAAACAAAAAAAAAAAAAATGAAATGAAACACACACACACATACACACACTCACACACACTCGGGCAAATTGCTCAACCAACTAACCACATGCGTTTTCAGTTAATTAATAATTCACAGGATAAAATGTGCAACCGGGCGAAATCTGCTGCTTCAAAGTCTGTAACAACCTTTACTCGATGTATTTTCACTTCATAAACAGCCACACGATGCAGGTTTAATCAAGGACATACGCGTGAATATCATCTGTTTTAATGAAAAGATTTATTTCACGTTAATAAATGTGGTGCTTCAGGTCAAATTTGACCGTTAAACCATTAAAACTCATCCAATTTCTGGATATTCAGATGTTATTAGATGATAGTCGACTGTTTATCACAGAATACTTTGGGTCAAACTTACCAAGGACCTTTAAAATATTCAGTTTCTTACATTAATTCTGGTCTCAAAAGTTGAATAAAGCGCCCAAAATGGTATGTAAATTAATACAATTTATTTTTTTGTGGAGAAAATCATGGAATCTTAAGTGAATCGGATTAAATTAACCATGTTTTTCAGATTTAGCCCAGGAACTAGTGATGGGAGTTTCATCTCTGTTTAGCGAGCCGGATCATTCGGCTCATCTCGCTAAGAAGAGCCGGCTCTTGTGGCTCCCAAACGGCTCTCCATTTGAGTACTTATATCTTTTGTAATTAAGCCAAATTTAATGCTATTTTGACTTGTGATTTGTATTAAAACACTAAATCTTCTTCAAAGAGCCGGCTCTTTGAACCGACTCGTTTGCGACAGCCCCCAGGAACATATAGACAGAAACTACAGATACTAGGACTCATTGACACTTAATTAACCCGTTAAACTCCACAAATATAGTCAAGTTATATATCAAATTAAACAGGAGAAACTCCACTACAAGCACATATAAGTCATATTTACACACACCAAACACAACTCCAACACCAAGCTAATTAATTAACAAATATGAAAATCGGTATACGATCATAAAGCCAACCCACTCTCCACATTTTGATGGCTAGCGCTCTGATACTTCATGTTATACAAACAATTGACATCTCATATGAAAGCTGAGACTTTGACGAGTCCAACGCTACCATCAGTGTAGCTTTATGATAAAAACTCAGTAAACTAACAGCCAAAAAACACTACAGTAAAAAGTCGCTTGTTTGAAGCGACTGACAAAAAATGTGTTTTTTTGTTGCTGTTTTGGGATGAAAATGTTTATTTGAGATCAATAAATGGTCGTTTAGTGTCGACCAACATCAGACATACCCTACTTACTATGGGTATGTCCTAAACCTAAAAAAGGGCTGGAGGTCAAGGGGTTAAATATCGAATACCTCATCTGGCACCTTCAATTTCACATCTGAGGTTAAAGAAAAGACTTTGAGAAGATTAACTAAGGCATTACAGGAAAATAATGGTAACATTTTACTGTAGCACACATTACAATAAGTTGTTATCCTGGATTTAACTGGTCATTTTGCTTAAATCAACACTTATATTATCTACATGGGGGGCAGGTCTTCCTCCTTTAATCCACCCATGTTCCACCACCATGTTTCTCCGTTGATTGCAATCTACAATTTCACCACTAGGTGCTGCTAGAAACTACACACTGTACCTTTAAATATCACGCTAGCTTGCGGACAACATGCTTAGCAAAAAAAAACGTAAAGCATGGGACACAACGGGACCACAATCTTAGTTTTACACTATGGTTTCATAGTGGATTTCACTCTGAGTTAATTATTTCCTGCATTAGACAAGTAAACAAGTAATTCTCGCTTTTTCGCTAAGCTAAGCGTATCAGCCGCTAGCTAGCATGATATATAAAAGTACATAGTGTAGTTTCTAGTGACATCTTTAAATTATCTTGTCTAACACTTAATTAAATATAGAGACCTATCCCAACCTCATATGGTGTCTTCTTCTTCCTCTACTTTTATTTTCCTGACCGCTTCAAGAAAAGACTTTTTTGGAAAATCTACCGAGGTAAATATTTTAACAGGTTTCTGCCATGATCCATCTGCCTCTCCCTGTGAGATTTGCCTCCCTTGTCCTTGGCTGGTAAACACAATCTGCACGTCTGTCCCTTACCTGCTATTTAAGAGCTCGCTACCTCCCTGGAGACGCTCTAGAATTTATTGGAGGCGAGGTCAAAGAGCCTGTTTGTCCTGTTCGGGATTCATCGCGGATACCTCACGAGACGGGAAACCTGAGGATCATCTGAACTTATTCAAATGAGAAGGCGTCTTTGAAGCGATCGGGTCGAGCTTTGTTTCGGGTCCCGGCGGATCGGTTGTTGAGAGTCTCTCAGGTTTTCTAACGAGGCGAGCCTTGGCAGGCGCCTTAGGGCTCCTTCGTAATCACTCGGCTCGCCTCTCTGATCATTCTTTATCGTCCCACCCTTTCAAAAACGTGGCCTTTAAAGTCCACTCCAGGGTTTTTTTGAAAGGCAAACAGAGGAGGAGTATATGAGTGCCAGGTAGCTTCCTGGTTCAGGGCCGCCGGAGCCACGGGGGGGCTCGTTTTCTCTGCTGGATCATGAATCAAGGTCCAAGGTTTCCTCTGAGGATGGTCTGAGAGTGACTGATGCCTGGTCTGGACTCCTGACTGGAACATTGGATTCAGTTACATGCTTCTCTCCTGACAGCAGCGATCGATCACATGACGCAAGGATACACACGGATGATTGTCCAACAATCAGGGAACCGTTATTGTATACTGTAAATAAAATCTGAAAGGTGCTATGGTTTTTTTTCTTCTTTCTTATATAAAGATAAGATCAATACCAAACAGTGGCGTGCAGAGGCATTTTGAAGGGCTGGACCGAAAAGGAAAAAAAAAGGCACGTATAGTGTGTCTTCACCACTTAAGAGGGCACTTTAGCACATGGTTTGGTTCCCAAGATGGTACCTAAGCACATGTGTTGCTTCTCAGAGGGCACTTTAGCAAGTGTTTGGGTTCCTAGAGAGCAATTAAGCATGCGTTTTGGCTCCTAGAGGGCACTTTAATGCTTAGAGACCATTTAACCAAGCATCTTGGCTTCTAGAGGGCACTTTAGCATGCATTTTAGCTCCCATGAGGGCAGTTGAGCACATTTTGGCTTCGAAGACGGTACCTAAGCACATGTGTTGGTTCCCAGAGGGCACTTTAGCAAGCGTTATGGATCCTAGAGAGCAATTAAGCGTGCATTTTTGCTCCCAGAGGACAATTAAACATGCGTTTTGGCTCCTAGAGGGCACTTTAGCACACAATTGGGCTCCTAGAGGGCACTTTAGCACACATTCTGGCTCCTAGAGGGCACTTTAGCACACATTTTTGCTCCTAGGGGGCACTTTAGCACACATTCTGGCTCCTAGAGGGCACTTTAGCACACATTTTGGCTCCTAGAGGGCACTTTAGAACACATTTTTGCTCCTAGAGGACACTTTAGCACACATTCTGGCTCCTAGAGGGCACTTTAGAACACATTTTGGCTCCTAGAGGGCACTTTAGCACCTGTTTTTCAACAATTGGGCCACAAGGGGGCGACTATCAAGTAATGTCATCGATAAGTAAATTGTTGTGATGCTCTTTGTACATTTTCTTGTCATTATTCCAAATTACATTAGGAATTCTAGTCTTTTTGCTAAGCTAATAGCTAGCATGATATTTAAAGGTACAGTGTGTAGTTTCTAGTGACATCTAGTGGTGAAAATGTAGATTACACTGTCTCTGGTGGCCATGAACAACACCAAAAGTCCGTCTCTAGAGTCATTTTTAGTTTTAATTAATTAATTATGGGATTAAAAGGAGATGTCGTGCTTTTACATGTTCAACCCAATAATTAGACTTTACAACTTTACATTTTGTGCCAAAATAGCCAAATAAATGAATAGAATCCCGTCTGCACCTGTTAAACGTTTAGACACAAAAACACTTGGTGCTTTGGGTTCAAACTATTGGAAAACGCTGTTTAAATGAGCCAGTGTGACAGTAAAAAAGGCCTTTAAATGGCTTTTAAATACCCAACGTGACGATCAATAATTAACTAACCAGTTAATGGAGTCCTGCAGCAAACAAACTATCCATCAACCCACCAGGACTTTTAAAAAGCGCTATAACGTTTTATCTTCCTCCACCGACTCCGATGAGGCGTTTAAGGGTTTATGATCTACACCAAGAAGAAGTTTGGAATAAAAAAAGCGGATTTTTCTGACTTTAATAACGTCAGATCAGTCTCCGAACCAATAAGATGAAGCCTGTTTACTTCCTATTAAATATGTATATTATTGATGAGACGAGTCATTTCTTGATGCCGTTTGAATTGTGCTATGAATCACAAACATGGTATTTGTCAATATATATCACTATTTTTTAAAATATTAACCCTCCTCTGGGTTCATTTGCTGTTTCCATCCTTTATTTTATGTGTTAAATCAGCTGTAAAATACACTTAAACCATTATTTATCAGCCAGTTTTATTTCTCTTGTCTCAAATTTAATTTAAAATAATGGAACTCAAGATAATCACATATATAAATAAAAAGGTTGTTGTGTAATCTGACTGGAACATGTCACTTGAATAAATAATTTTAATTTATTTAGAATCTTTTTTATTTTTTAATGTATTTTTAATGTATTTTATTATTATTAATAGTATTTTATATTTATTTATAATAAATTCCTATATTAATTTATTTATTTATCATTGTATTTTTATTTATTTTTCTTTGTCATTTTATTTTTATTTATTTATTCATTCCATTATTATCATCATATATATATATATATATATATATTTATTTATATATTATTTATTTTTTAATATTATTATATATAATATATATTGTTTTATGGGTCAATGACTCATTTATTCAATTAAAAAAAAAGCTTTTTTTTTCAGCAATATAGACCTTTAATACAAAGGTCACTTATTATTTTAGTTTTAAATCTATTCTATTCGTTTGTTTATAATATTTATTTGTGTATTATTTTTCCATTTATTTGATTTTACATTTTATTTATTAATTATTACATATATTTCATTTTCACCTCAATGAAAAAATAGGAAAAAAATATTGAAATTAATTAAATTCATTTATTAAATTTAGTTAAAACATTTTATTTTTTAATCTTATTTAATTGTAATTAATTTCAATTTCTAATTTTATTTTATTATTATTTTTTAACATTTTTTAATAGAAGAATTAGCATGACTTGTATTTATTTGTGCATTATTTTTGCATTTATTTGATTTTACATTTTATTTATTAATTATTAAATATATTTCTGTATTCACTTCCTCCCAACATATATTTTCACCTCAATAAAAAATAAGAAAAAAATATTGAAATTAAATAAATTCATGTGCAAAGGGAAAATAACATAATAATTAATTAAAAATAAATACTACTAATGCAAGTTTATTTCTATAACACATATTAACAAAAAATTAAATTCATTAATTTAAATTAAATTAATTAAATTAGAAATAACAATGCAGTATTATTTCTTAAATTCCTTATTAAATTCTTCATTTAATTAAATAAATGGGAAATTAAATAACTGGTTAATTTATTTATTTACTGAGTCTTTGTTTATTTATACTTGATTATGTCAGTTTCAGTCCTCCATTATTTTATTCTTGGATTTCCTGCACTTTTTTTATAAAACATCTCCTCATTTAGGGTCCGAGCTCCTAGTTTTTGTGAGTTTTTGGCGTCTTTTGACGTTAAAAATGTCGTCTTAGACCACATTATATAGACGTGAGTGTGTTTTGGGGACAGAGTGGGAGAAGTGAAGCTCCTTCCCTTGATTTTCCAGCCAGTCGGATCCGTTTTGAGCAGATTTCCCAGGATCAGGCTGTAAAATGATTCCCACTCAATCGTCATTTTGTGCTGAGCGAGCACTCCCCCTGCATCTTAATGCTGCTGCTTTGGGTTTGGCGAGTCATGCAGGAACAGTAAAAATGAAGTGTACATCTGGTGATGACCCATCTGTCACGTAGAGATGTTCCCTGCTGTAGAAATGAGGAAAAATCAATCTGTGATAGACTGAGTGGACGTTTACAGGCTGTAGATGCTGTAGATGCTGTATTTTAGATGGTAACGATGGGAGTTTCAGCTCTTTTTAGTGATCGGATCATTTGACTCAGCTCGTTAAGAAGAGACTGCTCTTTTGAATCCCAAACTGTTCCCAAATGGCTCCCAAATGGCTGTATTGCTTGATGCTGTATTTTAGATGGTAGCGATGGGAGTTTCAGCTCTTTGTAGCGATCGGATCATTTGACTCAGCTCGTTAAGAAGAGCCGGCTCTTTCGAATCCCAAACTCAAACGGCTCCCAAATGGCTGTATTGCTTGATGCTGTATTTTAGATGATAGCGATGCAGCTCTTTTTAGTGATCGGATCATTTGACTCAGTTCGTTAAGAAGAGCCGGCTCTTTCGAATCCCAAACTCAAATGGCTCCCAAATGGCTCCCAAACGGCTGTATTACTTGATGCTGTATTTTAGATGATAGCGATGGGAGTTTCAGCTCTTTGTAGCGATCGGATTATTTGACTCAGCTTATTAAGAAGAGCCGGCTCTTTCGAATCCCAAACTCAAACGGCTCCCAAATGGCTCCCAAATGGCTGTATTGCTTGATGGTGTATTTTAGATGATAGCGATGGGAGTTTCAGCTCTTTTTAGTGATCGGATCATTTGACTCAGCTCGTTAAGAAGAGCCGGCTCTTTCGAATCCCAAACTCAAACAGCTCCCACATGGCTCTCCATTCTATTTTACCACTTATACCTTTTGTAATTCAGCCAAAATTAATGCTGTTTTGACTTGTGATTTGTATTAAAAAATAATAATTCAAATAAATAATTAAAACACTAAAACCACTGATTCAAAATTAAAATAAAATCACTAAAACCAGTGATTAAAAATAAAATAAAAAACATTAAAACCACTGATTAAAAATTAAAATAAAAATAAAAAACACCACTAATTCTAAATTAAAGTAAAACATTAAAACATATAATTAAAAATTTAACAAAAACCAGTGATTTCAAATTAAAATAAAAATTAAAACACTAAAACCACTGATTAATAAAACACAAAAAATCCTGGATTCAAAATAAAAATTAATATAAATATTTAAATATAATTTAAAAAATATATAATATAATAAAAAAAATTATTAAAACCCTAAAACTACTGATTCCAAATTAAAATAAAATTAAATCCCTAAAATCAGTGATTCCAAATCAAAATAAAAAGACTAAAACCACTAATTCATAATTAAAATAAAAATAAAAACACTAAAACCACTGATTAAAAATGAAAATAAGGCATTTTGAACGGAGCCGAATCCATTGGGTCCTAGTTTGACCAGCACGGCTCCAGCTCCAGTCTTCAACATATATTCAATTAAAAGCCTTTTAAGTAAATTGCTTTGATTTGTGGAACATCAGAGGAGCATTATTCTCCTTCTGCTTGAAAACTGAATTATGATAATTGAGTAATACCAACATTTAATTAATTTTCCAATAAGCTCTCCTGGCTCGACCTCCCACCACGAAACGCTGCAGGCTGTTTGTTGCTTTGCTGCTGACATTTAGGACTTTTCTTTTTTTTTCTCTTCTTTACTAATTGGAACTGGTCAAACATGGTGATGTTAAAGTAATGGAACAGAAATGGCAGCAAAGGGAGCTACAATTTCAATTAAAAGCTCAGAAACCTCCTCAACAAACAGAATATCTACACGTATCTTTGAAAATGCCACGGTTTTGTTGTTTTCTGTGAAATGCTACTGGTTTTCCACTGGTTTAATGTCATTTAAATCACCTAAAACATCATCTTTTGGGGGAGGGGAAGCATATGGAAGATGATTTCTGCCAGGGAATTAAAAAAATACCCATGGAAAGTCACAAGGAGGAGATAAGTATGAGAAAAAAGGCATCATTGTGAGATAAAATGTTGAAATTATGACATAAAAAGTCATACTTATGAGATAAGAAGTCATCATTATGAGATAAAACATTAGAATTATGAGATAAAAAGTCAGAATTATGTGATAAAAAGTCATGATTATGTGATAAAAAGTCATGATTATGTGATAAAAAGTCAGAATTATGTGATAAAAAGTCATGATTATGTGATAAAAAGTCATGATTATGTGATAAAAAGTCAGAATTATGTGATAAAAAGTCATGATTATGTGATAAAAAGTCAGAATTATGTGATAAAAAGTCATGATTATGTGATAAAAAGTCAGAATTATGTGATAAAATGTTGATCTTATGAGATAAGAAGTCATCATTATGAGATAAAACGTTGAAATTATGAGATAAAAAGTCATGATTATGAGATAAAATGTTGAAATTATGAGATAAAAAGTCATGATTATGAGATAAAATGTTGAAATTATGAGATAAAAAGTGATGATTATGAGATTTTTATCTTATAATATCAATGTTTTATCTCATAATTTCAACATTTTATCTCATAATTTTGACTTTTTATTTCAATATTTCAACGTTTTATCTCATAATTTTGACTTTTTATTTCAATATTTCAACGTTTTATCTCATAATTTTGACTTTTTATCTCATAATTTTGACTTTTTATCTCATAATTTCAACATTTTATCTCATAATTTCAACGTTTTATCTCATAATTTCAACATTTTATCTCATAATTTCAACATTTTATCTCATAATTTTGACTTTTTATCTCATAATTTCAACGTTTTATCTCATAATTTCAACATTTTATCTCATAATTTTGACTTTTTATCTCATAATTTCAATGTTTTATCTCATAATTTCAACATTTTATCTCATAATTTCAACGTTTTATCTCATAATTTCAACATTTTATCTCATAATTTTGACTTTTTATCTCATAATTTCAATGTTTTATCTCATAATTTTGACTTTTTATTTCAATATTTCAACGTTTTATCTCATAATTTCAACATTTTATCTCATAATTTCA
This sequence comes from Lepturacanthus savala, assembly GCA_030544235.1. Taxonomy (NCBI): domain Eukaryota; kingdom Metazoa; phylum Chordata; class Actinopteri; order Scombriformes; family Trichiuridae; genus Lepturacanthus; species Lepturacanthus savala. Next base: position 2,410,888 of record CM060476.1, on the reverse strand, counting down.
ACGTTTTATCTCATAATTTCAACATTTTATCTCATAATTTCAACATTTTATCTCATAATTTTGACTTTTTATCTCATAATTTCAATGTTTTATCTCATAATTTCAACATTTTATCTCATAATTTTGACTTTTATCTCATAATTTCAACATTTTATCTCATAATTTTGACTTTTTATCTCATAATTTCAACATTTTATCTCATAATTTTGACTTTTTATCTCATAATTTCAATGTTTTATCTCATAATTTTGACTTTTTATCTCATAATTTCAACATTTTATCTCATAATTTCAACATTTTATCTCATAATTTCAACATTTTATCTCATAATTTCAACGTTTTATCTCATAATTTTGACTTTTTATCTCATAATTTCAACGTTTTATCTCATAATTTCAACATTTTATCTCATAATTTTGACTTTTTATCTCATAATTTCAATGTTTTATCTCATAATTTTGACTTTTTATCTCATAATTTCAATGTTTTATCTCATAATTTTGACTTTTTATCTCATAATTTCAACATTTTATCTCATAATTTTGACTTTTTATCTCATAATTTCAACGTTTTATCTCATAATTTTGACTTTTTATTTCAATATTTCAACATTTTATCTCATAATTTTGACTTTTTATTTCAATATTTCAACGTTTTATCTCATAATTTTGACTTTTTATTTCAATATTTCAATTTTTTATCTCATAATTTCAACATTTTATCTCATAATTTTGACTTTTTATCTCATAATTTCAACATTTTATCTCATAATTTCAACATTTTATCTCATAATTTTGGCTTTTTATCTCATAATTTCAACATTTTATCTCATAATTTTGACTTTTTATCTCATAATTTTGACTTTTTATCTCATAATTTCAACATTTTATCTCATAATTTTGACTTTTTATCTCATAATTTCAACATTTTATCTCATAATTTCAACATTTTATCTCATAATTTCAACGTTTTATCTCATAATTTCAACGTTTTATCTCATAATTTCAACATTTTTTCTCATAATTTTGACTTTTTTTTCTCATAAGGGGATTTTTTTTTAATTTTCTGTCAGGAATGGGCTTTGGGATTTTCTCACAGCTTATTTCTAAACATTTCCTTAAAACTCTACACAGTAAATCACGTTAATTATCTAACATCGTCCTCGTTGATTCTTTTATTCTATTAATGCTTCCAGGGGTAATTGGCAAATGTGTAATTTGGGTGAACTGAACCTTTAAACCATCAGGCTGTCAGCGTCTTTGAGGAAATAAAACCCATCGTAAATCACCAGTAAATCCTAAAACACATAATACAACGCCCGAATATTAACATTCAACACCTCAACTATGCTGTTAATGGCTGACAATTAAGTTAATCCAGCAGTTGTTAAAATCCCCCCAGACACGGTGTAAAATACTCCGCTTTAAACAATAATTTGTGTCTGATATGTTTTTATTCTCCATAAAAATAATCACCTCATTAAAATCCTTAAAATGACACAAACTCCTTCTCCCTCATTAAAAAAGTTCCAAATAGATTTAATGACAAGTGTCTATTACATTACATCCATTTTAATAACAAACGGGGACATTTAACCTGTTAAAATCCAAATATATTCATATATTTCATGAAGAAATGCAGTAAAACACCTTTGCATTGCCTATAATTTACCTTATTTCCATTTTTCCTTGTTTGAGTCTTGTTTTAAGTTTGAATTAAAGTATTTTTATCTGTAATAAACCACAATATTCATTTATTTTTGCAATATTCTAACAATATTCACTCTCTAACAGCAACATAAATGGATTCTGTTTCTAATATTCCAGATTTATTATCATTTATAGCAGGAAAACTGAAAAATAGGTGGTTAAATTCACTCATATTACCTTCAGTTAAACGTTTAAATGCATTTTTTCGCTAATTAATTAGAACTAAATTACATTGGAGGATCAGCTGCTGGTCCATATGAACAGGAAAGATGATTATTTGAGATTAAAACTGACTTTTTATCCAACTACAGCATGAAAATGACAGTTGTTTAGTGTTGAGGGTATATGGGAGTGATGCATTGTTCTACATTAACCTACAGGGACCTGCCTTTAAAGGCCTGATCCATAATATTTGCCTGTTTTTAATCAATGCTAAAAACTAGTGAGATCAGTTGGTTTAAGCCTATAAGTCTATTACTGTCGTCTGATACTTCAAATAAAAAGAAATTCAAATGTTACTCACACGTTTTTGTCTTTTCTATTGATGATAATAGACGACTTAAGCTGGTTTTAAGGGAAAAACAAATAGGTTTCCATCTACTTCCTGTCATGTGACTTCATCTACTTCCTGCTACTTCCTTCACATGAATGAACCCTCCCAGAAAGAGGCATTTTATTTAGAATTTTATGGTTTTCCATGATTATTTTAAGGTTAAAAGACCAATGTGACATACAGAGCTGCATTAATTGATGGGCAATTAGTCGGCAACTATTTTGATAATTGATTAACCCGTTAAACTCCAGGTTCCCCTGTGGAGATTGCTCCACTAATCATGTACAAATATAGTCAAGCTATACATCAAATTAAACAGGAGAAACTCCACTACAAGCACATATAAGTCATATTTACACACACCAAACACAACTCCAACACCAAGCTAATTAATTAACAAATATGAAAATCGGTATACGATCATAAAGCCAACCCACTCTCCACATTTTGATGGCTAGCGCTCTGATACTTCATGTTACACAAACAAATGACATCTCATATGAAAGCTGAGACTTTGACGAGTCCAACGGTACCATCAGTGTAGCTTTATGACAAAAACTCAGTAAACTAGCAGCCAAAAAACACTACAGTAAAAAGTCGCTAATTTGAAGCGACTGACAAAAAATGTGTTTTTTTTGTTGCTGTTTTGGGATGAAAATGTTTATTTGAGATCAATAAATGGTCGTTTAGTGTCGACCAACATCAGACATACCCTACTTACTATGGGTATGTCCTAAACCTAAAAAAGGCTGGAGGTCAAGGGGTTAAGAAGGAAATGTTCAAATTCTCTAGTTCTAATCCCTGCTTTCACGCATCTCATTCCATCTTGATGTATCTCAGCTTTTCACCATCCGTCTTCCTCTTGATCACATTCTAGAGGTTTTCAATAGGGTTTTAGGTGTAAATAAAAAAGATGGTGGTCTCCTATTTTTGTTTTCCAGAGCCGTATAGCGCTGAGTGCCAGTTGGATCCGTGGAATAGCTGTTGCGATATTTCAGTCTGCACCAAAGTGGTGGCCTTGTCACTATCAGGGCTCTAAAAAAAGTGGTTTCATGTGTGTTTGATTGTTCCTTTGTGGCTCCAAATGGAGGTTTGCTGCTCTTGTCCCAGATGAGTATCTCTTAAGCCCGGAGAAGCTGTGAGTGCTGGTCCCTGTGTCATCCTCAGGGCGCCGCCGAATCTTTTCTCTGATTCCGAAAGCATTAAGGTGCAATTTGGACAGCCCGATATCTCCTTTTCGCCGTCTCCTCCGTGCTGAGGAAACGGAGAATGCTGCTGAAAAGTGAAACGGCCCCTGGGAGAGATGTCTTTGCAATTACGTTCATATTTTACACTCAACCAAAACAGAGTGGAAGCAGCTACGATCGATATGAGGTCGATGAGGTCAGAGCGGGAGCTGGAGATCTTTGAGAATGTGCATAAGCTAGTGAAATGCCTGTAGGAAGTATGCGTTCTTATAAAAAAGTGGAAGGTTAAGTCGATTTTTTTTTATATTTGGCTAAATGAGGGTGTGTTGGACTGTTAAATTGTACAAGACGTGGTCATACATTGAGATAAGGAGATGCATGAAAATCATAAGAAAACGGCTGTAATTCATGTTAAAAGTGCAGATCTCAATCTATTCTATTCTGCTAGGTGATAGTGCTGGGATTTCCTGATGGTCTGTGAACACATCTTGGAGGATTAAAGTAGCAGCTAACGTCTTAGCACGTGGTTTTTGAGACGTTACAATACTTTTGTTAAAGAAATGGGACAACGGAGCTTTGAACTGTAGTGAAAGCGCCGGGAAGCAACATTAGGAGGAGCCACGATAGCTGCGATACGCAAGTCGATGGGATTTTAACTTTTAATGATTTCGATGTTTTGAATATCAAAAAAATCATGAGTCCAGATTCTGTTCTGTTAGGTGATAGTGCTGGGATTTCCCGAGGACCTAAGACTTGTGTTAGCTTGAAGAATAAAGTAGCAGCTAAACCGGCTAACGTTTTAGCGTGTGGTTTTTGAGAGACGTTATGATACTTTCGTTACATCGGAAGAAACGCGACAACAGAGCTTTGAATTGTAGTGAAAGCGCCGGGAAGCAACATTAGGAGGAGCCGCGATATGGAGCTTTACCCTGGATAGCGATAGCTGCGATACGCAAGTCGATGGGATTTTAACTTTTAATGATTTCGATGTTTTGAATATCAAAAAAATCATGAGTCCAGATTCTGTTCTGTTAGGTGATAGTGCTGGGATTTCCCGAGGACCTAAGACTTGTGTTAGCTTGAAGAATAAAGTAGCAGCTAAACCGGCTAACGTTTTAGCGTGTGGTTTTTGAGAGACGTTATGATACTTTCGTTACATCGGAAGAAACGCGACAACAGAGCTTTGAATTGTAGTGAAAGCGCCGGGAAGCAACATTAGGAGGAGCCATGATGTGGAGCTTTACCCTGGATAGCGATAGCTGCAATACACAAGTCAATGGGATTTTAACTTTTAATGATATTGATGTTTTGAATATCAAAAAGTCCAGATTCTGTTCTGTTAGGTGATAGTGCTGGGATTTCCCGAGGGGCAGTGAATGCATCTTGGAGTAAGATCTGTGTTAGCTTGAAGAATAAAGTAGCAGCTTAAACCGGCTAACGTTTTAGCATGTGCGACAACACGATAACAGAGCTTTTTTTGAATTGTAGTGAAAGCGCTGGGAAGCAACATGAGATGCTACAGGATAGAAGAAGAAGGAAGACACTTGATATTTGAAGTTAAGCAACATAACACCAACGTAAACCACTTCCTGGAAATAAGCCATGATGTTGAAGAATCTCACCGTTTGTTGTTTTCACTCTTTGCTGCAGGCGGCTAAAAAAGAAGCAACCTGAAAATATAAATTATTGACTTTTCAGGTAATAATGTAAGTCAGCACGACAGAGCAAGACAGTTGTAGCCTAAAATATTTAGTCAGTTGTTAATACTTAAATTCTTATGTTGAGGTTCAATAGAAGGGAAAAAAACTGTTCTGCTAACTTTTTTAAACCTGGAAAGTCAACTTTTGAGTTAGCATTTTTCTCTTTGTGCTGCTAACAGGAGGATTTAATTTACTTTAATGTTAATTAACACAGGAATTTTATTTTGAGTTGTGTCGTAATGGCACTTTTAACTTTTAAACACAAAGCTTTTCAGACTTTAGCAGTTAGCTGATGCTAGCAGGGCTGCAACAGTCGGTGGCTAACTTGTGCTAGCAGAGCTGTAGCAGTTAGCCGCTAGCATTAGCTCGCCTGGGCAAATTCCATTCCATTGTCTTCTGAGTGGTTGGCGTTGTGTTAAAGGGATAGTTAGCAATAGCAATAACAGTTAAATGTTACTACAATGTAAAATTCAGTCAATCAGTCAGTTTTCATTCAATTAAGCAAACGAATAAAGTTTGTTGCTTTGAAGTTTTGAGTTGACCCACCTTTACTTTTCTTTTTTAGCATTTTTCTCTTTTTTTTATCTCCGTTAATGCTGTTTGATGCGATGGCAAGACGCCCAGACAACATTATAAACCGGCCGTTCCCAGAAAAAACGCTCATCACAAGCCTCACGACTGAGCAAGCCCAGACTCCATCGATGGCCTCAAACCTGGATCATTTATTTTTCAATCAAGAAAACGGGGACATAGACGCTGCAGCCGGGTCACAGACGGTCAACCATGACTCAACTGCAGCTCGGACACAGATTTATATTTCAGACGCGTGGTCAAGGTCCGGCCGTCTTCCCCATCGCCGCTTTCCATAGAGAAAGCAAAGAAAAAGTCAATATCTCTTTTTTTCTTGTCCATCTTTTTGCATGAAAAGGCGAAGTGTCTAGACTTTACTAAACGTCTTTGTTTGGTAGAAATCACCATTTTAGCGTGAGAATAAGGCTCTAAAATCATTCCCCCCTCTGAAATATCAACTCACAATCTCAGAGTTGTTCAGCTCAAGTGAACAACTGAAGTCGATAAATGGAAGTAGCAACAAAAATAAGAAAAGCCGAAGAGAAAGTTTGCTTTTTTTGTTCGGGAAAGTTGGATTTTCAAGAGTAACAAGCTGAGAACTTCCATAAACGCCTGTTTATGAGTGGAGCGCCTGCTGTTTGCTGCTAAAAGGCCGTCGTCGCTGCAGCACAAAGATCCGTCAGTGTCACAGCGTTTCCTTCAATGGATTCTCTGCGTGTGTGAATCTCTCTTTGTCGCTTTTGCCTCGTTCTCGCTCCAGAAACACCAACTTCCTTCAGGTCTGCAGGTTTCACCACATAAACAAAGCTCTGGCTTTAAACCGCTGTTGTTTTTTGAGCATGAAAAGCAGAAGTGACACTTATTTATATGATAATGCGGGAGATTATTATTACCGTGATCTTTCCAAACAACTGAAGTAAGTTTGATTGCTTCATTTAAATAACCCAACGCCGTGAATATGTAAAAAAGCCCATTAAGGATGCGAGTAATCTTCTGAGACAGACTGTATTAGTTAAAGGACTAACAAGAAACTTGAAGGTAACATGAGTGGAGCTGAATTTCCCCCCTGAAGCCATGGGGAGTGTTTCTTGATTGTTTTTCCTCGGCGTGTGTGCAGTTCCACATGAGTATTCTCTTTGGTCGCCGTTCTACAAAGACTCCAAAGGAGAGAAAAGAAAAAAAAAAAAAGATAAAACGAAAAATACAAAGTCCATTTCTGTCTTTTTTTCTTCTTCTTCTGCTCGGCGTAGACTTGTCAGTCGGTATTACGTGGATTTCTTTTGCACTCTTCCCGGAGAAAATAAAAAAAAAAAGGTTTCGCGGCGGTCAGTCCTTTGAAGTGACGCAGGCCGTCGCTTACATTAGTCTGGGGGAGGGAAAAAGGAGGGACGAATAATAATCGGGCGTCTTTTTCAGCCTGAAATTTCAAGGAGGGAAGAAGAGTTGTGGGATTGTGATGATCTGCAACGCAGCTAAGAATCGTGATTAGAAACGTTAGACGGGATGAATCCAATGAGATGTTGAAGATAGAAGAACCCAGGGCAGTAGCCAAGACTTTTCTATATATATAGGTGCTGGTCATATCATTAGAATATCATGACAAAGCTTATTTATTTCAGTAATTCCATCCTTAAAGGGAAATTTGTATAATGTATACTTCATTTCACACAGACTGACATACTTCAAATATAATATTCCTTTTAATATTGATGATTATACCTGACAACTAATTGGGATTCTCAGAAATTAGAATATTGTGGATCAATGCTGAAGACACTTGGTGCCACACTCTAATTAGCTAATTAGCTCAAAACACCTGTAAAGGCCTTTAAATGGTCTCACAATCAATGGGAAGACTTCTGACCTGACAGATGTCCAAAAGACGACTATAGGGGTCGAAGGGAAGTAAAAGATGATTTTGATGTTTTGAATATCAAAAAAAATCATAAGCATAAATGAGTTCAGGTTCTGTTCTGTTAGGTGATAGTGCTGGGATTTCCCGAGGACCTAAGACTTGTGTTAGCTTGTAGAATCAAGTAGCATCTAAAGCGGCTAACGTTTTAGCGTGTGGTTTTTGAGAGACGTTACCATACTTTCGTTACTTTCGGAAGAAACGCGACAACAGAGCTTTGAATTGTAGTGAAAACGCTGGGAAGCAACATTAGGAGGAGCCGTGATGTGGAGCTTTACACTGTAACTAAAGCTGCAGGATAGCTGCGATACGCAAGTCGATGGGATTTTAACTTTTAATGATTTTGATGTTTTGAATATCAAAAAAATCATGAGCATAAATGAGACCAGGTTCTGTTCTGTTGGGTGATAGTGCCGGGATTTCCCGAGGGGCTGTGAATCCGTCTTGGAGTAAGACCCGTGTTAGCTTGAAGAATAAAGTAGCAGCTAAACCGGCTAACGTTTTAGCGTGTGCGACAACGCGATAACTGAGCTTTTTTGAATTGTAGTGAAGGAAGCAACATTAGGAGGAGCCGTGATGTGGAGCTTTACAAATGGCTTTAAAACATAAAGAAACCTTGAAATAAGCTAAATTATCAGCAATAAGTTCAATGAGTTCAAAATTCAATTATTTGTCCATAAAATCCTAGAAAAAGACGTTTTAAAAGGGGGATTATAAATTAAATAATCACACAATATATATTATATTAAACTACTTTCTTCTAAATTCCTCCACGTGTGTTTCTATGCAGATGATTCCAACTTTAATAACTTAATTTCTGAGCTTATTTTTCAGTTTTCCTGTTATAAATGATAATACAACATGTGAGGTGACTACAGAAGAGCCAGAATCTATTCATGTTGCTGTTATAGAGTCGGAATATTGGAAAAAAATTAATTTTGATTAATAAGATACGAGTTCAAAGGTCAATGACCTGATTCCCGAACATGAAGAATATATTCTGTAAGATGTTTATTATAAAGGAGCCAATTAAATAATCACACAAACAGCTCAAATCTACATTAAATATCTAAATATATTAAACTACTTTCTTCTAAATTCCTCCACGTGTGTTTCTATGCAGATGATTCCAACTTTAATAACTTAATTCCGGAGCCTATTTTTCAGTTTTCCTGTTATAAATGATAATACAACAATTCATGTTGCTGAAACTAGTCTCTACTTCTGATATTATATTAAACTATTATTTTATTGTATTGATTATGTGGATATTGATGATATATATTGATGCTGTAACAGTAACATTGTGACAAAGCTGAACCTGTATAAGGTTTTTTCTGAGGTTTAAGGCTCTGAATATTTTCTATTTCCCACAATATCGACAAATTCTGCCCACTTTACTTTTCCTATAAGCTGATAACAGCAGCTGTCAGGTTGCAGCAAACGTTATATCACTGAACCTTTAGAATCAGCAGGATTCTTCTTCTCTATCTTTAAAACTCGCAAGTCACAAACAATCAAAAAAGCTCCAGGTAACATCATCTCTAAACCCCCCCTTGCCTTTATTCTTTATAATAACTCTTGATGTTCCTCACCATTTGAATAAAGCCAGTGAAATATAGCTTCGGTCTATAGTTGAATCCTCTTTAGCAGCACATCCGCCAAACAAAAGGAGACACTTTATTCACCTCATGTACTAAGAATGAAAAGAAATTATTGTAAGATGGAACTTTATTGGTTTCAAGAGAGATGGAATTGCACCAGCCCAGAGTCTTTAGTTTAGAACGAACACAGCTTTGATTTAAAGCATTTGACATGTACAGTAGGTAGATCTACACAAACGATTGAGACATTCACGTCACCGATGTTTAAAATCCAGTTTTAATATTTAAATGAACTATAAAAAGCACATTAAAACATTTTCTCAGTTTAGTTACAAACAAACAAAAAAAAAAAATGGGTCACCTAAAGGGCTTCTCATTGCATTCACAGAAGGATTTTGAACAGTGGATGTCAAGCAGTTTTTCTCTCTTTTTTTAAAAAAAAAAAAAAAAAAAAAGTCCCCACCCAAAATATATAAACTTAATTGCTTAACCAAGGTATATACAGGGCATAACATCCTTGCATCTTTAAAAAGGTTATCAAGAAAGTTTGAGGTATACAACCGAAATAAAAAGCCTGTCGGAAACAAAAACTGAGAAAAAAAATAAAAAAAACAAATAGAATTAAATAAAAAAAAAGAAAAATGAATGCCATGATTGCTTCCTACTTGCACAGGATCACAACATTAGTGGGAGATGTTCCTGGTGTGATTATTTTCCATTTTTCCTCAAGCTTTGGACTGTCAATATATACAAAGGGCGTACAGTCTAATTTAGCGAAAAAATAATAAAATACCAAAAAAAAAAAAAAAAAAAAAAAAAAAAAAAAAAATCAAATTTATTCGTTTTTTTTTTTAAATGACGTCTTTAACTTACACGGTATATCTTTGGAAAAAAAAAAAAAAAAACGATAAAAAAAAAAAAAAAAAACGATAAAAAAAAAAAAAAAAAAAAAAAAAAAAGAGCCGGAAGCGGAATCTGATACACATGCAAGTTTTGAAAGTGGATTCAGAAATAACAGTATTGTACAAAATAATAATTACAGTTTTTTTTTATATAATTATCAAAATACACCTTCTTTTCTTAGCACCTCATACTTTTTTTGTGTGTGTTTTGAACAAGCACCATTGTAGTCGTTTTTTTTTTATTCATACAGCACCTGGAGAATCCAGAGAGGAGGTTTTTATTCCCCCCCCCCCCCCAAAAAAAAAATGTCGCCCGACCCCCTTTTCTACCTCCGATTCCCCCTCCTCTGCCACGCTTTCGTTAGAAATGTCCTTCACCTCCTTTTTTTTTTTTTTTTTTTTAAAGTCGTGTGGTTTCGAGCCCTACAAGGGCAACAAGTATTTTCCTGGATTTACACGTACATACATGGAAAAAACATGTTTGCTACACCATCTCTCATTCAAAACTTGCATGTGGCATAGAAAAGGGTGGGGGAGGGGGCTAGAAATGGGGTTTTGGTGGTACCCAAAACGTCTCAACTTGACTTTCTTTGCTGGCCCCATCAAGTCCTTTTTTTTCTTTTTTTTCCTCTCTCTCTTTCTTTTATTTTATTATTATTATTTTTTTAATTTAGCCAAGGAAGCAGACGGGCCCAACTTCGAACCCGAACTTCTGGTTCGGGTCCCCAAAGTCAGTCAGCATGACGTCGATGATTGGAACCTGATCGATTTTGGGCGTATTAATCTCCAACACAGTCTTTCCGTAGCCCTTCCTCGTCTGTGGAGACACGAAAAGGAACAAAAAGGAAAAAAGGTTAGATAAGAACACGACTTTATTATTGATTAAAAGTAATGGAAAGGGGGAAAAAAAGTGCTGTCATTTCAAACTAAAGCCCCCAGGCCTGGTTTTTCTGCTATAAATGATAATAAATGTGGAATATCTCTACAACCATGCACTTAAATCTGATACCAAAAGAAATCTATTAAATGTGAGGTGACTACAGAAGAGTCCGAATCAATTTGTGTTGCAGTTAAAGAGTAAATATAGTTAGAATAATGCATCAAAACGGATAAAACTACTTTATTTAGTGTTGGAGCTGAGTGAATAAAACTTCACTAAAAGTTTAGAATGCTCAAGTGTGATTTACACCCTTTCCGTCTTTAGCAGTTAGCGGCTAACTGATGCTAGCAGGGCTGCGGCAGTGAGTTGTGTCGTCACCTACACAATTTCAACGTTTAAACAGAAAGCTTTGCTTTTCTTGGCAGTTAGCGGTTGGCAGGGCTGCAGCAGTTAGCCGCTAACATTAGCTTGTCTTTGCAAATTCCATTCAAATAGGATGCCATGTCGTCTTATGACTAGTTGCTATTGTGTTAAAAGGGATAGTCGTCCATAGTCAAAGCAATAGCAGAGTTAGCACAAATAACAATTATAAGTCAGTAGAAGTTTAATTGCCCATCCTAAATTTTGAAAATTTGATTCAACTCAACTTTTGAACAGGAATTTTATTGAGTTGTGTCATATTGGAGAAAACCACCAACACATTTTCAACATTTAGTTAGCAGCTAACTGATGCTAGCAGGGCTGCAGCCATTAGCCGCTAACATTATCTTGTCTGGGCAAATCCCATTTAACATTTTTTTTAGCTCAGTTAATGCTGTGGCAAACATTTAAACAGAAAGCTTTTCGGTCTATAGCAGTTAGCGGCTAACTGATGCTAACAGGACTATAGCACTTAGCCGCTAACATTAGCTTGTTGGGGCAAATCCCATTCAAATAGGATACCATGTTGTCTTCTTAATGGTTTTGGTTTAAAGGGATAGTTCAACATTTTTTTTTAAATTCACCCAGTCATACCAATAGCAATTTTCGAGAAAGCTAGCATACATAACAGTTAAAAGTTACTACAAAACTCTGAGCAAACTCTTGCCCTAACATTTTAAGTTGACCCAACTTTTCTTTTTACATTTAAACACAAAGATTTTCAGTCCTTAGCAGTTAGCGGCTAACCGATGCTAGCAGTTAGCCGCTAACATTAGCTTGTTGGGGCAAACCCCATTCAAAAAGGACGCCATGTTGTCTTCTGACTGTTTTTTTTTCCAGCTTAAACCTCCGGTGGCGACTCACCGCACATCCGTCTGAGAGGGACTTGATGTAGGGGTTGTTGTCGTAGGTCATCTCCTCGTCGTTGGCGCCCAGGAAGCGCAGCGCCTTGTCGTAGCCGTCGCTGTTAGCGTCGTGCCACGCCACCGACTGGTGGCAGCTGTAGGTGAAGTTCTGCCTGGCCGAGGCCGTCAGCAGGCGGAGGAACGTCATCTGCACCTCGTTTATCGAGTTCCCGTCGGCGTCCACATAGGAAAGCTGCGGGAAAAGGAAGAGGAGGTCACTTAATTCACTTCATAGATTAGCAAAACTAGGAAATTAACATGCTTTTTATAAAAAGACAAAGATAAAAACTGTTCTACTAGAGGGGGAGTTGGTTCCCGGGCCACAGCAGTGGTACGGTTTCCCTCAAATATTTAATCCAACTTAATAAAACTTGTATAATTAATTAACTACTAGTTCGCTAATTGACTTTTGGTAACACTTTATAATAACTAGTTAATAATAAACTAATGAGATGCTAATTACTGATTAATTAGTAATAAATGACTTGTTAAATGACAGTTAATGACTTTATTGTAAAATTTCAACTGTTCCTCATTTACTAAGAGTTAATGATAAAATATGTATAAACCAATAAGTTATTAATAAGTAAATCACTAATTAGTTCATAATCTATTATCAATTTATCAGGTATAGTTATAAATCATTAATATACAGTTAATAAGACATTTATAACTAATTAAAAGCTTATTATAACAGTAAATTATCTATTAACCATAATTATAAACCCTTTTATAACTAATTAACAGTTTATTATCTATAAAGCATTGTTTAAAATCATTAAGAATTCATTAATTAACAGTTTACTAACGATCTAATTAACTATTAACAGTTATTATAGAGTGAAAACCTTTATAATAACTGTTAATAACTGTCCACGAAACCTGGAAAATCAACAGTCTAAAGACTTAACGATGCAATTAGCATCTAATTAGCATCTAATTAAAAATTCAGAGACTCGTAGAAGAACATACTTTACAATTTAAAGGACAAAAGGAAAGTTTAGGAGCAGATTTTAAACATTTATTCTCTGCAGGTCGTCGTTGGGCCGCAGGAAACTAGCAGCCGGCCCAGATCGGGCCGCGGGCCGCGGGTTTGACTCCACATGAGTCATTTAGCACTCGTTTAGCATCTCAGCTTCATTACTGGATCCTGACACAAGATGAGGATCCTGAAGACTCTGAAATGTAACGTTCAGGTCAATAATTCAATTAGCCTGAGAGAAATTCATTCATTCCAGCCGAGGGAATTAAATTAGAATTAAAAAAAAAAGATGGAGTCTGTAGTTTCCTGGTTGAGAAGCTGGGAAACGATTTATTTCGAAGATCAGATATGACGAGTCGTCCAGTTTATTCAACGCCGGCAGATTTTAGGTCAAAATCTATTCAAGTACAATAAAAGGAGCTTTTAATTAACTAATTAACCCTTTTATGCCTGGAGGTCACTGCAGTTGCCTTCTATAAAAAGACACCATTACAGGTAAAAAACTATAATAATTAAGTTTTATTATGATTAAATCATCATATTTAGACTATTTAGACTTTTTATGCTTTTTTATAGTACAAAATGCATGACGTCCACTTGAGTGGACAAATAAATCCATGTTTATAGAATAAAGATCTACCAGTGGAATAAGACATTTGTAATATTATTACATTTTATAATGTACAAATTAAATATAAATTTAATATTTTATTACATTAATGTTAGATTTGGGTCAATATGGTCATTTTTTAAGAAAACAAGACTTAGATTTAGACTATATATCAACTTCTTTATGCTTTTTTATAGTAAAAAAATGCATGAAGTCCACTTGAGTGGACAAATAAATACAGATCTACCAGTTGAATAAGAAAATCCTGCTTAATATTGGACTAAAAACAAGATATTTTCACCTTGTTTCATCTTGTTTTTCAAAAACATGACCATTACAGATAAAAAAAAATAATAATTGCATTAAGTAATATCTAAGGTGACATATTGTAGTTGATTCTAAATCAATTTATTTATGTTTTTAGAATGAAATTTGAGTTTTTTATGTTTTTTTACAGTAAAAATTGCATGAAGTCCACTTGAGTGGACAAATAAATTCATGTTTTCTGAGTTTTGTCAATTACTACCGGTGTCTGTCTTGAAAATAATTCATATCCTGTAATATTTAGACTATAAATCAACTTCTTAATGCTTTTAGAATGAAATTTGAGTTTTTTATGCTTTTTTTTACAGTAAAAAATCGCATGAAGTCCACTTGAGTGGACAAATAAATCCATGTTTATTTAATTATCAATTATTTCTACAAGACTAAAATGTTCTTAAAACATATTAAATTGCTTGAATTCAGAAAAAAACCTGCAAAAAACTAAATTATCTGCCAGTGGAATAAGATAATTCTGCGTAATATTGGACTAATTCTACCGAAAACAAGATATTTACACTGCACATTTGTAATATTATTACATTTTATAATATATCAATTTAATATTTTATTAAATTAATGTTAGATTTGGGTCAATATGGTCATGTTTTAAGAAAACAAGACTTAGATTTAAACTATAAATCAACTTCTTTATGTTTTCAGAATGAAATTTGAGTTTTTTATGCTTTTTTATAGTAAAAAAATGCATGAAGTCCACTTGAGTGGACAAATAAATCCATGTTTTCTGAGTTTTGTCAATTACTACCAGTGTTTTTCTTGAAAATGATTCATATCCTGTAATATTTAAACTATAAATCAACTTCTTAATGCTTTTAGAATGAAATTTGAGTTTTTTTATGCTTTTTATTTACAGTAAAAATCGCATGAAGTCCACTTGAGTGGACAAATAAATCCAATATCCAATATTGAAGAGAAATGTGTTATTTCACTGGCAGATTTTAGTAAGTTTAAACCTTTTTCAAGAAAATGTTGGACCAAATTCACCTAAATCTGGAAAAAAAAATGAAATAATCTGAATTATCTACCAGTGGAATAAGAAAATGCTGCTTAATATTGGACTAATTGGACATTTTCACCCGAAATGTGTTAATTTTTGCAGTTTAACCCTCTCATGCATGAATTATGATAAACTCATTCTGGATTTTTTGTGGTTTTATTCATCTTTAGGGATGTAAAACAAAGCTTGGTGGGAAATAAACCTATTTATTCTATAAACATGGATTTATTTGTCCACTAAAGTGGACTTCATGCAATTTTTTACTGTAAAAACAGCAAATTTCATTCTAAAAACATAAAGAAGTTAATTTACAGTCTAAATCTAAGTCTTGTTTTCTTAAAAAATGACCATATTGACCCAAATCTAACATTAATTTAATAAAATATTCAATTTATACATTATAAAATGTATTAATATTACAAATTTGCAGTGTAAATATCTTGTTTTTGGTACAATTAGTCCAATATTAAGCAGAATTATCTTATTCCACTGGCAGATAATTTAGCTTTTTGCAGGTTTTTTCTGGATTTTAATCAATTTAATTATTATCTTATTCTTTTTTTTCCTGATTTGGGTCAATTTGGACAAATATTTTCTTTAAAAAAATATATTAAATTGACTAAAATCAAGGAAAAAATTGAAATAAGCTAAATTATCTGCCAGTGAATGAGATAATTCTATTTAATATTGGACTAATTCTACCAAAAACAATGTATTTTTACCTGTTAATATCTATTTATTTGTCGTGCAATTGAAGATTTTTTTGATGTGATTCAATTTTGAGTAAAAAAAATACTAAATTAAATAAACCGTCACTGATCTAAAAGGATAAAAAGACATTTTTCTTCTTTTCAGGACGACTTTAATAATCAAAATTCATTTCAATCATTAAAAAAAGGCTAAAAAGACCTTTGAATATGTCACAGAATCATAATTACCTCTGGAAAAAAAGAAAATGTTCTGACATTTTTAAACTAATCAATAAATCAAGGGAGAATTTTGACATTTTCAGGCTGATCCACAGCAATTAAATGGAAACTGAGGCTCATTATTTTATCATAATGCAGAGAAAACCTCCACAAGGACGTCATTTTAAGGATTATAACAAATACTTCCCTTATTTCTGTGTGAAAAAACATCTCAAACTGAGTTTTTATGTCTTGTAACTGTGTCCTTGTCTGCATTAAAGTCGAGTCTCTGTGGAAACGCAGAGACGGAACAGGACAAACTTGTTTTTCATTTTCTGATCATAGTTGTTCAAGGACACAGCGGATGCTGAAACTCTCAACTGCTCAGTTTTTACCATCTGTAAATGGTTTTATTCCAGGATCAGGATGAAGAGAAACGGTTCTGTCTCCACCTCAACTTTGATTCCTTTATGGGAAACAACGGCAGGTCACTGCCTTATGATCTCATTGGTTTTCGCTGCTATTTGAGTCTATTTGGTGGCCAACAAGTGTGCTAAAGTGCCCTCTAGTAGTTAATGCATGGCAAAGTGCCCTCTAGTAGCTAAAATGCATGCCGAAGTGCCGTCTAGTAGCCAAAATTCATGCTAATGTGTCCTCTAGTAGCTATGTTGCATGCTAAAATGCCTTCTAGTAGTCAAAATGTGTGCTAAAGTGCCTTCTAGTAGCCAAACGTGTGCTAAAGTGCCTTCTAGTAGCTATGTTGCATGCTAAAGTTCCTTCTAGTAGTCAAAATGTGTGCTAAAATGCCTTCTAGTAGCCAAAATGCATGCTAAAGTGCCCTCTAGTAGCCAAAATGCATGCTATAGAGCCTTCTAGTAGCCAAAATGTGTGCTAAAGTATCTTCTACTAGCCAAAATGCATGGCGAAGTGCCCTCTAGTAGCTATGTTGCATGCTAAAGTGCCCTCTAGTAGCCAAAATGCACGCTAAAGTGCCACCTAGCAGCCAAAATTCATGCTATTCATGCCCTCTAGTAGCTAGGGTGCACGCTAAAGTGCCCTCTAGTAGCCAAAATGCATTCTAAAGTGCCTTCTAATAGCCAAACTGTGTACTAAAGTACCCTCTAGTAGCCAAATGTGTGCTAAGGTGCCTTCTAGTAGCTAGGTTACATGCTAAAGTGCCTCCTAGCAGCCAAAATTCATCTAGTAGCCAAAATGCATGCTCAAGTGCCCTCTAGTAGCCAAAATGCATCCTAAAGTGCCTCCTAGCAGCCAAAAGTTATGCTATTTATGCCCTGTAGTAGCTATGTTGCATGCTAAAGTGCCTTCTAGCAGCCAAAATTCATGCTAATGTGCTCTCTAGTAGCTGGGGTGCATGCTAAAGTGCCTTCTAGTAGCCAGAATTTATGCTAAAGTGCCCTCTTTTGAGCCAGAACATGTGCTGAAGTCCCTTCTAGTATTCAAAATGCGTGCTAAAGTGCCTTCTAGTAGCTAGGGCGCATGCTAAAGCGCCTTCTTGTTGCCAAAATATGTGCTCAAGTGCCCTCTAAGGAGCAAAAGTGCACGCTATAGTGCCTAAAGTGAACAAACCATTAGGTAGTTTGACTTCATGAGGAACAACTGTGGGTCAGTCAGTTACAGTCTAATGGGTTTCACCACTATTTGAGTCCATTAGCTGCATAAATAGATTGCAGGAAAGAGGCAGAGTGAAGAGCTTGTCCTATTTTTTTTGGAAGAAAAGAAAAGAGACTTACTATTTTACCACGCTTAAATTCACTGAACCATGACCCCGGGGCTTCTTTAGGCCATGAAGATAGTCTAACCTGTGCAGAAAAACCCAAAAAAACAAACATTGTAGACGTTATCATGGGCAATTTGTTATTAATCATGCAGCAAAGGGTGGAAAATAAATTCGTATTGAGCCTGGAGGGCGGCGTCAAAGTTTATCTCCTGGGAGCAGGAGATAAACCTCTTTTAATATCTTTGAAATATTGTTTTCACACACTTCACAGGTGCTTCTGGAGGAGGGTTTTGCCTTTCGGTGGAGGCTGTGTTTGCAGAAATCAGTGAAACTTCACCCTGAAGCAACTTAAATGGCTTATTTTGTGACAATCTACAGCCTGGTGCGTGTGTGTGAGTGGGTATTTGAGAGGTGACGGTTAAAAACAGGCGTTGAGGAAATTTCCAAAGTCACTTACTCCGTTGGATTTCTTATCTGGGTAGATGCAGGTTTCGCCGCCGGTTGTGAAGTTGCAGTAGACTTTGAAGGAGTCGCCTGAGCAGCCTTGGTTTGGATCGATCCAGTATTCACCTGAGGAAGCAGAAGAACCCAATAAACCAGTCAATTATCAACCAAACATCTGGAGAAAACAGCGAAATCGCAACAGAAAATGTGCGGAATTAAGGATTAATTAATTCTTTACAGCTGCAGCCAGATGTTCCACTGGCAGCGTTCAGTTCAGAATTAACCTGTCAAATATGGAAAAAAAAACTCTGAATCTAGTAAGATGAGGTTTAGTGATTGAAAAACATGTGCTAAAGTGTCCTGTTGGGAGCCAAAACGCCTTCCAGCAGCCAAAAAACATGCTAAAGTGCTCTCTAGGAAGGTATAACACGTGCTAATATGCCTTCTAGTAGCCAAAATCCATGCTAAAGTTCTCTGTAGTAGTCAAAACACATGCCAAAGTGCCCTCTAGTAGCCACAACACATGCTAAAATGCCCTGTAGTAGTCAAAATACGTTCTAAAGTGCCCTCTAGTAACCAAAATGCATGCTAAAGTGCTGCGAACAAGTCAAAATGCAGCTAAAGTGCCCTCTTGAAAGCCATAATACATGCTAAAATCCGTCTAATAGCCCAAATATGTGCTAAAGTGCCCTCTGGTTGATGAAACAAGTGCTAAAAATGACCTCTAGTAGCCAAAACACATGCTAAAGTGCCCTCTAGGAAGCCACAACACATGCAAAAATGCCCTATAGTAGTCAAAATACATTCTAAAGTGCCCTCTAGTAGCCAAACTGCATGCTAAAATGCTGCTAACAAGTCAAAATTCATGCTAAAGTGGCCTCTAGTTGCCAAAACACATGCCAAAGTGCCCTCTAGTAGCCAAAATGCATGCTAAAATCCATCTAATAGCCCAAATATGTGCTAAAGTGCCCTCTGGTTGATGAAACAAGTGCTAAAAATGACCTCTAGTAGCCAAAACACATGCTAAAGTGCTGCTAGCAAGTCAAAATGCATGCTAAAGTGCCCTCTAGGAAGTCACAACACATGCTAAAATGCCCTGTAGTAGACAAAATACTTTCTAAAGTGCCCTCTAGTAGCCAAAATGCATGCTAAAGTCCTGCTAATAAGTCAAAATGCATGCTAAAGTGTCCTCTAGTAGCCAAAACACATGCCAAAGTGCCCTCTAGTAGCCAAAATGCATGCTAAAGTGTCCTTTTGAAAGCCATAATACATGCTAAAATCCATCTAATAGCCCAAATATGTGCTAAAGTGCCCTCTAGTTGATAAAAGTGCTAAAAATGACCTCTAGTAGCCAAAAGACATGCTAAAGTGCCGCTAACAAGTCAAAATGCATGCAAAAGTGCCCTCTAGGAAGTCACAACACATGCTAAAATGCCCTGTAGTAGTCAAAATACTTTCTAAAGTGTCCTCTAGTAGCCAAAATGCATGCTAAAGTGCTGCTAATAAGTCTAAAAATGCATGCCAAAGTGCCCTCTAGGAAGTCACAACACATGCTAGAATGCCCTCTAGTAGCCAAATATGTGCTCAAGCGCCCTCTAGTTGACAAAACAAGTGCTGAAATGACCTCTACTAGCCAAAACACATGCTGAAGTGCCTCTAATGAGTCAAAATGCATGCTAAAGTGCCCACTAGTAGCCAAAATGCATGCTAAAGTGCCGCTAACAAGTCAAAATGCATGCTAAAGTGCAGCTAACAAGTCAAAATGCATGCTAAAGTGCAGCTAACAAGTCAAAAAGCATGCTAAAGTGCCGCTAACAAGTCAAAATGCATGCTAATGTGCAGCTAACAAGTCAAAATGCATGCTAAAGTGCCCTCTAGTGGTAAGGATGTACAATATCTGCCCTTTTTTTCCCGTTGCCCTTCACAAAGTCTGTGCCTCCACTGTTGAATACTCAGATACTCGAATAAAAGTAGAAATAGCGTCTTCTTAAAAACACTTGACAGGAAGTAAAAGTCCTGAAGCATTAGCGGCAAAACGAACTCCAGGTTTCAAAGGTCTAATTCACAGGGAACGAGTCAAATCAGTCAAATCTGTCAGCGGCACTTTGTGTTTGGAGCTGAAAGGCTGAGAGCTGCAGACTGAGGTGAGTCATGTCGAATTACTGCCTTAAATAAAAGCCACAAATTTATCTAAATGGCCCGAATAAAAGGACAGAGGAGGAACAAGAAAAGGCCGAAGCTTTAACACTGACAAGCCCATTTATTCTGCTACGTGTCTTTAGTTTAGTCCAAAGAATTGGACTTTAAAACCAGCTTTGAGGAAACAAAGATAACATCGTTATCAGCAGTGATAATATGCATGTATGGAGCTGTTATTGGACGTTTTGACATCCAGAACTATATAAATTCAGGGTTTAAAGCATCAAAACCGACTCTTAAACATCACTACAGGGCTGGTTTTTGGTGCCGTTCAGAGAAGTTCAGGTCAGATAGAAGAGCGACCGCTGGCCTTGAAGGTGAAAATATGAAGTTTTTAAGGCGATTTAATCACCTGCTTTTATAAAACTATTCATTAGTCATGTAGAAGAGATGAAGGAATGATGGAAATACAGAGTTAAAGGACATTAAAGTAGCTTTTTCCCCAAAATATATACTCGCTAAAGCCCAGAACTTTGCTTCTTCTGGTATAAATGTAGTAAAGTTGGTGTTTAACTCGACATTATTAAGGTCAGAGAATCCAAATAAGTCTAGAAGTGTCCAGTCTAAAAATTTAATTGATTGATATTTATTGAATATTGATTTTTAATACAGAAATCAAGGCTGAATGTGTAATATGAGGGGTATTATGGCTTCAAAACAAATATTATAAAATTTAAAATAATAAAATTCAATTAAAATTATTCATAAAAAAATATATATATACAAATATATATATAAACAATTAAATAAAATTATAAAAAATAAAATTTAACGAATTAAAAATTAAAAATTAAATTAAAAAAAATATAAATAAAATATAATAAAATTGTAATTAATAAAATTAAAGAAAAAAAGAAATTATGTACATTTTTATTTTAAAAAAAAGAAATATTTTAAAGGCTGAATGTTCAATATGAGAGGTATTTTGGCTTCAAAACAAATATTATAAAATTTAAAATAATAAAATTCAATTAAAATTATTTATAAAAATATATATACAAATATATATGAAAAAATAAAATAAAATTTTAATTAATAAAAGTAAAGAAACATTGAAATTATGCACATTTTTATTTAATTAATTAATTATTTTAATTATTTAATTATTTTATTTATTTTGGCTCCAAAATAATTATTATAAAATTTAAAATAATAAAATTCAATTGTTTTATCGATACTGAGATTTTAGCAAATTATGCATATTTTTATTTAAAAAAAATAATAATAACAAGGCATTGATTGAGTGATGAGTTAGAGAATTAAAAATATTTATAAAAATATATACAAATATATATATATAAAAAATAAAATAAAATCTTAATTAATAAAAGTAAAGAAAATAGAAATTATGCACATTTTTATTAAAAACAAATCTGAATTTTAAAGGTGCATTGAAATATTATATATTATTATATAATATATTTTAGATGTAGTGATGATAAAATAAATATTTAAAAATATAAAAAAAATAAAAATAAATTAAATTAAAATTAACAAAATAAAAAAAACAGCAAATTACACAAATTTTTATTTTGAAAATCAACATTTTAAAGATGCAGTGAAATAACAGTATTTTGGATGTGAAGGTTAGAAAATTCACAATTATATTTATAGATGTATTGAGACAAAATGTATAAATATTATTATATTATATTATTATTTTATATGAATGTTTTGAACTTTAGTGTATTTAGTGTTTTGTTGGCGGCCATTTTTAAAAATTGGATGAATTCATTCTTTTTGATCCTGAGGTACTTACTTTGTACCAGAACCTGCATGTTTTACTGATAATAAACCAATCTACACATGCTGTGTAGCACCGTACCATCGGGGAACTCTGGGTGGCAGAGCTGCAGGTCTTTGCAGGTCCTGGCCGGGTTGTTCTGGGTTCCCATGGGGTACTTCATGCGTTCGATGTCCTGTTTGAGGTTGTTGAGGGAGCCGAAGATGTCCTCCATGCCCTCCCCGTAGTCCAGGATGGTCCCGGCAGCGTCCGACTGCATGTCGACGGAGCGCTTGGTCTTCTTAGGAGACCGGATGGGGAGAGGCTGGATCACCTCACCTGGAGAGCCCTGCGGGGTGGATACAGGAGACATACTGGAAAACTGACCTGAAACTGCAACAATACGCAAAATATATGGGTTTTGGGACAATTGAGTAGAATTATCTGATTCCATTGGCAAATAATTTAGCTTAACCCCTTGACCTCCAGCCCTTTTTTAGGTTTAGGACATACCCATAGTAAGTAGGGTATGTCTGATGTTGGTCGATACTAAACGACCATTTATTGATCTCAAATAAACATTTTCATCCCAAAACAGCAACAAAAAAACACATTTTTTGTTCGTCGCTTCAAACAAGCGACTTTTTACTGTAGTGTTTTTTGGCTGCTAGTTTACTGAGTTTTTGTCATAAAGCTACACTGATGGTACCGTTGGACTCGTCAAAGTCTCAGCTTTCATATGAGATGTCATTTGTTTGTGTAACATGAAGTATCAGAGCGCTAGCCATCAAAATGTGGAGAGTGTGTTGGCTTTATGATCGTATACCGATTTTCATATTTGTTAATTAATTAGCTTGGTGTTGGAGTTGTGTTTGGTGTGTGTAAATATGACTTATATGTGCTTGTAGTGGAGTTTCTCCTGTTTAATTTGATGTATAGCTTGACTATATTTGTACATGAGTAGTGGAGCAATCTCACAGGGGGAACCTGGAGTTTAACGGGTTAATGTTAGATTTGGGTCAAAATAGGTGAAAATATCTTGTTTTTGGTTCAATTAGTTCAATATCAAGCAGAATTTTCTCATTCCACTGGTGGATAACTCAGGGTTTTTATGCTTTAGGTCAATTTGGGCTTGTTTTAAGAAAATAAGACCATTTTAAGAACATTTTCTTTAAAAAGTACCAGTGAAATGACATATTTCCGTTTAATATTGGACTAATTGCACCAAAAACAAGAGATTTTCACCTGTTTTGCAGTTTAAAGCCATTTTTTTTAAGTGTAAAATGTAAAACATTACTACCTGATGCAGCTATAACTGATAATTTTAAATTTCCAATGGTCCACAGTGAAACTGCCAGTAAAACGCTACGATATGAAGCATTTGGAGCCTTCATTAATGTTCGATTTGGGTCAAAACCAGTGAAAATATCTTGTTTTTGGTGAAATTAGTCTCATTCCACTGGTGGATAACTCAGGTTTTTTCTGCTTTAGGTCAATTTGGGCTTGTTTTAAGAAAATAAGACAATTTTCTTTAAAAAGTGCCAGTGAAATGACATATTTCTGTTTAATATTGGACTAATTGCACCAAAAACAAGAGATTTTCACCTTAGTCTAAAGTCATTTTCTTGATTTTAGTCAAATTAATCGTTTTTTTAAGAAGATTTTGACCTAAATCAGGAAAAAACTAATTAAATAAGGTCAATTATCTGCCGGTGGAATCAGATAATTCTGGACTAACTGGACCACAAACTGCACATTTGTAATATTATTGAATTTCCAATGGTCCACAGTGAAACTGCCAGTAAAATGATACGATATGAAGCATTTGGAGCCTTCATTAATGTTCGATTTGGGTCAAAACCAGTGAAAATATCTTGTTTTTGGTGAAATTAGTCTCATTCCACTGGTGGATAATTCAGGTTTTTTTATGCTTTAGGTCAATTTGGGCTTGTTTTAAGAAAATAAGACAATTTTCTTTAAAAAGTGCCAGTGAAATGACATATTTCTGTTTAATATTGGACTAATTGCACCAAAAACAAGAGATTTTCACCTTAGTCTAAAGTCATTTTCTTGATTTTAGTCAAATTAATCGTTTTTTTAAGAGGATTTTGACCAAAATCAGGAAAAAACTAATTAAATAAGGTAAATTATCTGCCGGTGGAATCATATAATTCTGGACTAACTGGACCACAAACTGCACATTTGTAATATTATTGAATTTCCAATGGTCCACAGTGAAACTGCCAGTAAAACGCTACGATATGAAGCATTTGGAGCCTTCATTAATGTTCGATTTGGGTCAAAACCAGTGAAAATATCTTGTTTTTGGTGAAATTAGTCTTATTCCACTGGTGGATAATTCAGGTTTTTTCTGCTTTAGGTCAATTTGGGCTTGTTTTAAGAAAATAAGACAATTTTAAGAACATTTTCTTACAAAAGTGCCAGTGAAATGACATATTTCTGTTTAATATTGGACTAATTGCACCAAAAACAAGAGATTTTCACCTTAGTTTAAAGTCATTTTCTTGATTTTAGTCAAATTAATTGTTTCTTTAAGAAGATTTTGACCTAAATCAGGAAAAATTATCGATTTTTCTACTCAATATTGGACTCATTCTAGAGCTTTTCCCAGTTTTTTCCAGTGTAGGAACTGGTGCATTTTGGTCTCAATCCTGTCACCCAGTGGCTGATTCTGGTCCCCGTGCCGCATGTTTGACACCCCCTGATTTAAATGTCCGATGTGTTAAATACTCACAGGAGGACCAGGAGGTCCGACTGCACCAGTGTCTCCCTTTGCACCAGCAGGACCCTGAAAGAAGCAGGAAATAAAACCGCATCATCCAAACCGACACTCGCTCACAATCCTTTCCGGCTCCAAAGTGCGATTTACTCACAGATGAACCCTTGGATCCTTTAGGACCTTGAGGACCCTGAAATGAGAAAGGACATAAAAGGCAGAAACTCAGCAAAGTCATTGCATCTGCAGGAGCGGAGTTGAAATGAATGAGCGTGAGCGGAGACTTACAGGAAGACCAGGAGGACCTGGAGGACCCAGAGGACCTGCAGCTCCTGCTATACCCTGCAAAAAAAAAAGATGAATATTAAAGAAACGTCGCAGAAGAAAGAATCATCCTGAGCCTCGAATAATGAAAATCGATGCGGGGAGAAAAGCCAGAAGGTGATGACAAGACAGCAGAATGATACATGGAATTATGGAGGTTTTAACTTTTTAAAAAAAAACACAAACTAATATAGAGTTTTATTCCTAAATCACTGTAAAAAACCTCAGATCCAACATTAAATACAGTGTTTTATCTGTAGTAAATTACAGCATCATTATATAAGTTATTAACGTTGGAATCATCTGCATAGAAACACACGTGGAGGGATTTAGAAGAAAGTAGTTTAATATATTTAGATATTTAATGTAGATTTGAGCTGTTTAAACGTCTTTTTCTAGGATTTTATGGGCTAGTAATTGACCTTTGAACTCATTGAACTTACTGCTGATAATTTAGCTTATTTCAAGGTTTCTTTATGTTTTAAAGCCATTTTATTCGTAGTAAAACACAATGTTTTTTTTTAGATTAGGTTTAAGTCCAATAACTTTCATGGTTGTAGAGATAAATATATACAGTAGTTATAAATATATACAGTTAGCTAGTTTAGTCCAGTGTTTCCAACCGAGGAAGCAATAAGCAAAGATAAAATAGATATTGTCAGCAGTCGGTTAGCTTAGCTTAGCACAAAGACTGGAAAAACAAGTGGAGATGCTAACCTGTAACCTGCTGTAAATGTAGCTTAGGCTAACATGTAGAAGCACATGTTGTATTATCATTTATAGCAGGAAAACTGAAAATTAGGCTCCGGAATTAAGTTATTAAAGTTGGAATCATCTGCATAGAAACAGATATTTAATGTAGGTGATTATTTAATTGTCTCCTTTATAATAAACATCTATCAGAATATATTCTCCATGTTCTGGAATGATCCTCAGTGGGATTTATAGGATTTTATGGACTAATAATTGACCTTTGACCTCTTATCTTATTAATCCTTGCAGATAATTTAGATTATTACAAGGTTGTTTTACCCGATTTTGATATTTTTGACATTTTATCTATAATTTTTCATGGATATTATGAGATAAACAAAGTGAAATAAGATAATTCAAGATAATTCGACTCCACGTTGGACTAATTCTACTAAATACAAGATATTTTCCCCTAATATATAACATATATATATATATAGAATTTTAATATAATATCAGTTGTAGGGCTGCAACTAAAACAAAACTAAGACAAAACTGCTGTTTTCCAGTCTGAAAAGTGGATTTTCTGACTAAATTCTCACTAAATTCCTTCAAAAGCAAGTCGATAAAACAGTTTGTGTTTCTTTTTTCTAATCCTGAAATGCAAAATAGGAATTTGAAGTTAATATCCTGCTTGAAAAACTCATCTGAGAAGTGGATTTTTCAATGAAATAACCTCCAAAACAACTTTTCTCAGCTGTTTTCTGTTTAAAAAGTGGATTTTTGTTTGACGAAATGACCTTAATTCAAGTGTTTGTAGAATAAGAATAAATGAATCCAGACAGAATTGTGTCTTTTCTATAGAGTTTTGATTATTATTGTGCAAAGTTTCTATTTCTAAGGGCGTTTAATTTATGGAAATGACTGAAAAAACTCTGATTTTTCAATAAAACGTTTAATTTCTCAAGGTGTTTTCTTTGTTTTGCTGCTCACAGACACCAGAGGAAGCTGCTTTTGTTTATTCTAACACTGAAGTGTGAAGTTATTATATGGAAATGACTAAAACGCCAAATAAATATTTATAGTTGCTATTACGCTTGAAAATATCTGACAAAATTGCTGTTTTCTCATCTGAGAAGTGGATTTTTCGATGAAATAACCAACATTCGAGTGTTTTTTTAATCTAAAACAAGATGGTTTGTGTTGATATATTCTCTGATTATATATTCATACGACGGGAATATTCTGGAGGTGTTGAATCAGTGGTTTTTAGCGAACGTAGAAGGGCGATAAAGGAGGCTAGAAGGTGTGAAACGGGGTCATCAATCACTTACGCCGTCGCCCTTGCCTCCGGGGGTTCCTTGGGGTCCAGGTAATCCTCGGTCTCCCTTCTCTCCTTGTTCTCCGGGGGGTCCGATCAGTCCAATCAAACCCGGGTGACCCTGCAGGACGGAAACAAGAGCACACACACATTTACACACACACACACATTTACACACACACACATTTACACACACAGTTTAACTGGCCGACATGTATATTCTTATTATTTTTACATTTCTACAACTATATTCTTATTATTTTTACATTTCTACAACTATATTCTTATTATTTTTACATTTCTACCACTATATTTTTATTATTTTTACATTTCTACAACTATATTCTAATTATTTTTACATTTCTACAACTATATTCTTCTTATTTTTACATTTCTACAATGATATTCTTATTATTTTTACATTTCTACAGTGATATTCTTATTATTTTTACATTTCTACAACTATATTCTTATTATTTTTACATTTCTACAACTATATTCTTATTATTTTTACATTTCTACAACTATATTCTTATTATTTTTACATTTCTACAACTATATTCTAATTATTTTTACATTTCTACAACTATATTCTTATTATTTTTACATTTCTACAACTATATTCTTATTATTTTTACATTTCTACAACTATATTCTTATTATTTTTACATTTCTACAACTATATTCTAATTATTTTTACATTTCTACAACTATATTCTTATTATTTTTACATTTCTACAACTATATTCTTATTATTTCTACATTTCTACAACTATATTCTTATTATTTTTACATTTCTACAACTAGATTCTTATTATTTTTACATTTCTACAACTATATTCTTATTATTTTTACATTTCTACAACTATATTTGTATATTTGCATCCAAAATACTTCAATGCACCTTTAAAATTTAACAAAATTCTGACTCTGGATGAATTTATTCCTATGATTCTAATGTATTTTCACACCAAAACAGATAAAAGTTGCAGCAAAACGTCCATTAACTCCTTTATTAGTGTTGAAAAATTACTTTTAGTTCCATCATTCTATTTTATAAAGCTTCAAGGCTGCAAAATTGTCATTTTTTACTATTTTCCAGCCAATTTCTGAAAACGTAGAGGCCATCAGAGCAAATTTATTCATCTGAAATTATTGTTTTTTCCTTTATTTCTTTTTTTTTAAAGCGAGGAACAAGGGTCAATCTTCCAGCCTACAATATTTGGGACCTGGGAAATGAAAAGCAGCTGGTGTCAGACGGGGAAAATGAGCTACACTCACCTTTTCACCTTTAGATCCGGGGTCGCCTTTCAGGCCAGGGAGACCAGGAGGGCCCTAAATAACAGAAAGAACAGGAGTTAAAAGTCTATTTCACTGAGAAAAGATGAAAAAAAAACAGTAAATACAGAGAAAGAACAGTCACAGAAACAGCCAGATGAAAATACTAAAGTACAGAATGAAGGAATAAGTGGAAAACAGCATGAAAGGAGCTGACAGGAGGGTAAAAAAAATAACAAAGATGTGTTAAAGTGAGAGGGAACAAAAGCAGAAGCCGAGAAAAAAACACGGCAATTATAAAGAGAAAAAACATCAAAGGGTTGTGGATATGACAAATGGGGACAGAGAAGCTTTTATAGGAAAGAAAAATCAGGATTTTAAGCCTCATGTCGCGTTAAATCGGTTAAATTTGACTTTTTTATTAAGTCTCATCATAAAAACTGTAATAATACATATATTAGTACCTGTTTCATTCACATCATTTATTGTAAAAACTATACGTTTTTAACTTTTGTTATTTATGCCTCATTGATCTTATTTTATACATCTCTAATTCTAAAAAAAAAGGAAAAAAAATCATAATTTCTAGATTATTTTGCTTATAAGAAACATAATCTACTGTTTATCAAAGAATAGTTTGGATTAAACCAGATTAAATGTTTATACAGTCACAAAAAGACCAGAAAATCTTATTTCTTTACAAAGAAAATGTTGAATTATACTTTATTTAAGATATTTAATTTGAAAATATTAAATTTATGGAATATTAGGTGAATTTAATCAAATTAACTACATTTTTCATAGACATTTAAACTGTCATTTCTATAGAGGATGATATCATTTAAAATAAATAAATGATTGCCTTTAATTTAATAGTTTATATTTCCTAATATTTGTTTTATTTTATCTCAAATTTATTTAATTTAAAATTTTATTTTTAAATATGATTATTTATTATATTAGTTATATAATTTTATATTTTTCATTTTATATATTGAGGTGAAAATTAATGGGGGCTAACACAAATACATATGTTTTAAAATTAATAAATAAAATAGAAAATAAAATAAATGGGAAAAAATGGTTAGGAACACCAAGAGTACACAAGTTGAATAAAACATACAAAAATTCAGGTAAATTAATTAATTTATTTTGTGTATTTTTATATAATATTTTTATAATTTTATATTTTAAAGAATATATAAATTTAAAATTAATAAATAAAATAGAAAATCAAATAAATGGGGAAAATGGTCAGATTTGAGCAGGAACACCAAGAGTGTAAAAAAAATTAAATAAAACATACAAAAATTTCTGTAAATTAATTAATTTATTTTGTAATAAATTTGTAATATTTAGATAATTTTATATTTTAAAGAATATATAAATAAATATATATGCTTTAAATAAATGGGAAAAACGGTCAGATTTGACTGGGAAAAGTACAAACGTTGAATAAAACATACAAAAATGGATGTAAATTAATTAATTTATATTGTTTATTTTTATATAATATTTATATAATTTTATATTTTAAAGAATATATAAATAAATACATATGTTTTAAAATTTATAAATAAAATATAAAATCAAATAAATGGGAAAAATGGTCAGAATTGAGCAGGAACACCAAGAGTGTAAAAAAGTTAAAAAAAAAAAATACAACAATTTCTGTAAATTAATTAAATTATTTTCTTTATTTTTATATAATATTTATATAATTTTATATTTAAAGAATATATAAATAAATACATGTTTTAAAATTAATAAATAAAATAAAAAATCAAATAAATGGGAAAAACGGTCAGATTTGACCGGGAAGAGTGAAAAAGATAAATAAAACATACAAAAATATAATATTATAAATAATAATATTATATAATATTTAGCTAATTTTATATTTTAAAGAATATATAAATAAATACATATATTTTAAAATTCTTAAATAATATTTAAAATCATAAATGGGAAAAAAATACGCAAATAAATTAAATGGAAAATTAAATAAATATTAGTGGTATATTTATATATTTATATTTATACTGAATCATTCTTGATAATGACAGTTTCAGTCCATATAAATCATCTAAAAGTAAAAATCTCATCAGACGAGGTCTGAGATCTGGTTTTTGTGAGTTTGAGGGATAAAAAGTTTGAGAAACTTTATTTAAACGACATAAACAAGCACAGATTTAAGATCAAATGTTGAGAAATGGTTTTATCCCATTTCATCCATGTGTGCATGTCGGGTTTAAACAATGGAAGTAAATGGGAAACTGGTTCCGGTTGGACAAACACTGAGGTCAATAGAAATAAACGTATTCTGCTGGTCTGCATACGAACCATGGGACCAGGTGGACCATCCTGTCCTGGAGCTCCGGGCAGTCCTTGTTCACCCTGAAAAAAAAAGAAAAATAAAGAAAATTCAATTGTCTCAGCGTCATGGCGGCTGCTGCTGTATTTTCTCCGGCCTGAGATTGATTTTCTGTGCTCGTCTCTGTGATTAATCGCCCAAACAGGGAGGAGGAAAAAGGGAAAAAGAAAAGTGTGCTGGAATAAACAAGCGAAACTAAAGTATAAGGCAAATGGGAGTATTGATTATTCCATGAAGTCCGTCATCATGGCTTTAATGTGTTGTACGCGCCGGGTGGGCGGCGGCTTTTTACTCAGGACTTACGACGGGGCCGGGGATGCCACGAAGACCCTCCGGACCCGGTTTCCCTGCTGGTCCCTGGGGTCCGACTGGTCCGGTTTTGCCTGATGGACCCTCAGAACCGGCCTCGCCCTGTGGGTGAACAGGATTTATGACGTGTGTGAAGTAAAATGATGATTTAACCAAAGACAATTCACAGAGTTCGGATCAAAGCTGCTGAAAACTGCTTTGATCATAAGATCAAACAGTAATATTTGACATGTTTTACAGTGTAAAACCATCACTTTACAAGTTGTGATGATTTATTTTTTACAGTATTGTTTGCTTTACTGTAAAATAAAATAAAATAAATACTGTGATTCTTAGTTGTATTTACAGTATTGGGCCATTCATTTTACAATAAAAATTTCAGTTGTATTTACAGCATCAAGTAATTATTTCACATTAAAAATCCAGGAAATACTGTTATTTTAGTTGTAATTATAATATTAGGTGATTAACTATATAATACAAATCAATTAAATACTGATTTCAGTTGTTTTACATTATTGGTCCATTAATTTTACAATAAGAATCAATTAAATACTGTTGTAATTACATTATTGAGTGATTAATTTTACAATAAATATTTATACTTTTAAATATATAATACGTTATTTAATATATAACATGATCAACTGTATAATAATATACTTAAAATACTTAAACTATACAAATAAACTTAAACTATATAAATAAACTATACATTTTTTAAAAATCAAGGAAATACTGTGATTTCAGTTGTAATTACATTATTGGCTGATTAATTTTACAATAAATATTGATAATTTAAATAAATAATAAAATATTTAATATATAATATGATTGACTATATGATAATATATTTATTAACAATTAAAAAAATGTATTACACAAAAGAAATCAAATTATTTCAGTTTAGTAATTATAATATTAGGTGATTAACTATATAATACAAATCAATTATTACTGATTTCAGTTGTTTTACATTATTGGTCCATTAATTTTACAATAAGAATCTATTAAATACTGTTGTAATTACATTATTGGCTGATTAATTGTACAATAAATATTGATACTTTTAAATATATAATACGTTATTTAATATATAACATGATCAACTGTATAATAATATATTTGTTAACAATTAAATACTGTGATTTCAGTTGTAATTACATTATTGGCTGATTAATTTTACAATAAATATTGATAATTTTAATAAATAATACAATATTTAATATATAATATGATTGACTATATAATAATATATTTAATAACAATTTAATAAATGTATTACACAAAATTTTACAATAAAAATCTATTAAATACTGTTGTAATTATATTATTGGGTAAATATTGATACTTTTAAATATATGAAACAATATTTAATATATAATATGATTAACTATATAATAATATACTTAATAATTACATTATTGGGCCATTAATTTTACAATAAAAATCTATTAAATACTGTGATTTCAGTTGATTTTACAGTATTTAAGTGATTAATTGTACAGTAAACAATAAAATGGTGTGATTTCAGTTAAATAAATAATAATAACTACAATAAAAATCAACAAAATACTGTGTTTTCAGTTGTATTCACATTATTGGGTGATTCATTTTACAGTAATAATTTTTATACTACTGTTGCATTAACTGTGGGAATATATGAGGTAAATACTTAATTATATAGAAAGATCATAACATTATTATAGAATCCTGGATCTGGTCCAGAATATGCAGAATAAAACCTGGATATTGATGTAAAATTAACAATTTCAACAGGCTCCAACTGATAAAAAAAGCAGAAAAAGCAGCTTTTTTGTCCTGAGGGTGAAACATGAAACTGAAATGAAGCTGCAGAACAATGAAGGAAACAAGTTTTACCCATAAATTACCATCTAATCTACGCTGGAAATTAAATTACAGCTGCTTTCTTTTCATTCTAGAGGAGGGAGTTGCTGAGGCGGCTCCACTCAGCATCGATTCCGTTACCTTTGCTCCTTTTTCTCCTTGTCGACCCTCTGATCCGGCGGCTCCAGGAGGTCCCTGAGGAGGAGGAGGAGGAGGAGGACACAGCGTTAATATTTACACATTTACACAACATTAAAACCACATCCACACACAATGATGACAACAGAAAGCTAAAATAACTCTTTATTTATTATTCTACACTGTAAAAAACATCTAAATTTACAGAAACTGGCGGCAATTACCCAGAAAGTTACTGTAAATATTAGTATTTTTACAGTAGAAGTACTGTACTTCACTTTACTTTACAGTAAAATACTTAATCTCTCATGCTAAAATGCCCCCTTGTAGCCAGAACACATGTTAAAGTGTGCTCTAGGACCCAAAATGCATGCTTACGTGCCCTCTAGTAGCCAAAACACATGCTAATGTGCCCTCTAGGGACCCAAAACACATGCTTAAGTGCCCTCTAGTAGCCAAAACGTGTGCTAAAGTGACCTCTAGTAGTCAAAATACAAGCTAAAGTGACATCTAGCCAAAACATATGCTAATGTGCCCTCTAGGGACACAAAACACATGCTTAAGTGCCCTCTAGTAGCCAAAATGTGTTAAAGTGCCCTCTCTGAGCCCAAATAGTCTTAGAAGCCAAATTGCATGCAAATGTTCCCTCTAGCATCCAAAACTCTCATGCTAAAATGCCCCCATGCCTAAGTGCCCTCTAGTTGCCAAAACGCATGTTAATGTGCCCTCTAGTAGCCAAAACATGTGCTAAAGTTACCTCTAGTAGCCAAACTACAGGCTAAAGTGTGTTCTAGGAGCCAAAATGTGTGCTAAAGTGCCCTCTTGTAAGCTAAGAACTGTGTTAAAGTGCCCTCTCTGAGCCAAATATGTGCTAAATGACCTCTTAGAAGCCAATTTGCATGCAAATGTTCCCTCTTGCATCCAAAACTCTCATGCTAAATTGCCCCCCTGTAGCCAGAACACATGTTAAAGTATGCTCTAGGACCCAAAATGCATGCTTAAGTGCCCTCTAGTGGCCAAAACACATGCTAATGTGCCCTCTAGGGACCCAAAACACTTGATAAAGTGCCCTCTAGTAGCCAAAACGTGTGCTAAAGTGACCTCTAGTAGTCAAAATACAGGCTAAAGTGCCCTCTAGTAGCCAAACTTGTGCTAAAGTTACTTCTAGTAGCCAAACTACAGGCTAAAGTGATCTCTAGTGGCCAAAACCCATGCTAATGTGCCCTCCAGGGACCAAAACACATGCTAAAGTGCCCTCTAGTAGCCAAAATGTGTGCTAAAGTGCCCTCTGGTAGCCAAACTACAGGCTAAAGTGCCCTCTAGTAGACTAAACTTGTGCTAAAGTGTCCTCTAGTAGCCAAACTACAGGCTAAAGTGATCTCTAGGAGCCAAAACACAAGCTAAATTGCCCTCTAGTAGCCAAAATACAAGCTAAAGTGCCCTCTAGTAGCCAAAACTTGTGCTAAAGTGCCCTCTGGTAGCCAAACTACAGGCTAAAGTGATCTCTAGTGGCCAAAACCCATGCTAATGTGCCCTCTAGGGACCCAAAACACATGCTAAAGTGCCCTCTAGTAGCCAAAACATGTGCTAAAGTGCCCTCTAGTAGCCAAAATACAGGCTAAATTGCCCTCTAGTAGCCAAAATACAAGCTAAAGTGCCCTCTAGTAGCCAAAACTTGTGCTAAAGTGCCCTCTAGTAGTCAAAACTTGTGCTAAAGTGCCCTCTAGTAGCCAAAACTTGTGCTAAAGTGCCCTCTGGTAGCCAAACTACAGGCTAAAGTGATCTCTAGTGGCCAAAACCCATGCTAATGTGCCCTCTAGGGACCCAAAACACATGCTAAAGTGCCCTCTAGTAGCCAAAACATGTGCTAAAGTGCCCTCTAGTAGCCAAAACTTGTGCTAAAGTGCCCTCTGGTAGCCAAACTACAGGCTAAAGTGATCTCTAGTGGCCAAAACCCATGCTAATGTGCCCTCTAGGGACCCAAAACACATGCTAAAGTGCCCTCTAGTAGCCAAAACATGTGCTAAAGTGCCCTCTAGTAGCCAAAACTTGTGCTAAAGTGTCCTCTAGTAGCCAAACTACAGGCTAAAGTGATCTCTAGGAGCCAAAACACAACTAAATTGCCCTTTAGTAGCCAAAATACAAGCTAAAGTGCCCTCTAGTAGCCAAAACTTGTGCTAAAGTGCCCTCTGGTAGCCAAACTACAGGCTAAAGTGATCTCTAGTGGCCAAAACCCATGCTAATGTGCCCTCTAGTAGCCAAAACACATGCTAAATTGCCCTCTAGGGACCCAAAACACATGCTAAAGTGCCCTCTAGGGACCCAAAACATGTGCTAAATTGCCCTCTAGTAGCCAAAATACAGGCCAAAGTGCCTTATTCAGTAGCAAAGACCTGCTATATGTACCCTTTCTTCCCCTTTTTGCCCGTACCCTTCATAAAATCGGTACACACCACTGGTATACACAACACTTTTATTGCCAGACCAGCGTGTTCCCAGCAGCTGTTTTTTGAACACGAGCGATAACCGGACGCCCTTGAAAGCGCTCTCCTCCCGTTGTGTGTCAGGATCCATTCGAGTGACTCGAAGGAGCCTTTGTTCGGACACAAAAGGTACGTGATCGCGCATCCATCCATCCACACACACACACACACAGAAATAACACACACACTCCTTTTATAGCGGTGTCAGGTCGGCGTCTTTTCTGCTCAGGATCTGAAACAACTTCTTTCAACCGCACCTCCTTCAAACGCGTTCCCCGCATCCCCGATGCCGCTCTGATCTCGGCCGGCTGCAGCCTGAGTGCTATTGACTGAGAGGCCTATAATATCAGCGCTTTCATCTTCCCGTACCCCCCCATCCCCCCCGACGCGTCCCTCTTTACCAGCGGCTGAAGAGGCCCAGCTCTTGATCAGCACAAAGAGACGCTTCAATGGCGGCGAGAGACTTTCACCGTGTAGGCGTCTTCTTCCCGAAGGTTGCCGGAACACCTTTATGTCGGCAGTTTATTCGAATGTTCAAATAACAGCGTGAGCTCCTGTTTTTGGAGGGGACTTTTGTTGAGAGCTGCAATAATCAGCTGATAAATCGATTAGTCGTCTTTTACATTCATCGACTAATCGCTTGGAGTCAGAAAATGTCCAAATTCTCTGGTTCCAGCTTCTTAAATTCTTTAAAATCACCTCCTAATCTTTGGGTTGTGGACTGTTATATGGACAAAAAAAGATATTTTAGGTTGAATATTCAGCTTTAAAAGTAGTGATTGACGTATTACATCATTTTATGAAGCAATCGATTAATAGTTCCAATAACTAATCGATGTCTAACTAATAAATGTCTTGATATTAGTCAATTTGATCTGTTTTTAAGAAACTGTTAGACTTGTTTTGTTAAAATAAGACCAAACTGACCCAAATCAGGAAAAAAATAAGAAATAAGATAATTCTACTGAATATTGGACTAATTTTACCAGAAAACAAGATATTGTCTCAGTTTTTGTAAATATCAATCATTTAAATGCATTTTTTAAATTGTATTTATAGTAAATCAATTAAATACTGATTTCAGTTGTATTTACAGTAATAATCGATGAATTTTACAGTAAAAATTTTATATAAAAATTTATAAAAATCAATGATCAGTTTTATATACAGTATTGGATTTTTAATTATACAATAAAACTCATTTAAATACTGTTGTATTTGCAGTATTGGGTGATTAATTTAATACTGTTATTTTAGATGAATTTACTGTAATTTTTCTACAGTTACTGTGATTTACTGTAAAATCTACATCAATCTACTGCAACAATCATTTACAGTAACATAAAAAAGTCACTTTTAATGTAAAATAAATGATTTTTTCTTATTTTAAGCATAAAATGACTGTTATATGGACAAAAAAAGATATTTTAGGTTGAATATTCAGCTTTAAAAGTAGTGATTGACATATTACACCATTTTATGAATCAATCGATTAATAGTTTCAATAACTAATTGATTAAATGAGTCATAAGAAGTAAGAAATACGATAATTCTACTGAATATTGGACTAATTCTACTAAAGAAACAAGATATTGTCTCAGTTTTTGTAAATATCAATCATTTAAATGCATTTTTAAATTGTATTTACAGTAAATCAATTAAATACTGATTTCAGTTGTATTTATAGTAATAATCGATGAATTTTACAGTAAAAATTTGATATAAAAATTTATAAAAATCAATGAAATACTGTGATTTCAGTTTTATATACAGTATTGGCTTTTTAATTATACAATAAAAATCATTTAAATACTGTTTTATTTGCAGTATTGGGTGATTAATTTTACAAAAAAATTCACAAACTGTTATTTCAGATGAATTTACTGTATTTTTCTACAGTTTTACTGTGATTTATTGTAAAATCTACATCAATCTACTGCAACAATCATTTACAGTAACATAAATAAGTCACTTTTAATGTAAAATAAATGATTTTTTCTTATTTTAAGCATAAAATGACTGTTATATGGACAAAAAAAAGATATTTTAGGTTGAATATTCAGCTTTAAAAGTAGTGATTGACGTATTACACCATTTTATGAATCAATAGTTTCAATAACTAATTGATTAAATGACTCATAAGAAGTAAGACATAAGATAATTCTACTGAATATTGGACTAATTTTACTAAAAAAACAAGATATTGTCTCAGTTTTTGTAAATATCAATCATTTAAATGCATTTTTTAAATTGTATTTACAGTAAATCAATTAAATACTGATTTCAGTTGTATTTACAGTAATAATCGATGAATTTTACAGTAAAAATTTTATATAAAAATTTATAAAAATCAATGAAATACTGTGATTTCAGTTTTATATACAGTATTGGCATTTTAATTATACAATAAAAATCATTTAAATACTGTTTTATTTGCAGTATTGGGTGATTAATTTACTACTGTTATTTTAGATGAATTTACTGTAATTTTTCTACAGTTTTACTGTGATTTATTGTAAAATCTACATCAATCTACTGCAACAATCATTTACAGTAACATAAAAAAGTCACTTTTATTGTAAAATAAATGATTTTTTCTTATTTTAAGCATAAAATGACAAAAAAACAAGATATTGTCTCAGTTTTTGTAAATATCAATCATTTAAATGCATTTTTTAAATTGTATTTACAGTAAATCAATTAATTACTGATTTCAGTTGTATTTACAGTAACAATCGATGAATTTTACAGTAAAAATTTTATATAAAAATTTATAAAAATCAATGATCAGTTTTATATACAGTATTGGCTTTTTAATTATACAATAGAAATCATTTAAATACAGTTTTTTGAGTTGTATTTGCAGTATTGGGTGATTAAAAATTCACAAACTGTTATTTTAGATGAATTTACTGTATTTTTCTACAGTTTTACTGTGATTTACTGTAAAATCTACATCAATCTACTGCAACAATCATTTACAGTAACATAAAAAAGTCACTTTTATTGTAAAATAAATGTTTTTTTCTTATTTTTAGCATAAAATGACATCCATAGACCTAAAGGCTCATAGACTTGAATGGGTTAATTGCACAGAACCACTAACCACCTCCGAGGAAGGATGGATGGATAAAAGAAATTAAAGGCTGACCTGAACCCGGAGGAAACCAATTAAAACCAGATGAGGTTAATGGGTAATTCGGCGTTAACTCGTCAGGAAGCGAAGCTGAATTTCTTTCCGGTATTAACGTTAAATTGACTCATTTGGAATCAGAGGACGGACCGGCGAGAGGTTTTTTGCAAATTTCGACGCTGGAAAACGCTGAGGGGACACAACAAGGGGCAACGGATCACAACTCGGGCTAATTACGTATGCAAAGAGGCGGCCGGGATCATTTTAGCTCCTTTTTTTCCCCCCTCCGTCCCCAGCGATTAAAGACCTGCGTGATAAAACAGCCCTTTTTCCTCACCATAATCCCCCAGGCCATTTCAGCGGATGCTGATTCCATGCTAAACACTCCGGGTGGAAATTTACACCTCGGCACATTAGAAAAGCAATCAATGCAGCCGCGTTTCCTCCCCAAAATCCAGGAGAATAACTGGTTTGAATTAACGTCCTGTTGGAAATGTGTTCATGTTCCGCTCGTGTGGGTCGAGGAAGCCGACGGCTGGAAGCTGATCGTGGAAAGTTTCAACAAAGTTTCCAGCCAACAAATGTTCTTATTCCCAGAATCCACAACGTGGAGTTTGTGTTGAGAGCTGCAATAATTAGTTGATTAATCGATTAGTCGCCTTTTACAACTTAGGACTAATCCATTTGAAGCATTTCTAAGAAGAAAATGTCAAAATTCTCTGGTTCTGGTTATTTTTTTGATAGTAAACTGATGATCTTTGGGTTGTGGACATGGAAAGTCATGATTATGAGATAAAAAGTCTAAATTATCGCATAAAAAGTGATAATTATGGGCTAAAAAATCAAAGTTATGTGATAAAAAGTCATGATTATGAGATAAAAGTTGAAATTATGAGGTAAAAAGTCAATGATGAGAGAAAAGTAATAATTATTGGGATATAAATTCATAATTATGCGATAAAATGTTAAAATTATCAGGTACAAAGTCATAATTATGATAAAAAAAGTCAAGATTATGAAACAAAAATTCATTATGAGATAAAAAAGTAAAGATTTTGAGACACAAAGTCATAATTATGGGATAGAAAATGAAAATTATGAGTTCAAAAATCTATGTTATGTGATAAAAGTCAAAATTATGAGATAAAAAGTCATCATGAGATTAAAAAGTACAAATTATGAGATAAAAAGTCAAAATTATGAGATAAAAAGTGATAATTATGGGCTAAAAAATCAAAGTTATGTGATAAAAAGTCAAGATTATGAGATAAAAGTTGAAATTATTGGGATAAAAAGTCATAATTATGCAATTAAATGTTAAAATTCTGAGGTAAAAGTTGAAATTATGAGGTAAAAAGTCAATGATGAGAGAAAAGTAATAATTATTGGGACATAGATTCATAATTA
Organism: Lepturacanthus savala; assembly: GCA_030544235.1. NCBI lineage: Eukaryota > Metazoa > Chordata > Actinopteri > Scombriformes > Trichiuridae > Lepturacanthus > Lepturacanthus savala. The sequence continues at coordinate 2,370,558 of CM060476.1, read as the reverse complement.
TGTGATAAAATGTTAAAATTATGAGATGCAAAGTCATAATTATGAGGAAAAAGTCAAAATTATGGGATAAAAATGAAAATTATGAGTTAAAAAATCTAAGTTATGTGATAAAAAGTCAAAATTATCAGATAAAAAGTCAAAATTATGAAATAAAAAGTCATTATGAGATTAACAAGTACAAATTATGAGATAAAAGTTGAAATTATGAGATAAAAGTAACAATTATTGGGATAAAAAGTCATAATTACGCGATTAAATGTTAAGATTCTGAGGTACAAAGTCCTAATTATGAGAAAAAGTCAAAATTCTGAGATAAAAAGTCAAAATTCTGAGATAAAAAGTGATAATTATGGGCTAAAAAATCAAAGTTATGTGATAAAAAGTCAAGATTATGAGATAAAAGTTGAAATTATTGGGATAAAAAGTCATAATTATGCAATTAAATGTTAAAATTCTGAGATAAAAGTTGAAATTATGAGGTAAAAAGTCAATGATGAGAGAAAAGTAATAATTATTGGGATATAAATTCATAATTATGTGATAAAATGTTAAAATTCTAAGATAAAAAGTTTAAACTATGAGGTAAAAAGTCAATTACGAGGGAAAAGTAATAATTATTGGGATAAAACGTCATAATTATACGATAAAGTGTTAAAATTATCAGGTACAAAGTCATAATTATGAAAAAAAAGCCAAAATTCTGTGATTAAGAAGTCAAAATTCTGAGATACAAAGTCATAATTACGAAATAAAAAGTAATTTTGAGATTAAAAATGACAAAATTATGAGATAAAAAGTTGAAATTATGAGATAAAAAGTCAAAATTATGAGATAAAAGTAACAATTATTGGGATAAAACATCATAATTATGCGATAAAATGTTAAAATTCTGAGATAAAAGTTTAAATTATGAGGTAAAAAGTCAATTATAAGGGAAAAGTAACAATTATTGGGATAAAACGTCATAATTATGCGATAAAATGTTAAAATTATGAGGTAAAATGTCATAATTCTGAGAAAAAACTCAAAATTCTGAGATACAAAGTCATAATTATGGGATAAAAAATGAAAATTATGTTATAAAAAGTCAAAATTATGAAATACAAAGTCATAATTATAGGATAAAAAGTCAAATATGAGTTAAAAAAACATCTATATTATGAGATAAAAAGTGAAAATTATGAGATAAAAGTTTAAATTATGAGATAAAAAGTAACAATCATTGGGATAAAAAGTCATAATTATGCAATTAAATGTTAAAATTATCAGGTACAAAGTCAAAATTATGAGATAAAAAGTGAAAATTATGGACTAAAAAATCAAAGTTATGGGATAAAAAATAAAAATTATGAGATAAAAAGTCAATTACAAGAGAAAAGTAATAATTATTGGGACAAAACGTCATAATTATGCGATAAAATGTTAAAATTATGAGGTAAAATGTCATAATTCTGAGAAAAAACTCAAAATTCTGAGATACAAAGTCAAAATTATGGGATAAAAAATGAAAATTATGTGATAAAAAGTCAAAATTATGAAATACAAAGTCATAATTATAGGATAAAAAGTCAAATATGAGTTAAAAACATCTATAATAAGTAAATTATGGGATAAAAAGTTGAAAATATGAGATAAATAGTCATAACATGACTTTCAATGGGACCTAGTGGCTCCTGCTGGTCGATAGAATATTAACCTGGTGATTCAGCTGCATGCACCATTCTCCTATTATATCATATATATATATATATATATTTATATATATTTATAACCATGGTCACCCGCTGATGGTAATTCCCTCCAACGCCTCCAGCAGCAACTCAATTAAAGTTATTGTTTGATTTCCGGCGGATCGATAACGTGTCACTCGCTATATTTCACCGGCTTTTCCTGCTGCCGCCACATAAACGACTTCAGAACCTCCTCTCTTTATTCCCGGGCCGTGTTTTTTTTCTCGCTAAGCCTTTTTCAATTCCTCGCTAAGAATAACATTTTTTCTTCCTTTTCGCAGACGGCAACGCACCTTGACCCCTTAAATCCACCACTTTGTTTCCCCAACTCTGCTTTTAATGAAAATGAATCTCTTTGCTGCCAACATGGAGTTGTTGAGGAGGCGGGGAGGAGATAGAGGTTGATGCCAACAGATACACACTCCATTCATCTCTCTTTTTATGGAATCTAGGCTCATGGGGTCATTTTAACAAGAGCTTTGAAAGAAAGAGATTTCATATTAACCCTTTAAGGTTCTGTGCTACCATTTGGTAGACCACACTTTAAAGCTCCCAAGAGGGCACTTTAATCCGCCTTTTGGCTCCTAGGGGGCACTTTAACACACAATTGGGCTGCTAGGGGGCACTTTAAGATAAATTTTAGCTCCTAGAGGGCACTTTAGCACAGGTTTTGGCTGCCATGAAGGCCCTTAGCACCGGTTTTGGCTCCTAGAGGGCACTTTAACAAATATTTGGGCTGGCATGAGGGCACTTTAGCACATGTTTTAGCTCCTAGAGGGCACTTTAGTACCCGTTTTAGCTCCTAGAGGTCACTTTAGGATGCATTTTGGCTCTTGGAAGACAATTTAGCACACATTTTGGCTGCCATAAGGGAACTTTAGCACACATTTTGGCTCCTAGAGGGCACTTTAACATATGTTTTGGGTCCTAGAAGGCACTTTAGCAAACTTTTTGGCTGATATGAGGCCACTTTAGCACATGTTTTGGCTCCTAGAGGGCACTTTAGCACAGGTTTTGGCTGCCATGAAGGCACTTAGCACCGGTTTTGGCTCCTAGAGGGCACTTTAGGATGCATTTTGGCTCTTGGAAGACACTTTAGCACACATTTTGGCTCCTAGAGGGCACTTTAACATATGTTTTGGGTCCTAGAGGGCACTTTAACAAATATTTGGGCTGGCATGAGGGCACTTTAGCACATGCTTTAGTTCCTAGAGGGCACTTTAGTACCCGTTTTGGCTCCTAGAGGTCACTTTAGGATGCATTTTGGCTCTTGGAAGACAATTTAGCACACATTTTGGCTCCTAGAGGGCACTTTAGCAAACTTTTGGGCTGACATGAGGGCACTTTAGCACATGTTTTGGCTCCTAGAGGGCACTTTAACATAAATTTTCTCTCCTAGAGTGCACTTTAGCACAGGTTTTGGATGCCATGAAGCCACTTAGCACCGGTTTTGGCACCTAGAGGGCAATTTAACACACATTTGGGCTGCTAGTGGGTACTTTGGCACACATTTTGGCCCCTAGAGGGCACTTTAGCACAGGTTTTAGCTGCCATGAAGGCACTTAGCACCCGTTTTGGCTCCTAGAGGTCCCTTTAGGATGCATTTTGGCTCTTGGAAGACACTTTAGCACACATTTTGGCTCCTAGAGGGCACTTTAACATATGTTCTGGGTCCTAGAAGGTACTTTAGCAAACATTTTGGCTGCCATGAGGGCACTTTAGCACATGTTTTGGCTCCTACGGGACACTATAACGTGCAATTTTCAACAATTGGTCCACAAGCAGCTGTTGTCGCTGTCAATCATTTTTAGTTTCAATGTTTTCAAAGGCTGCAACTGGTACAAAAGAGTAGAATAGAGGAAAATCTGAAATTTACAAGTTGGACTCAGTAAATGTTAAGTTAATATGACTGAAGCTGGTTTGGTTTGAACTTGAATAATGGTTATAATGGTTTATACCAGGACAAATCCAGTAAAAAGGCTTCAAACTCACTCTCTTGCCAGGTGGTCCTGGTGGTCCGGCTTCTCCTGATGGACCTGGTGGTCCCTGAAAAACATAAAGACAGGAACACCTTTAGAAAACCCAGATAAAACACCGTGTGTTCACAAATGAGCCGACGCTGATGTGAATTCTGACGAGGAGGCGGCGACGCTTCGCTAAATCCCGCTAAAGGACAGTAACACGGAGAGCATGTTGACATTTAAGGGGGAAATATTCAATTTCTGGATGGTTTCAGAAGAGTTGAGCCAAAAACCAGACGTTCGCCAGCGAAACCAACGCACACACTTCTCCTCGAGACACTTTCATCCAATTACTGCTGAGCTAATTGCAAGCAATCAAACCAATCTGGACCATTTGCATCGGTAAACAGGGTTTCACAGCACTGAGGAGGGAAGCTTTTAAAGGCTGATTCAGGTTCATGTAGATATGGAAAACAGACGGCTTTAGCCGTTTAGCTAGCTACAAATGCTTAGAGCTGCAGAGATTCGTTAATCGATTAATCGTCAACTTTTGTGTTAATCGATTCATGGATTTGAGTCATTTTTAAGTAGATTTACGTCCAAAATCTGGTTCCAGCTTCTCAATCTGACTATTCTGGTTTCTTTAGTCAACTTTTATGTTAATCTGCAACTATTTTAGTCATCAATTAAGGCATTAATTTGATCTCAAGTAGCCAGACCAGTAAAAGTTTCGGTATAAATAATAAAGGTGCAAAGATTCGTGGATTAATCAATTAATCACCAACTATTTCGATAATCGATTCATGGATTTGAGTCATTTTTAAGAAGATTTACGTCCAAAATCTGGTTCCAGCTTCTCAAATCTGACTATTTTGTAGTTTCTTTATGTTAATCATCAAGTATTTTTAAATCAATTAATGGATTTCAGTCATTTTTAAGATTTTTTTTTGTTACATGGCCTTTACAAATACGTGTGTGATTTTCTTTTTTTTTCTTTTTTATTTTTTTTAATTTATTTGTTTATTTTAATTTTTTTAATTTATTTTTTTTATTAACTTTTTTTAAACATTTTTTTATTTTTTTATTTATTTATTTATTTTTTTTTACATTTTTTTTATTTAAATTTTTTTTAAGAAGATTTATGCCCAAATTCTGGTTTCAGCCTCTCAAATCTGACTTTTCTGGTTTCTTTAGTCTTCTATAATAGTAAACTGGTGATTTTTGAGTTTTAGACTGTTGGTCTGGATGAAAAAAGACATTTTAGGTTGAATCTTCATCTTTTAGAAGCAGTGATTGACATATTACACCATTATATGAACCAAACAACTAATCATCAATAACCAATCAATAATCGATAGATTAATCAACTTCCAGAATAGTCTTTAGTCGTTGTTTTTAAGAAGAAAATGTACAAATTTTCTGGTTCAAATCTGATTCTTTAGTCTCTATAACAGGAAACTGATGATCTTTACGTTTTAGATTGTTGCTGACAAACAACTAATCAATAATCAATAGATTAATCAACTAGTTGCAGCCCTACAAATGTTTCAAACTCAGTTTAGTTCATAGGGAATTTGATCTCAAGTAGCCAGATCAATAAAGGTTTAGGTATAAATAATAAAGCTGCAAAGATTTGTTGATTAATCGATTAATCGCCAACTATTTTGATAATCGATTAATTGATTTGAGTCATTTTGAAGAAGATTTTTGTCCAAAATCTGGTTTCAGCCTCTCAAATCTGACTATTTCCTGGTTTCTTTAGTCTTCTCTAATAGTAAACTGATGATTTAAACCATTTCATGAATCAAACATCGATTAATCATTTCAATAATCAATAGATTAATCGGCTGTCCAAATAGCTCTAATTTGTAATAAGGCCATTAAAATTACAGGTAAGAATTATTATTATAGTTTAGAATTAACATTGTGCATCAATATGTCTATATATGTGCTTACATACATATATAACAACACTTAATTGATTAGTTGCCAACAATGTTGATAATTGATTCATCGATTTGAGTCATTTTAAAAGAAGAAAATGTCCAAATTCTCTGGTTCCAGCTTCTAAAACCTGATTATTTCCTGGTTTCTTTGGTCTTCTCTAATAGTAAACTGATGATTTTTGGGTTGTTGCATTTTCAGAACAAGTGACTATAATTATGGAAAAAAACGAGTTTTTTAGCGATTTAACAGGCTGAATCAGGTACATGTAAATGCGAATAACACGTTTTCCCTCTGACTCTTTAACAAAGTTAGAATAAATTCTAATAAACGCTGTAGCTTCCAAGCTCACGGTTGATTTCCATTCACATAAATCCAGTTATGTTACTTTACAAAGAGAATATAAAAGTTGCTTTGTTCTCTTTTCTCTTTGGCAGCATTTACATCCATAAACGTTAATAACGATTCGTTTCAGACCTTTTTTTTTTTATTTCCCTGCAAAGGAGATGAGTGCATTTCCCCTGCACCAAGAGCAAGGAGTGAATATCATCAAGTAAAATGCTGCAGTGTAAATTATTTACTCACTAGATGTAATCACAGCTTTTACTGCAGGACGACTGGAATATAACGGAGCTCTGTGACATGGCAGCTGATTGTTAATATAATTAGATTATAGAATACACACGGTAATAATATATATATATATATATATGTTTATGCAGACTTGTTCCGTTCACTGTGAAATGGTCACAACTTACCGGCTGACCGGATTCACCGTCCTCTCCCTTCTCTCCTGGTTCTCCGTCTGTGCCCTGCAACAAACGACATGTTAAAGTTAGATTATGTCTCTTAAGTAGCTGCAACATCTTAAAATATGACGTAGAATGGTGGAAAGTACATTTATTCAAGTAGAAGATGTCATTTAAACTAATAACTGCCTTTTAAAACAGGTTAAAAGTATTGATTTGATTGTAAAACTCAATTTTAGCTGGCTAGCTAGCCACCTTAAATGGGGCAATAGCTGGCAGTAGGTGGCTAGCTAGCATGTATTGCTAATCGTGAATGTTGTGCTACATTCTGAGTGGATTTTGTCCAAAGTGTAAATAGCAAAGCCTTTTTTGCTGAGAATTAAAGTTTTAGTGTTTTTGTGTTGTCAAATTTGTAAAGAAAAGCCTGATTAAAAGGTGGCTAGCTAACTTGCAGTAGCTGGCTAGTTAGGAATTACTGCTAATCGTGGATGTTGTGTTACATCCTGGGTGGATTTTGTCCAAAAATAAATGTAAGGAGCAACGTATTCGCTGACAATTAAGGTTTTAGTGTTATTGCTAGTGAGCCACCTTAAATGGGGCAATGATTGTAGCTGGCAGTAGCTGGCTAGCTAGCATTTACTGCTAATCGTGAATGTTGTGCTACATTCTGAGAGGATGTTGTCCAAAATAAATGTAAATAGCAAAGCCTTTTGGCTGAGAATTAAAGTTTTAGTGTTTTGTGTTAAAAGCCTAATTAAAAGGTGGCTAGCTAACTGGCAGTAGCCGGCTAGCTAACTGGCAGTAGGTGGATAGCTAACTGGCAGTAGGTGGATAGCTAACTGGCAGTAGGTGGATAGCTACCTGGCAGTAGGTGGATAGCTAACTGGTAGTAGCTGGACAGCTAACTGGCAGTAGCTGGCTAGCTAACTGGCAGTAGCTGGCTAGCTAACTGGCAGTAGGTGGACAGCTAACTGGCAGTACCTGGCTAGCTAACTGGCAGTACCTGGCTAGCTAACTGGCAGTAGGTGGATAGCTAACTGGCAGTAGGTAGATAGCTAACTGGCAGTAGGTGGACAGCTAACTGGCAGTACCTGGCTAGCTAACTGGCAGTACCTGGCTAGCTAACTGGCAGTACCTGGCTAGCTAACTGGCAGTAGGTGGCTAGCTAACTGGCAGTAGGTGTATAGCTAACTTGCAGTACCTGGCTAGCTAACTGGCAGTAGGTGGATAGCTAACTTGCAGTAGCTGGCTAGCTAACTGGCAGTAGCTGGCTAGCTAACTTGCAGTAGGTGGCTAGCTAGCATTTAGTGCTAAAATTGACAATGAATAATAATAAATGTATTTATAACAAGCTTTTACAATAATTGGTAACGTAAGCTAGCCAAAAGATATCACTAGTCCAATTGGGCTAGCATCCAGGGCTAATTAAAATAATCTGTTAGCCAAGTGTCTTTTTTTATAAGATGATTTATGTTTGAAACCAAATAAAATCAGAAAACTATAGTTTGCTTATATATAAATGAATGAACTGGTGTTAATGCAAACATTAATTCAAATCATTTTCATCGAGACTAATAATTAATTTTGCGTATCCAAGAAATATTTCATGCAGTAGTTTTGACCTTATCCCTTTTATATTGCTTTATTTGTACTCCAACTATAGGATCTAAGTACTTCCTCCACCACCGATGGTTCTACTATACTCATTAGCATCATAGCATAATTGCCTAAGTCATATTTCGGCAAATAAGACTGAGGCAATTATGCTACGAGGCTAACGAATGGTATAAATGAGCCTATAACGGGCTAATATGGCTTCAGGATTTCATACTTACAGCAACACCGGGCTCTCCGGGTGGACCGGGGTCTCCAGGGAATCCGACGGGACCCTTTAAGACAAACAAGACGTGTCAGCATTAAGGAAAAAGAAGGAAAAAAAGGCCTAATTTCCCTGGATACAGGTACATGTGAGCGGTGGACAGTGATTTGGACCAGGTGTTCCTGGTTAAAGCCATCCGAGGCAATTTGAAGGACTTAATGATGATGCTGCAAATCCGCGAGGGGGGAAGGGGCCTCGCCGCATTCCATTACCACGCAGGCATAAAATATATAATCTCCCCTCAATAAAAAGGCTTTTTAGCTATTGAATACGTCCTGGGATGAAATTGCCTGCCTGAGGCTGGGGGGATATTGCCTTTAAAGCAGCACATTGACGGAGGGCTGGAGGATTTGCAGATTAGAGTTTCTGGCGGACTCACGGGGTTGCCCTTTGGACCGTCGTCTCCAGGTGGTCCTTTAGCACCGGCTGGTCCAGCAGCTCCAGGGGGACCGGCCTCACCTTTCTCTCCTCGCTCACCTTTAGGTCCCTGGGGTGGAAGAAGAGGGGGGTTATTATCAGGAACATGGCGGGTAGGGGGGGGGGGACTTTAGGAAGGAAGGGAGGAAGGAAGGAGACATGAGAGAGGAAGGAAACAAGGGAGGGAGGAAGGAAGGAGACATGAGAAAGGAAGGAAACAAGGAAGGGAGGAAGGAAGGAGACATGAAGATGGACAGAAAGAAGGAAAAAAGGTAGGAAACGTGAGGAAGGAAAGAAGGGAGGAAGGAAGGAAGGAGACATGAGAGAGGAAGGAAACAAGGAAGGGAGGAAGGAGACATGAGAAAGGAAGGAAACAAGGAAGGGAGGAAGGAGACATGAGAAAGGAAGGAAACAAGGAAGGGAGGAAGGAAGGAGACATGAAGATGGACAGAAAGAAAGAAGGGAAAAAGGTAGGAAATGAGAGGAAAGAAGGGAGTGAGGAAGCAAGGAAGGAAGGAAACATGGGAAGGGTGGAAGGAAGGAAGGAAGGAAGGAAGGAAACATGGGAAGGGTGGAAGGAAGGAAGCAAGGAAGGAAGGAAGGAAGGAAGGAAGGTAAGAAACGTGAAGGAGGGAGGAAGGAAGGAGACATGAGAGAGGAAGGAAACAAGGGAAGAAGGAAGGAGACATGAGAGAGGAAGGAAACAAGGAAGGGAGGAAGGAAGGAAGGAAGGAAGGAGACATGAGAGAGGAAGGAAACAAGGGAGGAAGGAAGGAGACATGAGAGAGGAAGGAAACAAGGGAGGAAGGAAGGAGACATGAGAGAGGAAGGAAACAAGGGAGGGAGGAAGGAAGGAGACATGAGAGAGGAAGGAAACAAGAAAGGGAGGAAGGAAGGAGACATGAGAAAGGAAGGAAACAAGGAAGGGAGGAAGGAAGGAGACATGAGAGAGGAAGGAAACAAGGAAGGGAGGAAGGAGACATGAGAAAGGAAGGAAACAAGGAAGGGAGGAAGGAGACATGAGAAAGGAAGGAAACAAGGGAGGAAGGAAGGAAGGAGACATGAGAAAGGAAGGAAACAATGGAGGAAGGAAGGAAGGAAGGAGACATGAAGATGGACAGAAAGAAAGAAGGGAAAAAGGTAGGAAATGAGAGGAAAGAAGGGAGTGAGGAAGCAAGGAAGGAAGGAAACATGGGAAGGGTGGAAGGAAGGAAGGAAGGAAACATGGGAAGGGTGGAAGGAAGGAAGCAAGGAAGGAAGGAAGGAAGGAAGGAAGGAAGGTAAGAAACGTGAAGGAGGGAGGAAGGAAGGAAATGTGAGGAAGGAAAGAAGGGAGGATGGAGGGAGGTAGAAGAAAGGAAGGAAGGGAGTGAGGAAGCAAGGAAGGAAGGAAACATGAGAAAGGAGGGTGGAAAAAGGAAGTAAGGAAGGAAAGAAGGATAGAAAGGAAGGAAGTGAGGAAGAAAGGAAGGAAGGAAGTAAGGAAAAGTGAGGAAGGAAAGAAGGGAGGAATGGAGGGAGGTAGAAGAAAGGAAGGAAGAAAGGGTGAGAGGAAAGGAAAGAAGAGAGTGAGGAAGGAAGGAAGGAAGGAAGGAAACATGAGAAGGAAGGAAGGAAGGAAGGAAACATGAGAAGGGTGGAAGGAAGGAAGGAAGGAAGGAAGGAAGGAAGGAAGGAAGGAAGGAAGGAAAGAAGGAAGGAAGGAAGGAAAGAAGGAAGGAAAGAAGGAAGGAAGGAAGGAAGGAAGGAAGGAAGGAAGAAGCTTCTTTCACTAACAAACTAAAGTTCTTTGGATTTTCTTTGCCTAAAACTTGACTAAAATACTTTAATATCGTTCGAGACTCAAATGATTTCATACATTTTAGTGATAATAACTATTTATTTCTTCTCAGTCATTATTAGTAACATCAAAGGAACCTTTCACTTATTCCATTAACCCTCAGACTGAATCGGAGAAGCAGTGAATAAACAGCGTATATTATAAGCAGCGTAGGTGTGAATGGAGGCTTTGTACAACAAGCAGTAAAAGGCAGCTGAACGGGCTGCGGCTGCTGTGGAACTTTGTAAATGTCAGCGTTAGCGGCGGCTGATGGGGACGTTCTGGAGGGTTGTAATCAACCAGTCCCACTGGAGACAGGTCGTCCTCTACCTCCACACTGATAAATGATGCAGGGGATAATAGAAGCGGCCATGACGGGGGGTGGAGGAAGCAGCAAAACTGCCAAGAAACGATCAAATGACTTTGGAAATGACATTAAGCATCTGATTAGGACAAGAAAAATGAGCTATATAGAAAAATACTGCGGAATTTCTTTGACTAAAACTAAAGTTCTTTGGATTTTCTTGGACTAAAAAACTAAAATACTTTGGATTTCTTTGGATTTTTGAAAAAACACCTTGGAATTTCTTCGACTAAAACTAGAATAAAATACTTTGGAATTTAGTCGACTAAAACTAAAGTTCTTTGGATTTTCTTTGACTAATAAACTAAAGTTCTTTGGATTTTCTTTGACTAAAAAATTAAAGTATTTTATTCTAGTTAAAACTCGACTAAAATACTTTGGATTTTAGTCGACTAAAACTAGACTGAAGTTCTTTGGAATTTCTTTGTCTAATATACTAAAGTTAGGAATTTCTTTGACTAAAATTCGTAAAAATACTTTGGATTTTCTTTGGATTTTTGAAAAAATACTTTGGATTTTCTTTCACTAAAAGTAGAAAAAACACTTTGGATTTTAGTCGACAAAAAACTAGACTGAAGTTCTTTGGAATTTCTTTTCTAATAAACTAAATTTAGGAATTTAAGAATTTCTTTGACTAAAACTCGACTGAAATACTTTGGATTTCTTTGGATTTTCTTTGACTAAAACTAAACTAAAGTTCTTTGATTTTCTTTCACTAAAAGTAGAAAAAACACTTTGGATTTCTTTGAGTAAAACTCGACTAAAATACTTTGGATTTATTTGGATTTTTTTAAAAAAATACAAGTTCTTTGGATTTTCTTTCACTAAAAAAATTAAAGAATTTTAGTCGAGTTTTAGTCAAAGAACTTAGAAAGTACTTTGGAATTTCCTTTGACTAAAACTAAACTAAAGTTCTTTGGATTTTCTTTCACTAATAAACCAAAGTTCTTTGGATGTTCTTTGACTAATAAACTAAAGATTTCTTTCACTAAAACTCGACTAAAATACTTTGGATTTTTGAAAAAATACCTTCGAATTTTTTTTGACTAAAACTAAACTAAAGTTCTTTGGAATTTCTTTGACTAAATAATTAAAGACTTTTAGTTGAGTTTTAGTCAAAGAAAATCCAAAGTACTTTGGATCCAAAGTAAGTATTTTCTTTGACTAAAACTCAATTAAAATTCTTTGGATTTTTGAAAAAAATACCTTGGAATTTCTTTGACTAAAACTAGAGTAAAATACTTTGGATTGTAGTTGATTAAACTAGACAAATACTTTGGATTTTCTTTGACTAAAACTCGATCTAAATACTTTCTAAATGCTTTAAAAGACTAAATCTCTGCTGCTGTACTTCCATGCTGGTAAATGATGCACTAGAGCTAACAGAAGCTAATAGAAGCTAATAGAAGCTAACCAAATCACCATAAACCTGTGTTTAAAACACTGAAACATCTGTAAATGACACTAAGGGTCTGATTAAACTGAACTAACTGTCCTTGCTGCAGGAAAACAGGACCAACTTCAGCCAAACGCCTCACTCAGCAAAGTGAACCGCCGCCGTTTCTGGAGCCAGACGTTGCTCCCATCGCTGTTTTTTAGGATGGAAGCAGCAGCCGTGTCGTCCTGCTAATTACGTCGTAGGATTCTAAGGGGACTCGGCTCCATTTGGCAGGCCATGTGGACGCGGGGAGAACCACGCTGGGACGAACTAGCGCCTTTAATGTGGGGAGCAATTATCGTCACGGCGATGAATACACAATGTCACGCCGTAGCTGCAATTACATTACGTCTTTGCTGCTGTTACAGCGAGTGTTTGTGCTGTGGATCACCTACAAATGTGTTGTGACACTGCTGTTACCTGCAGTGAAAGCAGGGATATATGCACGATAAGGCTGCTGCTGGTTCAAAGATTGAGAATCTAACACATGGGATGCATGTTAATGTGTAAAATACATAAAAATATGCAGCTGGAATCATTTTACAGGTTATTTTCAGCCACTAAATAGACAAAGTATGTCATTTTCTAATAATATGTAATACTTTTTGCACCTCTATTCTATTTATTCTTCTATTGTATGTAAGATAGACTCTTGAATAAAGTCAAATTGACTGATTGATAGCATTAATGCTAATTTAGCTACATTAATTGATGCTAATAAGAGTGGAAATAACAAATGCCAGTGGTTCGGATAAACGTAATAGGCTACTTTAAGTTTTCACTGACATATTTTCATTATCCAGGATATTAACAGTAAAGTCAAGTTGACTGATTGATAGCTTAAATGCTAATTTCGCCATGTTAAATCCCATTAATTTATGCTAATAATCAGAATATCAAATAGAAGTGGTACAAATGTAATAGGTTAGTTTTCTCTGACATAATTTCCCCAGATTTTTCATGTTTTGCATGACTGGTTGATAGCATTAATGCTAATTTAGCCACATTAACATTAATTTATGCTAACAACAGAGGAAATAAACAACGCCAGCAGTTCAAATAAACATAATTTTTCAGCTTAATGTAATAATTTACAAGATATTTTAACGTATTTCTCGTTTTACATATGTTTTGCATAATGGTTGTTTGCGTTAATGCTAATTAAATCGCATTATTTTATGCTAACAGGAAATAAACAACGCCTCACTACTATATATTATATATATTATATACTATATATTTTTTATTATCCAGGTTAATAACAATAAAGACTGTTGAATGAAGTCTAATTAACTGATTGATAGCTTTAATGCTAATTTAGCCAGGTTAAATCACATTCATTTATGCTAACAACAGTGGAAATTACCAATGCCAGTAGGCTACTAGTTTTTATAGCCAGCATTTCCCAGGATACCTTAATAATTCCCAGACATGTAACCATTTACTGTATGTTTTGCATGACTGGTCGATAGCGTTAATGCTAATTTAGCCACGTTAAATCACATTATTTTATGCAAACAGTGGAAATAAATACCAGCGGTTCAAATGAACATGCTAACCTAATAATATCCAGGAAATCTGACCTTTTTTCTCATTTTCTATATGTTTTGCATGACTGGTTGATGGCGTTAATGCTAATTTAGCCACGTTTAATCAGATTTATTAATCATAACAGTGGAAATAAAACCACCAGTGATTCAAATGAACATGTAATAGGCTACTTTAAGTTGTCGCTGCCATAATTTTCCAGGATGAGTTAATTATCTCCAGGATATTTGACCATTATTTCTCATTGACTGGCAGAATTTGGCAATTTCCATGTTTTCCAGGCATTTTACTCACCCCAGTTCCAGGCTCTCCAGGTGGTCCCGGGTTTCCAGCTTCACCTTGTTCACCCTGGTTAGACAAAGATCAGGTAAATGTCAAAATTACGTTGTCAAATAAACATATTTCCACTTTCTTTTTATTTAATCTAGTCAATTTGTTTCCCCGTTTTAATTAATCTTCTGTTTTCCTGTCATTATCTATGAGGAGATACCATAATACTTTTCTTATGATAAGAAGTTTAATAACAAAATTCAGAAAAAACAGTCAAACATAATTTAACTAACTCTTAATACCTGCAGCAAACCTGAGTACACGTCTGTCAAAAAGACGAACGGAACATTTTTCCTCCAGTGTTTAAGCGAATAAAAACAAATGATTTCCTGAATTATTCAAACAATGGATTTAGTTTAACTGCTGGAAGTAAAATAATAGAGGATGTGTCACGTTAATGTCAACCGAAGGCGGCTTCCCTGCATCGTAGGAGCATTAGAGTCCATAACGGAGGTTGATTATCAAAAAGGTGTTAAAAGTTACTGTACTCCAAGTGGCCTGTTAAAGTGTTGGTGGCCCCTCATGTTTCATATTCCAGAGTCACTTTAACAGCCGCGCTGCAGCGTTATTTATGGATCAGGCCTCTGCCAAACGGCAGTAAAATGGACAAATCTCATTGGGAGTGTTGTAAAATAGATATTAATAGTGTCAGAGCTCTAATTCAGGGAGAAAAGAGGCCCCGACGTGTGAAATGAACAGGGTTTGGAAGCTGTATTTCATGGTTTTGGTGGTGAAATAACACCCTCAGGTGCCGTGATCCGGATTCTTACCTTCTCTCCGACGGATCCCACTGGACCTACTCCACCTGGTGGACCTTGTGGACCCTGCAGCAGGAAATAAAAGAACAAAAGTCGCATTTTGTGAGGAAAATTTATGGTATTGAGGCTAAAATGTCACCAGTTTCGTCAAATGAGACTAGATGAAATAAATTCAACGAAGACAAAATTAATTCTTAAACATCAACTGTGAAATTAACACAAACTTTCGCATCCATCTGCGCTGTCGGCACTAAATGCGTCGACGTCTGTTCCTTCATCTAAACTAGAAAGAGTGTAGAAAACTAGACTAAAATACTTGGGATTTTCTTTGACTTAAACTAGACTAACATTGGATTTTAGTCGACTAAAACTGAACTAAAATACTTTGGATTTTCTCTGATTCAAACTAAACTAAAATACTTAAAGTTTTATTCAAATAAAACTAAAATATTTAGGATTATCTCTGAATAAAACTAGACTATAATACTTTGGAATTTCTTTGATTCAAACTAGACAAAATTCCACGATTTTCGGCTGACAAAATTAATTTCGTCAGACTAGATTCAATATTTTTTGAATTTTCTTTGACTAAAACTAGCATAAAATACTTTGGATTCTCTTTTCTTCAAGTTGACTAATGTTAGCATTTGACACAAGGTTAAAACTAAAACTAAATTGACGTATTTCCAACTAAATTAACACTGGATATCACAGTCTTACACCTAACCGAATTCTACTCTACGCAGATGATGTGATTGTGTACGTAAATGAATTAGCCAAACGTACATCAGCTCCACTAGGACCTTTGGATTTTCTTTGATTCAAACTAGACAAAATTTCAGGATTTTCGGCTGACAAAATTAATTTCGTCAGACTAGATTCAATATTTTTTTTAATTTTCTTTGACTAAAACTAGCATAAAATACTTTGGATTCTCTTTTCTACTAGTTGACTAATGTTAGCATTTGACACAAGGCTAAAACTAAAACTAAATTCAAGTATTTCCAACTAAAGTAACACTGGATATCACAGTCTTACACCTAACCGAATTTTACTCTACGCAGATGATGTGATTGTGTACGTAAATGAATTAGCCAAACGTACATCAGCTCCACTAGGACCTTGAGGACCTCTGGGGCCGGGGGGACCAGGAGGACCCTGCAGGAAGAAGACAAGTTCATTAAAAAGAAAGAAAAAAAATCTATTAAGCAATTACACAACGAATTTACAATAAGCAGATGTTTTTTCTCACCATGGGGCCCACATCGCCGTTCTCTCCCTTCTCACCGGGGGGTCCGGGAAGCCCCTGACAAACGAGAGAAAAACACAATCATATTATCATAAAAGAGCATAATCACGTTACAGGCGTCGCTTATTCGTGCAACGGCGCCTCTTTAACGATTTTAAATTCCTTTTCCTGCCGTTAACTATATTCACAACAGCTGTTCCTGCGCGAGATTTAATTTGAGATTGGATTCGACTGCTGCTGGAACACGCTGCTCTGAAATATTAAACATATCTGCGGGCCGGAACATGCATTTATGAATTAGTGGATCCACGTTTCAGCCACAGACTGCTGCTATTATCTGTTCAATGAAATATTCACAGCCAGCAAGGTCACCTGGACTTCACCTGGACGAAACTAACAGAGAAATGAAGTGAAGATGTCAAAGAACTCAGTCATTTGTGGGATATCTCCACACAGAGAATAGGAATAATTGAACAATTGACGAAAATGACTTAATATAGAGAAAATATAGTTAGAATATTGGAAAAAATACATGTTTTACTACAGATAAAATGGATTATTTCTCCTGATTTGGGTCAATTTGGCCTTGTTTAAGAAATCTAGACTAACATTTTCTTAAAAAAATATAAAATTTATTAAATTATCTGCCAGTGGAATAAGATAAATCTACTAAATATTGGACTAATTGCACCAAAAACCAGATATTTTCACCCAATAAAATATCACTTTTAAAACTTATCTCAATAAATTCTTAAAGAACAATCAGTGAGACTATTCTTAAACTTGAAATAAGACAAAAAAAGCTTAAATTAAGGTAAATTATCTGCAATAATTAATAAGATAAGAGGTCAAAGGTCAATTATTTTTCTATAAAATCATAGAAATCACATTCCAGAACATGAAGAATATATTCTGTAAGATCTTTAAAAAGGAGATTATAAAGGAATTAAATATCTACTGATATTATATTCAATATTCTAAAGATATTATGTGTTTTACTACAGATAAAATTGACGTTTTCTACTTGTTTTATGCTGTAAATCAGCCATTTAGATCAAAAATTAATTATATTCTATTGTATTTTGGCATTTTTCTAGTTTAATATTAACATTATTATGCTCTATATATAAAAACCTGCTTGTTTTTTGTGGCAAATCAGCCAATTAGATAAAATCAGCTTGATTTTATTTAATTTCTTCTATTTTCTCTTAAGAAAATTGACCTGAATCAGTTTAATTTACTCTATAACTGTTGTATTAGTCTTATTCTGTGTTTCTATAACCAGATATAATGGATATATCATGGAAACTAAATTATTTACCACTGAAATAAGAAAAAAAACTTGAAATAAAAGCAAATATAGTTAAAATACTGCAGATAAAACGACTTAATTTACTGTTGGAGCTGAGTTTTATTAATAAAACTCAGTTTATTTATTATCAGACATTAGATTCAATGCTACAATTACAGCTTTATATGCAAAAACATGCACGTGCACATGGTAAATCAGCCAATTAGATGAAAAACAGCTGATATTTAAGCGAATTATACACAATTAAACAACTCAAAACTAAATTAAACATCTAAATATTATATTAAACTATTAATGATGTGGATATTGATGCTTTAACAGTTTAACTACACATAAAAATATGTGATTTATCGGATTTTAACAGGTTAAAGTGCAGGTAAAGGTAGCGTATGTCATTAAATAAAACCCAGTACTGTACTTTAATGCTAAATTAATATATTATTTTAGTAAATGTCCCTTATTTTAGCCATTTCTGGTGCTTTTCTCAACGCTGCTGCTGCATCCGTGTCCTTTTCTTTCATTCTGACAGTTTAAATCTTTATTATCAGACATTAGACTGAAGGACATATAGTAGTTTAACCTGAAATTACAGCTTGATATGCGCAAACACGCACAGAAAGCAGCCCACACTCCTCCGCATAATGATGATTTGCCATAATAACTTAACCAGACAGGACCTTTTTCCTGTTTTTTTCGCAGTAATCGCGGCTTTTATTAGGGAACTTTAAGAGTTTCCTGCAGGGGTCGGGGGTCAGCCGCGTTGATGACATCACACAGAACCGAGGAGCTATCCCGTCTCCGCAGGATGGGATTCAATGGGCTTTTAATTGGGAGTAATTCACTTCCCATCGTGATTGCATTAATCGCGGACTGACCCGCTCCCGTTGTCCTATCGGCTTTTTTTTTTTTGCTGCATAATTAGCGGCGGAGCTAACGATCTCGGGCTGGTGGAGACCTTTAACTCAGATGAGGTTTCTCAGCACGGGAGGAAATCAGCATGCGGCACACACACACACACACACACACACACACACACACACACACTTCCTACAGTCAGCAAAGCATCAGAGGAATTCTTTGATAAACTGCTGCAACTTTTTTGCGGATTTAAATCACAGCAAACGCCGGTTTTAACACGCGTCCGGCTGCAGAATCGCGTGTTATTTGCATTTTAACCTGTAAAATTCATATATTACATGGTAAAACCTCAGCTCCAACATTAAATTAAGTAGTTTTATGTGTAGTAAAACTGTTAAAGCATCAATATCCACATCCACAAATAGTTTAATATAATATTTGGCTGTTTAATTGTGTATAATTCGCTTAAATATTCATCTAATTGGCTGATTTACCATGTGCATGTGCATGTTTTTGCATATAAAGCTGTAATTGTAGCATTGAATCTAATGTCTGATAATAAATAACCTGAGTTTTATTAGTAAAACTCAGCTCCTGCACTAAATTAAGTAGTAAAACTCCCTTTTTTGCAGTATTTTAACTATATTTGCTTTTATTTCAAGTTTTTTCCTGTAGTTTCCATGATATATCCATTATATCTGGTTATAGAAACACAGAATAAGACTAATACAACAGTTATAGAGTAAATTAAACTGATTCAGGTCAATTTTCTTAAGAGAAATTAAATAAAATCACTTGATTTTTAGTCAATTTACTGTTTTTTAATGAATATGTTCTTAAAACGAGACCAAATTGACCCAAATAAGGAAAAATAAACTTGAAATAAGCTCAATTATCTGCCAGTGTAATAACATAATTCTACTAAAAACAAAGATATTTATATTTACAATTTATATAATGAATTAAAAAACTATTGAGGTGAGTTTTATAATATTCTATAATAAATTCCCTCCTTGTTTTTTGGTAAAATCGAGTAGAATTATCTTATTCTACTGGCAGATAATTTAGTTTCCTTCAGGTTTTTAGTTATTTTTCTATGTTTAAAGAAAATATTAGTATTTATTTCTTAAATTAAGACCAAATTGACCCAAATCAGTCACAAAAAATATGAAACAAGTTAAAAAAACGTGTTGTTTTCTCTAGTAAAACACACTGTGTGTGTGATGAGGTCCTGACCTGCAGCCCGATGGGACCAGGAGGTCCAGGGAATCCTCTAGAACCTTCATCTCCTTTCTGGCCAAACATCCCCTGCTGACCTCTGGGACCAGGCTCTCCATCTGCTCCCTGAGAAAACACACACACATACACTCATATCTTATAAATCCTGCTAAATATAACATAACATAACGATTTTCTTCTATTACTGCAGTGGTTTTCAAAGGAGGGACCAAGAAAAAAAGGAAAATCCTTAAATTTAAGGTGGATTTAAGGATTTAAGGAGGACTGCCATATTAAAAAAAATTAAATTAATTAATATATTTCATATTATTTGTACATTAATTCAATTAATTTAAAATTTTATTTATATATAGATGAAAAAATAAAAAAAATAAAAAAATAAATAAATAAAATAAAATTAAAAAAATAAGAAAAATAACAGCAGATGACAAATAAATAATTATTTATCACTGGAAAAATAGTGGAAGAAGAAAAATAAGTAAATAAATATATTAATTAAAATAAATGCCTTAAATATATTTCATATTATTTGTACATTAATTAAATTAATTTTAAAATTTTATTTTCCATTTTATATATAGACGAAAAAATGCAGAGAAAAATAATAAATAAAATTAAAAAAATAAGAAAAATAACAGCAGATGACAAATAAATAATTATTTATCACTGGAAAAATAGTGGAAGAAGAAAAATAAGTAAATAAATATATTAATTAATTAAAATAAATGCCTTAAATATATTTCATATTATTTGTACATTAATTCAATTAATTTTAAATTTTATTTATATATATATATGAAAAAATGCAGAGAAAAATAAATAAAATAAAATTTAAAAAATAAGAAAAATAACAGCAGATGACAAATAAATAATTATTTATCACTGGAAAAATAGTGGAAGAAGAAAAATAAATAAATAAATAAATATATTAATTAAAATAAATGCCTTAAATATATTTCATATTATTTGTAATTAATTAAATTAATTTTAAAATGTATTTTCCGTTTTATATATAGACGAAAGAATGCAGAGAAAAATAATAAATAAAATAAAATTTAAAAAATAAGAAAAATAACAGCAGATGACAAATAAATAATTATTTATCACTGGAAAAGTAGTGGAAGAAGAAAAATAAGGAAATATATTAATTAATTAAAATAAATGCCTTAAATATATTTCATATTATTTGTACATTAATTAATTTTATTTTCCATTTTATATATAGATGGAAAAATGCAGAGAAAAATAATAAATTAAATTAAATTTAAAAAATAAGAAAAATAACAGCAGATGACAAATAAATAATTATTTATCACTGGAAAAGTAGTGGAAGAAGAAGAAAAAATAAATAAATTAATTAATTAAAATAAATTCCTTAAATATATTTCATATTATTTGTACATTAATTTAATTAATTTTAAATTTTATTTATATATAGATGAAAAAATGCAGAGAAAAATAAATAAAATAAAATTAAAAAAATAAGAAAAATAACAGTAGATGACAAATAAATAATTATTTATCACTGGAAAAATAGTGGAAGAAGAAAAATAAATAAATAAATATATTAATTAATTAAAATAAATGCCTTAAATATATTTCATATTATTTGTACATTCATTAAATTAATTTTAAAATGTATTTTCCATTTTATATATAGACGAAAAAATGCAGAGAAAAATAATAAATAAAATAAAATAAAAAAATTTGATAAATCATTTTTTTAGCAGCAACAAGATGTGAAAAATATTTAAAAAATAAAAAAAATAATAATAAATTATTTAAAAAAAATCAAATAAATGTATGTGCAAAAAAACATACACAAATAAATTGAGTTAATTAAATGTTAATTAAATCTTATTTATTTATTGTCGTATTCATTACAGTTTATTTCCTCCATAATTTGTCCACTTTCTGTTATAAAGCATCTAAAATCCTCTCAGAGTCTTATCAGGGATCTGGTCTAGTTTTTGGGGGTCTCAGGGTTCTGACGGGTACTTACAGCAGGACCTGGGGCACCGATGGGTCCTTGGAGACCAGCTGGTCCAGGAGGACCCTGAAGACAAGGAAATCAACCCAAAATGGTCATAAACAAGTAATTAATAAGGAATTTAATCACAATTACAACTTGAACAGTCATTAAAAAGAATAAAATTAAATAAATACATTAATTAAATAAAGAATCACAGATAAAACAAGGAAAAAAACATAAGACCCAAAACAGACAGAATGCGACATACATGACAATTATCCCTCTATTGCGTAGTGTTTCCATGGCAACTTATATAAAATCTATGTTTTTACAATTAGGTGTGAAAAGGGGGGCTTTTATTTTGAAGGATATCCAATTTTCGAGGTCACATGACCAGGATATCCCTACTGCTGATGGACATTTGACATGTCTCATGACCAAAGGACCAAATTTTCATTCATTCGACTTAATTATTTTTTCAATTTTTTCTAAAATAGATTCGTTGCCATGGCAACGATATGCAAATATGCACAATTCCCACTGTATACAACCTAATGGAGTCCCATTGACTTACATAGCATGAAATTATCCTGAGAATATCTATTATTTAGGCCATTTTAAGTGATAAAACCATGTTTTACCATGTCTATGTCATGTTTCATACAATAGAAGGTTAAAAAATGGCTGATATTTGATAAAATCTGCCGTTTTCTTCGGTGCGGCATCTTGTTGAATTAAGTCGACCGTGGCATCTAAAGCTTCAATGGGAATTTTGCAACCCTCCATTGTAATAACATGCAATTACTGCGATTACCGTAATTGATGTAAATGACGGGAATGCGTGGACTTTAACGAACCTGCTCTCCTTTGTCGGCTTTGCTTCCTTTCTGACCGGGTTCTCCAACTTCTCCCTGGGAAACACACACACACACACACACACACATTAAAAAACCACAGTCAACCACCTCTGATCAGCTTTGCTTCTTCTCTAAATGTCAGCAGCTTATGTGGAATCAGTGCAAAAGCGTCAGATCAACAGCAGCAGCCATCATCTGCAGCTCTAACGCTGACAGATCTGCCTGCAGCTGCACATGTTGCACATCTACATGTTTTAATGGGATTTAAAGGGCCGGCGCCGACAGTAACCTTAAGGGGAGGAATGATCGCCGCAGATGAAACGATCGGCGGTTTTTCCACTCTCCCAACATCCCCTGTAATTGCGTTGGCTGGCACGTTTGGTTATGAAGATGGATCGCAGCAGAGAGGAGAACACACACACGTTTAGATGCAGATGGAACGAGTCCGAACGCGGAGGAACCAAGATTGATCGGCAATCTGGTCCGGTCCCACAACTGATCCCAGTTTGGGAATGAAGGAGGAGGCGGAGCCGGACTTTTTTACTTCATTACTGTACTTGAGGCAGTTGTCTGTGCTTTCTATACCTTACATATTGCAAAATGACTCCCTGTAATTAGAAAATAATCTGATTTTAGAAGCTGGAACCAGAGAATTTGGGCATTTTCTTCTTTAAAATGACTCCAATCGATTAATCGATTATCAAAATCGTTGGCAACGATCGTCTTTTTTTTGTCCACGAATCAAAAATCATCAGTTTATTGTTATAAAAGACTAAAGAAACCAGGAAATAATCTGATTTTAGAAGCTGGAACCAGAGAATTTGGACATTTTCTTCTTTAAAATGACTCAAATCGATTAATCAATTATCAACATTGTTGGCAACTAATCAATTAATTGTTGCAGCTCTACTATAACTAGCACATATATAGACATATTGATGCACAATGTTAATTCTAAACTATAATAATAATTCCTACCTGTAATTTTAATGGCCTTATTACAAATTAGAGCTATTTGGATAGCCGATTAATCTATCGATTATTGAAATGATTAATCGATGTTTGATTCATGAAATGGTGAAAATCATCAGTTTACTATCAGAGAAACCAGGAAATAATCAGATTTGAGAGGCTGAAACCAGATTTTGGACAAAAATCTTCTTCAAAATGACTCAAATCAATTAATCGATTATCAAAATAGTTGGCGATTAATCGATTAATCAACGAATCTTTGCAGCTTTATTATTTATACCTAAACTTTTACTGCTCTGGCTACTTGAGATCAAATTAATGCCTAATTAATGCCCTAATTGATTACTAAAATAGTTGGCTATTTATGTATGACTAAAGACTATTCTAATCTATTGATTATTGAAACGATTAATCGATTAGTTGTTTGGTTCATATAATGGTGTAATATGTCAATCATCAGTTTACTATTATAGAGACTAAAGAAAGCAGGAAATAATCAGATTTTAGAAGCTGGAACCAGAGAATTTGGGCATTTTCTTCTTTAAAATTACGCAAATCAATCAATCGATCAATCAATCAATCAAAATAGTTGATGATTAATGTAATAGTTGGCAACTTATCGATTAATCAAATCGTTGCAGCTCTAGTTGGCAGATTATTTTACTTATTTCAAGTTTATTCTCTCGATTTTGTTTGACTTCGTAAACGAGAACTGCAACTATCGACTATTCTGAGAGTCGATTAATCGATCGAATATTAACGACGATTAATTGATTAGTTGGTTGGTTCATAAAATTATGTAAAATGTCAATCAGTGATTCTAAAAGTCAAAGATTCAACCTAAAATGTCTTTTTTTTGTCCAAACCAACAGTTTACAACCCAAATATCACCAGTTTATTGTTATAGAAGACTATAAACTAGACTAGATT
>CM060476.1:2336232-2341232 GCA_030544235.1 Lepturacanthus savala | reverse complement strand
CAACTCTAACAATACAAACTAGTACTTACAACAGGACCAGGTGGGCCTTGAGGTCCTTCTCCTCCCTTCAGACCTGCAGGACCCTGAGGAACAAGATGGAAAAAACACGAATGAGTGACAAAGTTCTTATTAAACCTTCTTACTATGTGGAATATTTACTGTCATTAAAAGGTAAACTCCCATAGACTTGTGTATCCCGGCGCTATCCTGCAGCAGCACTTCCTGTACAGTGTAAAGCTCCACATCACGGCTCCTCCTCATGTTGCTTCCCGGCGCTTTTACTACAATTCAAAGCTCCGTCTCGTTTCTTTCGACAAAAGTATTGCGACGTCTCTCAAAAATCCACACGCTAAGACGTTAGCCGGTTTAGCTGCTACTTTATTCCTCATGCTAACACAGGTCTTACTCCAAGATGCATTCACAGACCTTCAGGAAATCCCAGCACTATCACCTAGCAGAACAGAATCTGTCAGTTTTTTCATCTTTTTTTACTAGTTATAAACATGTGTTTGGGCAAATGGAACATTTTAGTTTGAGTCTATAAACTAGTGACAACATTTCCAGTAAATACCAGATATAAATATTATCATTTAGAGCATTTTTTTCTGCAGAAAATGATGTTTTCAGACCTCAAACGCATCGAAATTTGGTGCAATAACCCTTATTTTTAATCCCAGCTTTCATGCAGAATGAGTTGGAATACATGTAGAGATGCTGATTTCAGGAACAAATAAATGTGGTGGTTTCTTATTTATTCCCAGAACTGCATGATGGGTAATTCAGCAACAAAACAAACTGAGTATTTCCTTCATACTGGCTCTTGTGGATAATGTAGATCTGGAGTGAAGGGATATTTCATTTTTAGATGGATGTATAAGTTATGACGAACATGACTATATATATATGTGTGTGTGTGTGTGTGTGTGTGTGTGTGTGTGTGTTTGTTCCCTAGTGGGCACATGGCAGGATGGGTAATGAGTCTCCACTGCTCCGGAGTAAATTACAATGGCAGAAAACATTCCGCCATGACCGTCTGAGTCCGCCTGACCTTGGGAGATCCACGTCCCCCCTCCCTCCTCCGCCTCTAAAGCGGATCCACTCGCCGGCGCGGCAATCTAATTGCCAACATTTCCCACTTAATAATTTATAGAGTAAATAATGCATACGGACGGAGACAAACAAATATATATATAAAAAAAAAAAGTGCTGCCGCTGAAATATGAAAAGACAATTCAAGTCCTTGAGTTGCAGGAAAAGAAGTGGGTCCCCTTAACCCTTTAGGTGCCACTGGGACTGAAGTCATCAAGATTCTGCACTGAATAAAACAAAATGGCTTAAAATGGACTGAATTATAGATATTTTTTAGGAAATATAAGAAGTAGAAGGGTAGTTTCAGTCAATTGGACTCCATTCGGTTGCTCTAGGAATTATACATATTTACATAGAAGAAAAAAAACTTAATTAAACTGAAATTCAATATTTGATTTGGTGAAATTTTTTCCAAATTCTGAATAAAATGATGACAATGATGCTCACATGTCACATGTCCATCAGCAATAGGGATATCCTGGTCATGTGACCTCCTAAATTGTATGTCCTTCAAAATAAAAGCCCCCTATGTAAGTCAACGGGACTCCATTAGGTTGTATACAGTGGGAATTTTACATATTTGCATATTGTTGCCATGGTAACAAATCTATTTTAGAAATTAAATTCAAATTTGGTGAAAATTTTCCCAAATTCCGAATAAAAGACAACCTCTGGTTGTGAGACATGTCAAATGTCCATCAGCAATAGGGATATCCTGGTCATGTGACCTCCTAAATTGTATGTCCTTCAAAATAAAAGCCCCCCTTTTCACACCTAACTGTAAAAACATTGATTTTATATAAGTTGCCATGGAAACACTATACAATAGAGGGTTAATTGTCCTGTATCTTGTTTTCTGGCTGTTTTTTCCTTGTTTTATCTGTGATTCTTTATTTAATTAATGTATTTATTTAATTTAATTCTTTTTAATGACTGTTCAATTTGTAATTGTGATTAAATTCCTTATTAAATTATAATCGATTAGTTGCCAACTACTACTTGGACATGTATGAAGTTGTGAGACAATGATGCTCACATGAGCAATAGGGATATCCTGGTCATGTGACCTCATAAATTGTATGTCCTTCAAAATAAAAGGCCCCCTAAAATCTATGTTTTTAACTGTAAAAACACAGATTTTATATAAGTTGTCATGGAAACACTACGCAATAGAGGGCTAATTGTACTGTATCTTGTTTTCTGGCTGTTTTTTCCTTGTTTTATCTGTGATTCTTTATTTAATTAATGTATTTATTCAATTTTCTTCTTAAATTTTAAACAACTACTTGGACATGTATGAACTTGTGAGACAATGATGCTCACATGAGCAATAGGGATATCCTGGTCATGTGACCTCATAAATTGTATGTCCTTCAAAATAAAAGCCCCCCATTTTCACAACTAACATACATAAATAACATACATTTTATCTTACAGATTGTTTGGAAAGTAATGGTTTCCATATGGCAACACTATGCAATAGAGTTAAAATATGACATTTCATGTCTTTAATCCAAGATGGCTCCCGCAATATGACGTCATAATATGCAAATTAGATAGGTCGATTTAATCCCTGCATAAACTTTGGATCATCCTTAATATTTCTCTAATTTACAGAAAGTCTCTATCTCTTATCACTTTTAAGTTACAGCCTTTTGAAATTAAGACGTCAAAATCAAACCTCTGGCGCCTAAAGGGTTAAACCCTCCCCCCACCCCGAAGGACCATGATGCATTGCGGCAGGTTAAAAAACAGCGGTGTCGGAGCGATTCGGAGGCACGCCCGTTCATTTGTAAGGTGTCGCTTCGGATTTCCTTGGCGGCAGATTGATCACCGGCGGTTGGGTCGCGGCGCTGGTGTCTCTAATGAAGTGAACAGCTCTGGATGGACGCCGCTCCATTTGTTATCCGCCGCCGTTCTGTCACTTTCTACTAGCGCCACGCGTTTACAGAGGGAGGCCATGATGGA
Organism: Lepturacanthus savala; assembly: GCA_030544235.1. NCBI lineage: Eukaryota > Metazoa > Chordata > Actinopteri > Scombriformes > Trichiuridae > Lepturacanthus > Lepturacanthus savala. Next base: position 2,338,175 of record CM060476.1, on the reverse strand, counting down.
TAAGGTGCTGCGGATCTTACCGTGGCGCCAGGTAGACCCCTCTCTCCCGGGAAGCCTCGGAGGCCGGGGGGACCGTCTTTACCGGAGGATCCTTGTGGTCCGGGGTCTCCCTGAACACACAGTCGCACATGTTAGAGGAGATGTGCTACGTGATTTATTTTCTGCAAGATTCAACTTCCTAGAACCAAGAGTTGCACCAGAAAACTGGTGTAAAATGGGCCATTTAAGGTTTAAAGGTCCCAATTTTATTGTATGGTTTCTATGGTTGGGTGAAACAATACTTGCTAAGTAGCCTAGCATGCTAAACTTAACTAAACTGATATTTGTCTTGGTGGCATCCATGAGAAATAATGCTAGTTTGATATATTAACATATTTCTAGCTAAAATGGGCCACATGGTTTCAGCTAAAATGGGCCACAAACACACATGTATATGACATTTGTTTCAACTAAAACATGAACATTAAGTTGACCGTTGTGTATTTTAGTGTAATTTAGCTTGTTCCATACGACTGGGTGCTAGCTTTTGTGTAGCAATAGCTTAGCCTGACAGCCTAGCTTGTTACATACAACTGGGTGCTAGCTTTTTGTGTAGCGATAGCTTAGCCTGATAGCCTAGCTTGTTACATACAACTGGGTGCTAGCTTTTTGTGTAGCGATAGCTTAGCCTGATAGCCTAGCCTGATAGCCTAGCTTGTTACATACGACTGGGTGCTAGCTTTTGTGTAGCGATAGCTTAGCCTGATAGCCTAGCTTGTTACATACAACTGGGTGCTAGCTTTTGTGTAGCAATAGCTTAGCCTGACAGCCTAGCTTGTTACATATGACTGGGTGCTAGCTTTTGTATAGTGATAGCTTAGCCTGATAGCCTAGCTTGTTACATACGATTGGGTGCTAGCTTTTGTATAGTGATAGCTTAGCCTGATAGCCTAGCTTGTTACATACGATTGGGTGCTAGCTTTTTGTGTAGCGATAGCTTAGCCTGACAGCCTAGCTTGTTACATATGACTGGGTGCTAGCTTTTGCATAATGATAGCTTAGCCTGACAGCCTAGCTTGTTACATATGACTGGGTGCTAGCTTTTGTATAGTGATAGCTTAGCCTGATAGCCTAGCTTGTTATATACGACAAGGTGCTAGCTTTTGTATAGCGATAGCTTAGCCTGATAGCCTAGCTTGTTATATACGACTAGGTGCTAGCTTTTGTGTAGCGATAGCTTAGCTTGTATACATATGTATGCTAGCATGTGTGTGTACAACACATAACTGATCTGTTCTTGCTTTAATAGCAGTAATATGAGTTTGTTTAATGCATTTTAAAAGTTAAATATCCATTATAATCATAAATATACACGGAAAAGTCCAAGTAATTTACCCAAAAGTGGCCCAATTAACCTGATTTTATATAATATGTGATTTTATTTGATTTATTTTTTATTATAATAAACTCTAGATGTTGCTGTGCCTTCACTGTTAATGTCCTAAACCTCCTGATGCAGGTTCAGCATCGACTTTTATTCATAAATCACACATTGATAATTATTTAATTGGGTCCTTCATTGCAGTGGTTCTCAAAGTGGGGTCCAGGGACCCCCCACAGGTCCTTGATGTGGTTCCAGGGGGTCCCCAGCAATAAAGGGAATCATTTATATAAGTCCATCATGCTAGATAGATGCTATTTTAATGTTGTATAGTTGTTATAGTCATATTTATAGCTAGTTTTGGTTCTTAAAACCATTTTTTCTCTTGTTCTGGACATCAAACCTTCACATAAAACTCAGGGAAAGTATAAAATATGAGTCTCATTTCAGTAATAACGTTATAAATTTAGATTTTCTTTTTATTTCCCCTGGAACATCTGTTGTTTTAGTCCATTTGATAAAATCAGAGGCAGGGATCAGTCACAGCTCAGAGCATTTGAGGTGATGCCAAACCTTCAAAATA
>CM060476.1:2213732-2331232 GCA_030544235.1 Lepturacanthus savala | reverse complement strand
AGCTGCCTATAGGGCACTTTAGCAAACGTTTTAAGTACTCCAAGTCACTTTAGCATATTGTTTTGGCTCCTAAAGGGGATTTTAGCATTTGTTTGGTTCCTAGAGGGCACTTTAGCTCATCTTTAGCCTGCCTTGAGGGCACTTTAAAGTGCTTTTTATCTCAAGAGGCCTTTGGGGCACTTTAGCACACATTTAGGCTACTAGAGGATACTTTAGCATGTTTTTAGCTGCCGAGAGGGCACTTTAGCACAAGTTTTTTGACTACTCCAAGTCACTTTAGCATGTTTTTTGGCCGCTAAAAGGGATTTTAGAATTCATTTGGTTCCTAGGGGGCACTTTAGTGCATATTTTGGCTTTCAAGAGTTTACTTAAGCACATGTTTTGGGTTCTATAGGGCACTTTAGCCTGCCTTGAGGGTACTTTAATGTACTTTTTATCTCAAGAGGCCACTTTAACACATGTTTTTGCTCCGACAGGGCACTTTAGCATGAGTTTCAGCTCCTAGAGGGGATTTTATCATGTTTTGACTGCCTTTAGGGCACTTTAGCACACATTTAGGCTACTAGAGGGCACTTTAGAATGTTTATCGGTTGCCTAGAGTGTACTTTAGCACACGCTTGGCTCCTACAGGGCACTTTAGCATGTTTTTAGCGGCCTAGAGGGTACTTAAGCACATGTTTTGGCTTCTAAAGGGAACTTTAGCACATTTTTAGCCTGCCTTGAGGGCACTTTAATGTGCTTTTTATCTCAAGAGGCCACTTTAACACACATTTTTGGTCCTATAGGGCACTTTAACACATGTTTTGGCTTTCAGGAATGCTCTTAAGCACACCTAGGGGGCACTTTAGTCTGAGTTTTGGCTCCTAGAGGGCATTTTAGCAGGTTTTGACTGTCTTTAGGGCACTTTAGCACACATTTAAGCTAATAGAGGTGCACTTTAGCATGTTTTTAGCTGCCTAGTGGGTACTTTAGCACCCATTTAGGCTACTAGAGGGCACTTTAGCATGTTTTTAGCTGCCTAGAGGGTACTTAAGCACATGTTTTGGCTCCTGGCTGTTGTTAAATGTTAAACCTTGAACCTTTTCTTGAATTTCCATCAAATCCCCATCACTCAAACAAATGCTATAATTCCAAATGTTCAAAATACTATTAAATCTGACCATTTTCTGCAAAAAACAGAGAATTACCCCTTAAAATATAACATAAAAAAGCAGAATCCTGCTTTGGGAGATGGCGTACATTGTTGTTTGTGGCACTAATTAGTTAAAAGGACATTGCGTACGTTAGAACTCAGCTGGTTTTCAGGTCGTATTGCAGCAGAAACCTGCTCAAACCGAGTGAAAGCAGCAGAGAAGTGGAACATCTGAAGCATCGACTCAAACGCCGCAGCACAAATCAAATTAACTTGTGTCATCTGAGAGGGAACAATCTAATCTGCGATGGCTCCGGTCCTCTCCAGAGCACTCCACATTCCTCAAATATTACCCGGCGTGATGCTAAGAAGTCGGATATTTACTGAAGTCATACAGCAGAGAGATGATTCTTAGAATCTAATAAAGGCGTTTGCTAGTTTCTATGGTTTAACCCATTGAAGTCATTTTATGCAGGTTTTAAGCTAAAAAAAATTAAGTTTCCAACTACTTCCTGTCACATGATGCCATCAACTTCCTGTTTCAAACATGGCGGCGACAAACCCTCCTAGAAATTATTCGTATAAAGTTTTATTTGGATTTTCACCCCTAACATGTCAATTTAATCACTCAAGTCTCTAGAATAACTATAGTTAAATCAGTAAAATGGTATTTTATTCATAGAAGGCATCAATAAATATAGTCTGAATTTATATAAAAGACCAAAAAATGACAAAATCAAGGGACAATTTTAACTAAATTTATCTAAAAATGTAGTTGTCCAATAACATAACTATTATTATGTTACTATTATAAGTTCAATTCAAGACTTTTATTCAATTATTGGCCAATTAATTTAAATATAATCCCACACGGGCTAAGTTTTATTATTATTTTATTATTTTTAATGGGTTTATTTGTGTAAGTGGCAACTATAGCAGCCATTAAAATGCTATTTCCTAAGAGACAAAATGGGGAAAAATTAAATTTCTTTAGTTTTCTAGACACTAAATGTAGTTTCAGTCAATAAAATGGATTATGAAGCGTGTATTGAACCAATTTAACACCAACAGCAGCTATAGTTAGAAGTCTATGGCTGTTTTATTCTAAATCTCCCAGTCATTTTATTTAAATTATTCATATTTTATCAGTCTTAAATGGGTTAAACCTAAAATGACTCATTTGCTTCAATGTATGATGGACGTAGTTCACATTTATGCAAGAAAAAAGTGCTAAATTCAAGAAAGAATTCAGGTAAAGCACAATTTTTGGCCATTTTTTTATGAGAACATGAAGACAAACCCTCCCAGAAAGAGTCATTTTATCTAAATTATTATGGTTTTCACCCCTGATATGCATATATCTATTTAATCATTCAAGTCTTTATAATAACACCCCAAAAAAGAATTATCTACATGAGCCTACATGGCCTTATTTGTGCAAACGGCACCTATATTAGCCATTAAAATGGCAAAGTGTTAGTGACTCAATTGATCTAATTACAGGCAAGAAATCTAAAAAAAAAAATGGGTTAGGACTCATTTAATTTCTGAGTTATTATCCCACAAACTAAAACAAAAGTTTACAGATCTGAGCTCTCAGAAGAAAAACAGCTGATCGCGGCCGACTCATCACTCCGAGCCTATTGATCCCAACGTGTTGTGATTTATGGGGATGTTTTATTCAATAGAAAAACCCTCCGGCCATGCGGTTAGAGCATCTCAAATCTTTATTTGCACTTCCTCCGATGCGGCCCTGTACGCCGCGCATAGCGCGTTTATAGCCGTGATCAATTCTCGCGGCGGGGGCTTGTGTAGCGTGTTCATCGGCGCATAAATCTGCAGCGAGAGCGCCGGGAACCACTGTTGTCTATAGGAAACAAAAGGAGGCGAGTTTTAAATGGCGGTCAAACGAAGGGGCAGCGACGCGTAGGAAGTAAAAGGGGGAGGGGGGGAATCACAAATAGATGTGATCAAGTCGAGCTTGGTTTTATTTATTGATGGATAAATCTCACGTCCTGCAGGAGTAATGCATCCGTGCAGCCGTTGTACTCATAGCTAGCTTGAAAAAAAGACGTTTGCCAGTTGCACAAAGGGTAATGAATGCAATGAACCATTAGAGCACTAAACTGATAGTTGCTGGAAATGCGCCTCTATACACCTATGTAGACATTGATGCACCAAAAACCAGACGTTTGCAGCTACAATAGTCATTTGCCACATTAGCATTGTATAGCTCTATTGTCGATTGCTAGCAAATCGCTAACTGGAGTCAGCACAGGTAAGTTTTTGAGTTGTGTCGTAATGGAGAAAGCCACCTACACAAAGCTTTTAGCGGTTAGCGGCTAACAGATGCTAGCAGGGCTGCAGCTAACATTAGCTTGTCTGGAAAAATCCCATTCAAATATGGGAATGGGATATATTTGAATGGGAATAGTCATTGACCACATTAGCAATGTATAGCTCTATTGTCAATTGCTAGCACATTGCTAGCTGGAGTCAGCACAGGTAAGTAACTAACCTTGATTTAATGTTATCGTTACAATTATATTTTGAGTTGTCGTAATGGAGAAAGCCACCTACACAAAGCTTATAGCAGTTAGTGGCTAACAGATGCTAACAGGGCTGCAGCTAACATTAGCTTGTCTGGGAAAATCCCATTCAAATATATCCCATTCCCATATTTGAATGGGATTTTACCACATTAGCAATGTATAGCTCTATTGTCGATTGCTAGCAAATCGCTAGCTGGAGTCAGCACAGGTAAGGTTTAAATAACCTTTATTTAATATATGTTATTGTTACAATTATATTTGGAGTTGTGTCGCCACCTACACAAAGCTTTTCAGTCCTTAGCGGTTAGCGGCTAACAGATGCTAGCAGGGCTGCAGCTAACATTAGCTTGTCTGGGAAAATCCCATTCAAATATATCCCATTACCATATTTGAATGGGATTTTACCACATGGGATTCATTTACCACATTAGCAATGTATAGCTCTATTGTCAATTGCTAGGACATTGCTAGCTGGAGTCAGCACAGGTAAGTAACTAACCTTTATTTAATGTTATCGTTACAATTATATTTTGAGTTGTCGTAATGGAGAAAGCCACCTACACAAAGCTTATATCAGTTAGTGGCTAACAGATGCTAGCAGGGCTGCAGCTAACATTAGCTTGTCTGGGAAAATCCCATTCAAATATATCCCATTACCATATTCGAATGGGATTTTACCACATTAGCAATGTATAGCTCTATTGTCGATTGCTAGCAAATCGCTAGCTGGAGTCAGCACAGGTAAGGTTTAAATAACCTTTATTTAATATATGTTATTGTTACAATTATATTTGGAGTTGTGTCGCCACCTACACAAAGCTTTTCAGTCCTTAGCGGTTAGCGGCTAACAGATGCTAGCAGGGCTGCAGCTAACATTAGCTTGTCTGGAAAAATCCCATTCAAATATGGGAATGGGATATATTTGAATGGGAATAGTCATTTACCACATTAGCAATGTATAGCTCTATTGTCAATTGCTAGCACATTGCTAGCTGGAGTCAGCACAGGTAAGTAACTAACCTTTATTTAATGTTATCGTTACAATTATATTTTGAGTTGTCGTAATGGAGAAAGCCACCTACACAAAGCTTATAGCAGTTAGTGGCTAACAGATGCTAACAGGGCTGCAGCTAACATTAGCTTGTCTGGGAAAATCCCATTCAAATATATCCCATTCCCATATTTGAATGGGATTTTACCACATTAGCAATGTATAGCTCTATTGTCGATTGCTAGCAAATCGCTAGCTGGAGTCAGCACAGGTAAGGTTTAAATAACCTTTATTTAATATATGTTATTGTTACAATTATATTTGGAGTTGTGTCGCCACCTACACAAAGCTTTTCAGTCCTTAGCGGTTAGCGGCTAACAGATGCTAGCAGGGCTGCAGCTAACATTAGCTTGTCTGGAAAAATCCCATTCAAATATGGGAATGGGATATATTTGAATGGGAATAGTCATTTACCACATTAGCAATGTATAGCTCTATTGTCAATTGCTAGCACATTGCTAGCTGGAGTCAGCACAGGTAAGTAACTAACCTTTATTTAATGTTATCGTTACAATTATATTTTGAGTTGTCGTAATGGAGAAAGCCACCTACACAAAGCTTATAGCAGTTAGTGGCTAACAGATGCTAACAGGGCTGCAGCTAACATTAGCTTGTCTGGGAAAATCCCATTCAAATATATCCCATTCCCATATTTGAATGGGATTTTACCACATTAGCAATGTATAGCTCTATTGTCGATTGCTAGCAAATCGCTAGCTGGAGTCAGCACAGGTAAGGTTTAAATAACCTTTATTTAATATATGTTATTGTTACAATTATATTTGGAGTTGTGTCGCCACCTACACAAAGCTTTTCAGTCGTTAGCGGTTAGCGGCTAACAGATGCTAGCAGGGCTGCAGCTAACATTAGCTTGTCTGGGAAAATCCCATTCAAATATATCCCATTCCCATATTTGAATGGGATTTTACCACATTAGCAATGTATAGCTCTATTGTCGATTGCTAGCAAATCGCTAGCTGGAGTCAGCACAGGTAAGGTTTAAATAACCTTTATTTAATATATGTTATTGTTACAGTTATATTTGGAGTTGTGTCGCCACCTACACAAAGCTTTTCAGTCCTTAGCGGTTAGCGGCTAACAGATGCTAGCAGGGCTGCAGCTAACATTAGCTTGTCTGGGAAAATCCCATTGAAATGGTATTGTTTTAAAGGGATAGTTCAACATTTTTGGGGAAAATTTGCCCATTGTCATGACTCCCAAAGTCATAGCAATAGCAATTTTCATGTAAACTTTTCCTATTTTGCAGTGTAGTCCTCACTGAATGCACTGAGTTTAAAAGAATAATAATAGGTAGATGCAAATTTTCCACGAAATAAAACAGAAGCTACTCAGAAAATTGATTGAGCTGCAGCCTGAAGCCAAAGACAATGTTCAACAGTGTTTAGAGCTGCTCTGGTCCCAACTGAGATGTTGGATTCTAATCCACTAAATACAAGAAACAGAGGAAAGTCTCTGCAGAACGTTCCTGCATGAAAATAAAACTGACGTTATTCATGTTTCCAGGTATTTTTTAAGCAAACTGTTAGCATCTTGCAAGGAAAGGTGCATTTCCATCAACTTTATGCTGTAATAAACACAACAGAAGGAGGTGGAAATATCACGATTTTGGTACAATTAGTCCAATATTGAGTAGAATTATCTTATTTTATTTTATTTTCCTGATAAATTGGGTCAATTTGTTTTTTATTTAGTTAGAATCTAGCAAGAAAATAACTTGAAATAAGCAATTTTTCCTAGATTTTAGTCAGGTTTTTGGTACAATAAGTCCAAATTGGAATAGAATTATCTTATATTTTATTATATATTTAATTTATTTTATTTTTTTATATTTTATTTTGTCTTATTTTAAGAAAATAAGACAAGCATATTCTTAAAAAAAAATACTAAAAATAAGAAAAAATAACTGAACCACAAATAAAACAAATAAATAATTAAATAAGCTAAATAATCCGCCAGCGGAATAAGATAATTTTACTAAATATTGGACTAATTGTACCAAAAATATATTTTCACCTGTTTAGATTTCAGTTGTTGCTAATGCTAATGCTAATGCTAATTGTAATTTCACACGTTTATCCAGTAAAACACCAGGTTAAACCTTTCTGAGCAACTCCACTGTGGGAAAATGCTAAATATTTCCAAACATATATGGAATTTCTAGCTGAATCTAATGTTTTGGTGTTTGAATCTTCAGAATTTACCGTTTCTCCACGCTGGCCTGGGTGTCCGGGCAGCCCGTCTTTACCAGCTGGTCCCTGGTGGGAAGAAAAAATAAATAAATACATAAAAATAAAAGATATAGACAACAACTACACAACTAGTGGTGGAAAAATCCTGGGAATTTACAAAGTTGGACACTTTCCATGGGAATTAATGGAAATAAATGGGAATTAATCCTCAAATATAGTTGCAACTATTGAAGTAACACATTTATATAAAGTCCAGTAAGATTTGATGATATTATGAGATAAATATATTTGATATATGGGTCATTTTTTTCATATTAAGTGTTAAATAACTACAGTAAATAGAGCAAAATTTAGCAATAACATACAGAGAATATGAGCAAATATACAATTAATTCAAATATGTAAGAAAAGCAACATCTACACTGAAGAGTAGGACCCTAAAAACCTGGCAGCAGATAGTTTAACTGTCTTAAAAAGGTTTTAAAAAGATAAGAAACACATGCTATCAATTACTTTTAGATTCTAGGTGGATTAAATATTATACATTTATGTATTTTGGTAACACCATGTGACATTTCTTGCCAAACAAATGGACTTTTAAAGAATAAGAAACCAACATAAACACATTAATTCCATTTAGAGACCTGATAAATGCTTCTCAAAACTGTATTTTTTAATTTTTTTTGCCCTTTGACCCATACATATAGCTTCCTAGCATGCTAATTTAGCTGCTCAATCAATTGTCAAGTACTGCTAATGCATATAAACGCTTCCCATTGTAATTTACCGGTGGTTTTTCAGCCCTTTGCAGCTCTAGTCGCAACCAAGTTACTGGAGTGACGACTGGAGCGCTAATGAAAAAATAAAGGGTCTGTTTTTTCTTTCTGTAGTTGAATGCAACGCCACCGCTGGCTGCGGGCTAACAGCCAGCGATGAATCTGACCTGAATCGATAGGTGGAAATTACCACTTGTCTCCTGCCCGGGCTGGGAGTGAGAAAATGGGTTCTGCTTCGATAACAGTTAGACTAATGATCCCTGCACAGAATTAGGAATATTGCTATACATTACTGCACCCCTGAACTACTCAAATTGAATCAATAGTGACTTATATACTGTGTATATTTGCCAACTAGGCTAATTTGCTATTCCAGCCGGGGACAGAGAGGAGGCTGGAGCTGGACGACCGGAGACGATTTCACATTAAGTCGTCACTTTATTGTCCAGGGAAGGAGGTGGAATACTCACAGGAGGGCCCTTCGGTCCAGGGAAGCCAACTGGTCCCTGAGGTCCTTGAGGGCCCTGCAGGAAACGAAGAGAAATCCGAGTAAAAAACCAAGATAAAACTGATTAATTCTGTTTTAATTCCATCTCCTGGATGTGTCAATACATTGACTGTCCCGTCTGGTTGAGCTGTGTTGCCTCCACACCTGAGCTGCATCTTTAGCCCCGCCCCCTTCGCACCTGGTCTCCCTGATTAGTTCAGTTTGTATTTAAAGGGGCCGTACACACCAATGCAGGTGTTCTTCTTCTATTGAGGTATATAGAAAAATCATCAACTCTTGTCTTTGGTGGACATCATTTCTCCAAAAAAAAGTCATCTCTGGTCTGTTCTATGGCAAACAGGAAGTGGTATCCATGGAAACCAGCTTCGTGATTGGCTAAAATGGCTTTGGCATGTGCATAAGTGGTGTCAATGGGAATTTATTCGTCATACCATCACTGTTTTAGCTTTATTCACCAGAATGTTATGGGAAGGTTAGATAAATGTTCCATGGAGGTTTCTTTAAATATTTAACCCTACTGGTTTTAGATTCTAATTATTCCCAAGTCCTTGACCATAGATATACATAAGAAAGGCATAAGAAACCTCTAGAACATCGGAGTACCATAGTAGGTATCAACAGGCTATCCCAGAAGTCACTGGGAAGCCAAGATGGCTACTATATAGGCAGGAAGTTGGAGTCGAACGTCCGCACTGGCGGCCATCTTGGTACAGGGAGCCCCCTCACCCATACCAATGTGTTTTAATGGTGCATAATTGACCAAAAACTTGATCAATTATCCACCGATTTCCATCAGAGTTGTAGTTATAACACTGAAAACTTATAGAAGTATATGTTATATAGATATTATAGCCAATGATGTTTGGAAGGAACCAGGTTTTCAGTGAGATCGGAGTATTTGAGTTTGTTTAGATGTTTAATACACAAGGTCAGACTTTCCTGTGGCAAGATGGCCGCCAGGAAAGGCATCTAATAAGACATCATTTGATTGCTTAATGTGGTTATTATAATGATTTTGGGGACGTTAAATTGGATAAAACCATTGGTACGACACTTGGAAACAGTCTGGGAATGTTATGGGGACATTAATTGTTAAATTTAGGGAATATAAAGACATTATATAGCGATTATTCTTAATTATAGAGCATCTTATGAAAGCAAATTTAAAGCTATTCCATATGAAAAAGTGTCTGTTGTGACTGAACTCAACTGAAAACATGCAAAAAAACAAAATGTGCTTGTTGAAATAAGATCAGTTCCTGTTGCATCCCGTTGTGATTTCACAGGCCAAAGAGCAGTAATAGCATTCTATAAACCAGACACGGATGGTTTTGATGTTAGACTCCATCAGTATTTGCCTGGAAAAGCATCCCCAGCATATTGTTTCCATTAGCGTGCATTCTGAAGTATGTTTATCAGACATCACAAATCCTCCTGACACCAGAGTTTTCAAACAGCTAATTGGACGTCGAATGAATATTTTATTAGAAACTGAAGAGGTTTTATACAGCCAGGTTGAGAGTTGCAGGAATATAGAACAAAAGAAACAGATGGAGACAGGGAAGTAGGATCCGCATCAGCAAATAAGAAATATAAAATATGTAGAATGTGCGGAACAAGAACTGACAAGAGATGCAAAAAGTGAAAGTTTCTTATAGTGGAACGTGTCGATGTTTTAGGGAATATCAGTATTTACGCTGCACCATCCTCCTGCTTCTTTTTTTAAATATTTTTCCTGTAAAATCTCTGAGTTCAAAGGTCAAAAGCTGCTCAATCAGAGTTTGCTGTGGATTTCTGAAGCGCCCGAGGTTTAAATCCAGTAAACTTTAGTTTCTTTCCCAGTCAATATCTTACTTTGCGTTACACGGTGGAATCAAATCGCACTAAAAACACCGCCTCACGAAATCTAATGAGAGGTATTAAATAACGCGGCCGCTGCTGGGAGGCTTTTATTGTGCGGCGACTACAGAGATCGTTAACTTGAGTTATCCACCTCGGGCTAACTCATTGCTCGATAAAAAACGGCTCTAAATCTAGATCCGGACAATTTTCTTTTTGTGCCGTTCGGTTTAGGGGGGAAAAAAAAGAAGGAACTGCTGCTTTATTACGACTCTCAAGGACTTCAAATAACGGCTGCAGCAGTGGAGGTTCCACAGAACCTGTTGCAGATGTGAACGTCTTGATTCCCCGTGTGATACAGACACATCAGGCTCAGTGTGCGATGGACTTACTCTCTCTCCGGGTGGTCCCGGGGGGCCGTCGTTTCCTGCCGTGCCCTGAAAAAAAAACACACAAACACGATGTTATCAGCAGGTTGGGTAGATTTCATCTGTTGGCTTCATGTTCTGTCTTTACACCACAACAGAAATATGCTGTGTGTGTATGAAGGTGTGTACATGTACATCACTGGTATGCAGTTGAAAAGTGAACTCTGGGAGCTAAAAATCCACGCTGAAGTTCTCTCTTGGGAGTCAAAGGTGCACTGAAGTGCCCTCAAACACAAAAATACATGCTAAAATGCCCTCTAAGAGTAGAAATGTGTGTTTAAATGCCCTCTAGTAGACAAAATGCATGTTAAAGAGGCCTTATGGGAGCTAAATAGTGTGCTTAATTGCTATCTAGGAGCTAAAACCCATGCTAAAGTGCCCTCTAGTAGACAAAATGCATGCTTTAGTACCCTCTAGGAGCTAAAATGGATGTTAAAGAGACCTTATGGAAGCTAAATAGTGTGCTAAAGTGCGCTCTAGGAGCTAAAACCCATGCTAAAGTGCCCTCTTGGGAGCTAAATAGTGTGCTAAAGTGCACTCTAGGAGCTAAAGTGTATGCTTAATTGCTCCCTAGGAGCTAAAACCCATGCTAAAGTGTCCTCTAGTAGACAAAATGCATGCTTAAGTACCCCCGAGGAGCTAAAATGGATGCTAAAGAGGCCTTGTGGAAGCTAAATAGTGTGCTAAAGTGCACTCTAGGAGCTAAAACCCATGCTAAAGTGTCCTCTTGGGAGCTAAATAGTGTGCTACAGTGCCCCCCAAGAGCCAAAATGAAAGCTAAAGTTTTCTCTTGGGAGTCAAAGGTGCACTGAAGTGCCCTCAAACACAAAAATACATGCTAAAATGCCCTCTAGGAGCGAAAATGTGTGTTTAAATTCCCTCTAGTAGACAAATGCATGCTAAAGTACCCTCTAGGAGCTAAAATGGATGCTAAAGTGCCCTAAATAGTGTGCCCTAGTAGCCAGAATGCATGCTTAAGTTCTCTCTTGGGAGTCAAAGGTGCACTAAAGTGCCCTCTAGTAGACAAAATGTGCCCTCAAAGACAAAAACACATCACTAGGAGTGGAAATGCATGTTGAAGTGCCTCTAGGAAACAAAATGTGTGCCAAAGAGCCAAAACACATGCTTAAGAGGCCTCTTGGGAGCTAAAACACATGCTAAAATGCCCTCCTGGAGCCAGAATGTGTGTTTAAGTGCCCTCTAGTAGACAAAATGCATGCTTAAGTACCCTCTAGGAGCTAAAATGGATGCTAAAGAGGCCTTATGGGAGCTAAATAGTGTGCTAAAGTGCGCCCTAGGAGCTAAAGTGTATGCTTAATTGCTCTCTAGGAGCTAAAACCCATGCTAAAGTGCCCTCTAGTAGACAAAATGCATGCTAAAGTACCCTCAAGGAGCTAAAATGGATGCTAAAGAGGCCTTATGGGAGCAAAATAGTGTGCTAAAGTGCACTCTAGGAGCTAAAACCCATGCTAAAGTGTCCTCTTGGGAGCTAAATAGTGTGCTTAAGTACCCTAGTAGCCAGAATGCATGCTTAAGTTCTCTCTTGGGAGTCAAAGGTGCACTAAAGTGCCCTCCAGTAGACAAAATGTGCCCCCAAACACAAAAATACATGCTAAAATGCCCTCTAGGAGTAAAAATGTGTGTTTAAGTGCCCTCTAGTAGACAAAATGCATGCTTAAGTACCCTCTAGGAGCTAAAATGGATGCTAAAGTGCCCACTTGGGAGCTAAATAGTGTGCTAAAGTGCCCTCCAAGAGCCAAAATACAAGCTAAAGTTCTCTCTTGGGAGTCAAAGGTGCACTGAAGTGCCCTCAAACACAAAAATACATGCTAAAATGCCCTCTAGGAGTAAAAATGTGTGTTTAAGGGCCCTCTAGTAGACAAAATGCATGCTTAAGTAGCCTCGAGGAGCTAAAATGGATGCTAAAGAGGCCTTATGGGAGCTAAATAGTGTGCTAAAGTGCACTCTAGGAGCTAAAACCCATGCTAAAGTGTCCTCTTGGGAACTAAATAGTGTGCTTAAGTACCCTAGTAGCCAGAATGCATGCTTAAGTTCTCTCTTGGGAGTCAAAGGTGGACTAAAGTGCCCTCTAGTAGACAAAATGTGCCCCCAAACACAAAAATACATGCTAAAATGCCCTCTAGGAGTAAAAATGTGTGTTTAAGTGCCCTCTAGTGGACACAATGCATGCTAAAGAGGCGTCATGGGAGCTAAATAGTGTGCTAAAGTGCTCTCTAGGAGCTAAAGTGTATGCTAAAGTGCCCTCTAGTAGACAAAATGTGCCCTTAAGGACAAAAACACATGCTAAAGTGCCCTCTAGGAGTAAAATCATGTGCTTTAGAGGCTTCTTGAGATCCAAGACGCATGCTAAAATACCCTCTAGAAGCCAAATAACATGCTAAAGGGCCTCCTAGTAGAGCTTAAGTACCCTCTAGGAGCTGAAACATATACTAAAGTGCCCTCTACGAGCTAAAATGCATGCTAAAGAGCCTCTTGGTGCAGTAGTACTGAGATCAGGGATCAGGGTTTACCTTGGGACCAGGTTTTCCTGTCGGACCTCTGGCTCCTCGACCTCCACGAGGACCCTAAAGAGAAAGAAACATGAGTGAATGGTTCATCATCCGTAAACCAGCTGAATCAATGGTGTCAAACTGGTTGTGGACCAGTACGTACCGTCGGACCCCTCTGACCTCTGGGACCAGGTTTTCCTGCGATGCCCTGTTACATAAGCAGAGTAAAACCACTTCAGACTGCTTATCTGTCATTATTCAACGTTATTAATGCACATCTGGAAGCCCTGCAACATGTGTCCTGCATAGAAAAAGCCCTGTTTTAAATGAGATAAATAACAAATCAAACATGTGGAACAAAGATCATTTACTCATGTGCAAGTTTGAGCGTTTCAACGTGATTCTATTTATTTTTGATAGTGAGAATAACAGTAATTAAACGACTTAAATCCAAACATAAAGCTCAATTTATCACTTTATACAAACTATATCCAACGAATCAATAGTTTTTAATCATTTTGTTTTATCATTTCTTTAAAAAAAAGATGATTTTTTATCAGTTTTCCTGCTATAAATGATAATAAATGTTGAATATCTCCACAAACGTGAAGGTTATTGGATTAAATCTGGTATCAAATAAATCTACAACGTGTAAAAAACACTGGAATTGTGTTTTATTACTGATGAAAATAAGTATTTAAAGAAATAAGAAATGAAGTCATCGGCATAGCAAGTGAGTCTGCAACCAAGAAAAAAGCAGATTTCACATCTATGATATATTCTTTAGCCAAAATTCCTCCACGTGTGTTTCTATGCAGATGATTCCAACTTTAATAACTTAAATCCTGAGCTTATTTATCAGTTTTCCTGCTATAAATGATAATACAACACGTGAAGGCGACTACAGAAGAGTCAGAATCAATTTATGTTGCTGTTATAGCTAATTTCTAATAAGATACGAGTTCAAAGGTCAATTATTTGTCCATAAAATCGTATAAATCCCACTGAGGTGTTTAACTACAGATAAAAATCCTCTATTTAATGTCGGAGCTGATGGTTTTATCATTAAATATATGTCAGATTTTAAATAAAATCGATTATTTCTTCATTGTGCTGTTGCTACTTCTACTTTCCTGCATTTTCCTGATCTTTTTAATCATTAATCTTATAAAATAAAGTCACTTCTTCACTTCTCCGGTGCTGTTTTTTATCTACAAACCATGTGTTTTAACGCTGACGAAGAATATGCAAAGTATTTATTAAGTATAATATATGTGTTGGCTGCTCCAGCAGCAGCAGCAGAACCTGCCAACTACTGCAGTGAACATATTTCTGCGATAGCAGCAAAAAAAAAAGCTTCCTGGCGTCGAGTCAAACGCCGGCCGGAATGTGATTTTTATGAAAAACAGCATGGAGTGTGTAATTCTGGCAGCCGGCCTCATAATGTTCTTCAAAGTGACCATTAAAAGGCCGATGTACTCGACAGAAAGATATACCTCCATGAATCGGCACTTGGGACTGTGAAAAACCGAATAAAACGGCAGATTTGATCAAATGTGAGCCATTTAATCGGTGATGTTTGTCAATATACAACGTAAAAAATATATAAAACATGTTTTTGAGGATTAAATTCAAGTTCAATATTTTTCATTTGGTGAAAAATTTTCCCAAATTCTGAATAAAAGTTGTGAGACAATGATGCTCACGTCAGCAATAGGGATATCCTGGTCATGAATTGTATGTCCTTCAAAATAAAAGCCCCCCTTTTCACACCTAACTGTAAAAACATAGATTTTATATAAGTTGCCATGGAAACACTATACAATAGAGGGTTAATTGTCCTGTATCTTGTTTTCCGGCTGTTTTTTTTACTTGTTTTTATCTGTGATTCTTTATTTAATTAATGTATTTATTTAATATTAATATTTTAATGACTGTTCAAGCTGTAATTGTGATTAAATTCCTTATTAAATTATAATCGATTAGTTGCAAACGACTACTTGGACATGTATGAAGTTGTGAGATAATGATGCTCACATCAGCAATAGGGATATCCTGGTCATGTGACCTCATAAATTGTATGCCCTTCAAAATAAAAGCCCCCTTTTCACACCAAACTGTAAAAACATAGATTTTATATCACAGCTTTTTGGAAAAAGTGAAGATAAAGTGATTGTTGTCATATAGAAACACTATGAATATGTGGCATTTAATGTGTGTGTGTGTGTGTGTGTGTGTGTGTGTGTGTGTGTGTGTGTGTGTGTGTGTGTGTGTGTGTGTGTGTGTGTGTGTGTGTGTGTGTGTGTGTGTGTGTGTGTCTTACCCTGGCTCCTTTCTCTCCGTTGGCTCCAGGGAAGCCTGGGAAGCCGCTGGATCCCTGTGAATAGAAGAAAACGTGAGTTTAGTGGAGGTATAACACTTTGTTCTTCACCGATTTGTCAATAAAGTTCCATTCAACAGCAACAACATTCAAGTTACCGAAAAATATAGATGATATATCGTGTAAAACATGACTTAAAGTATCTAAAAGTGGCTCCAAATATGCAATAAAACTATAATAAACTATAATAATAGACAATTTAAACTGCAAAAACTGGTGATTTTGGTAAATTTAGTCCATTATTTAATAGAATAATTCATCTTATTTCATTGTTTTCTTGATTTTAGTCAATTTAGTTGTTTTTTATAAGAAAATATTAGACTTTTTTTCTTAAAACAACACAAATCAGGACAAAAAACACAACTTAAAGTTGAATTCTAGTCAAAATCAGACTAATTTATTATTACATTTATTTAATTACTGTACTCAAATATAGTTTATTTGTATTTATAGTGTATTTATTCTTTTATTATTATCATTATCTTCACTATAATTATTATTTACAAATGGATCCATAGAAATAAACTTTATTAAAGTTTATTACACAACAATAAAAACTAATAAAATAAAAAAAACTAGAATCTCAACAGGTTTTTGGTGCAATAATTCCAAATTTAAATTATTTTATGTTTTATTTGACATTTTTGTTCCATTTTGGTTCATTTTGTCGTGTTTTTTGCTTTTAAAAAATGACTAAAATCAAGAAAAAAATAAAAAAAAATCGACTTAATATTATAATAATTGAACCAAAACCAAGACATTTAGTTTATAAACCAATAAAATGTTTATTTTTAATGTTTTATTTGTGTTTATTAAACTAATTTGCAAAGAAAACAAGATAATTTCACTTCAGATTTCAGTTTAATACATTTATCTGATAATAATTTAATATTTTTACTTAATTATAAAAGGAATTTATTCATAAAATGATGAAAACACACACACACACACTTGTGTACACACACACACACACACTTGTGTACACACACACACACACACATATATTAAATAAAAGCTTAGCATGGCTGCATTATAATATCTGGATAAAGCATCATAAATAATTCTCTTTTATCTCATATTTTTTATTTAAAAATAAAAATTTTTCGTTTTTTCTTCATTTTTGTTTAATTTGAATTAAATTTTGCAGAAATCAATTCAATTATTGGACTTTTTCAAACATATTTTCGACTTTTTCTCTTATAATTTTGACTTTATCATCATGTTATAAGAAGAAAAACAAAAGATAATGTGAATTTATCCCATATTTTTTACTTTTTCTTACATTTTAATTAAAAAAATTGACTTTTCATAGCAAAAATACATGTGATTTCCACTTTGTTTGAAATAAATATAATTAAATGGGTCTTGTGTGTTTGAGTTTATGTTTTAAAAAAGCAAAAAAGGAGTAAAATGAAGAGTTCCACCTTCATAATAACACATTATAATGGATTTAAAAGGCCTGAGTCACGTGATTATGGAGATTTTTGACTTATTCTAGTACAAAAACTTGTGATTTCCACTATTTTTTTAAATAAATCTAATTAAATGCGAATTTTTCATTAAAAAAAATGCTAAATTTGCATCAGAAGTGACATAATTTACCCAGATATTCTAATAAATCCATGCCAAACGTGACAGATAAGCCACTTTTTCCTCTTACCCAGTCAGTAGCAGCATTGGAAGCATTAAATAAAGATTCAATCAATAAATAAATCCATAAAACGACTAAAACATCACATTTTTCAGTATTAAACGTGTTATTTGACTCCATTCTTCATGGACGCGACCTTTGACCCTGGCTGCACACGAGAGATAAGGAAATAAAACACCACATATATATAAATATATATAAATATATATAAATAGAGAGGAGACAGGAAACAAGAGGGTTTTATGGGCTACGTCTAATTCCTGAGGATTTACAGTTAAAGCCTCATTAATATGCGTGAGTCATCGATAAGCCCCGCCCCCTTCCTCTTCAAAAGCTACGTCGACTCTAAATGATGAATTATAAGTGTTTTTTTCCAGTCAGAATAATAAATATTCATTAGAATATGGTGAAATAAACTGGTAGATTTGACATTAGGGGTTCTCAAAGTGGGCTCCGGGGACCAATGAGGGTCCTTTAGGGGATTTTAGGGGGTCCCACGCTGCAAAAAATGACATTTATTCTACACATTAAGTATTTTTACTCAAGTACTATACATGAATATAGTTAGTATTAGTTAGATATAGTATTTTCTCCTACTAGATACTTAAAAATAACTAAAATATTCAGTTTTTCTGTTTTAAACGTGCAGTTTGTGTGAACTAATGCTTCAAAATTACAAAAAGTAGTAGAATAAACTATAATAATACAATAGTTTGCATTAGTTCTTTTACTTTTGATGCTTTTTTGGTACAATTAGTTCAAATATTGTGATAATTTAGCTTATTTCAAGTTGATTTTAGTCAATTTTATTGTTTTTTTTCTAAAAAGAAGTGAGAATTCACCCGAATCAGGAAATAAATGGAAATAACCTGCCAGCAGAATTAATTATAATTATTTAAATAAGATTAAATTTGACTGAATTTGATTAATTTTATCTTATTTCAAAAAGAAAAAACAACTTGTAATAAGCTAAATTATCATTTATCTTATTTATTATTATTTTATTACTTTTAAGAAAATGAGAAATAAGACAAATTATCATGTTTTTTCTCGATTTTAGTCAATTTTATTATTTTTTTTAAGGAAAATCTTTGTCAAATTGACTCAAAATCAGGAAAAAAAAAGGTGTGAAATAAGATAAATTATCTACCAGTGTAAAGAAGTGGAAGATAATTCTACTACTATATAATATAGAGCAAATAAATATATATAATTGGACCAAAAACGAGACATTTTCACAATAAGATTAATAATAAAAATTAGATAATTAAATATTGGACAAATTGTCCCAAAAATACGTGTTTTTGAATTTCCTACACTATTAAAATATTAATAGAATCAAATGAGGCGACATTGACATGAAGAGAACTTCACGGATTGCAGGTTTGCTGCACCGTGCTTTTATTGTGAAAGGGTGACATACCTTGGGTCCTTGTCTTCCTGGGTATCCTGGCAGACCCGGGACGCCCAGTTTACCCTGAGGGGCGTTAAAAACACCCGTTGGTTAAAAAAAGAAGGATGAAACGGTGAGAAATGTAAAACGTCGATGCGTTTTTACCTTTTCTCCAGCCGGACCGATGGGACCCGACTCCCCGTTGGGACCGGATCGGCCTTTAGGACCCTCGGGACCATCTTCTCCGCGGGGTCCAAGCATGCCGATCTCACCCTGGAACCAGAAGGTTTTAAAGGTTCTGGAGGTTGTTTGTGATATGAAATGATATTGATGGTGATTTTAAAGAGCCTCACCCGGTCTCCTTTGATCCCCATGTCCCCCTTGAAGCCCGGGAACCCGTCCTCACCCTGGAACCAGACAAGAAGGGATTTATTTTATAGAGGGAAACGTTTTATTTCCCGCTGTGACACTTTGATCTGTGTCGTTTTCCTCGTGTCGCCGGCTGATGTATGAAGTCTTGTGACATTTTCGTGGTTTCTGAGCATCTGTTCTGCAGCATCTGGACCTGGTCTGTGGAGGATCAGGTCCATGCTGCCCTCTGCTGGTCTGAGAGGGGAACTGCAGCCTGACAGGTTCACAGCTACACCTGGAACCTGCAGCAGCTGCAGGTGATAATAGAAAAACCTGAAAAATCTCTAGAAGTGAAGTAATAAGCAGCAACCGAATCGTGTGAGGCGTTTAAGGAACATTGGGAAATCGTAGTTTCTACTGATGGTCTGCATGTGAGGCGTTCAGGGACCCACTACTGCAGTTCTCCTGGTGAATTTCAGCCCAAAGTTGTGGCTTCTCCTAATGTTAAGCATGTGAGGCGTTCAAGGAACTTTGGGAAATTGCGGCATCGAATGATGCGTTTAAGGAGCATCTGTAAATGTTAGAATGCACCAATGGACTGTATGTGAGGCTTTTTGGTTAGTTTTAGTTCAGTTCAGTTTAGTTCAGTTTAATTTAGTTTAGTTTAATTTAGTTCAGTTCAGTTTAGTTTAGTTCAGTTTAGTTTAGTTTAGTTTAGTTTAGTTCAGTTTAGTTTAGTTCAGTTTAGTTCAGTTTAGTTTAGTTTGGTTTAGTTTAGTTCAGTTTAGTTTAGTTTAGTTTAGTTTAGTTCGGTTTATTTTAAGTTTAGTTCAGTTTAGTTTAGTTTAGTTTAGTTTAATTTAGTTTAGTTTAATTTAGTTTAGTTTAATTTAGTTTAATTCAGTTTAGTTTAATTTAGTTTAGTTTAGTTTAATTCAGTTCATTTTAGTTTAGTTCAGTCTAGTTTAGTTTAACTTAGTTTAATTCAGTTCATTTTAGTTTAGTTCAGTTTAGTTTAGTTTAGTTTAAGTTTAGTTTAGTTTAAGTTTAGTTTAGTTTAAGTTTAGTTTAGTTTAATTCAGTTTAGTTTAGTTTAGTTCAGTCTAGTTTAGTTTAACTTAGTTTAATTCAGTTCATTTTAGTTTAGTTCAGTTTAGTTTAGTTTAGTTTAGTTTAGTTTAATTCAGTTCATTTTAGTTTAGTTCAGTCTAGTTTAGTTTAACTTAGTTTAATTCAGTTCATTTTAGTTTAGTTCAGTCTAGTTTAGTTTAGTTTAATTCAGTTCATTTTAGTTTAGTTCAGTCTAGTTTAGTTTAGTTTAATTCAGTTCATTTTAGTTTAGTTCAGTCTAGTTTAGTTTAACTTAGTTTAATTCAGTTCATTTTAGTTTAGTTCAGTTTAGTTTAGTTTAGTTTAAGTTTAGTTTAGTTTAAGTTTAGTTTAGTTTAATTCAGTTTAGTTTAATTTAGTTCAGTTTAGTTTAGTTTAGTTTAATTTAGTTTAGTTTAGTTCAGTTCAGTTTAATTCAGTTAAACTGAACTAAGTTCAGTTCAGTTTAGTTTAGTTTACTTCAGTTTAGTTTAATTTAGTTTAGTTTAGTTTAATTCAGTTTAGAAATAAAATGACATTTTAAAATCCTGCAGCGTGAAACATTAAACCTGATTTATTTTACTGTTTATTCACTGAATAAATGTTAAATGTTAAATATAATGTGACCTTTAGAAATGTCCCATGTTCTTAACTTTATCTATATTTATTTATTTATTTATTTATTTATTTATTTATCTATTTATTTATTTATTTAACATGTTTTATTCTGTCACTGAATCATAAATAAAGCTAATTAAAACAATGTGCAATTTAATGTTAAATTTAAAGCTAAACGTTTTAATTAGATTTAACTTTTACTTTCACTGAATCTACATAATTCATTTTAGCCATAAATAAGAAGTAGAACTAATTATTGTGATGTATTAAAGTATTAAATCTATTAGAATTAGTAGAATTTAAATTCTAATTAAAATAATTATTCTACAAGTACTAAACAAATACAGGTAGAATCAACTTAAAAACTTAATATTTACTGACGTTTCCTTTTTTCCAGTCGTTCTCCATGTTTTTCTACAGATCTGATGCATAATGCAACACACACACACACACACACACACACACACACACACACACACACACACACACACACACACACACACCTGCAGTAAAGCACATCCTTTATTCAAACCCTTTTCTCTTCAAGGTTTTTTCTCCTTTTTCTATAAATTATTCACTAACAGAACTGATAGAAATATCTGTCACGAGGCAGCAACAACATCTCAGTCGGAAAAATGGATTTTAAACGATATCGATCGGAAATAAACGTCCCGGTGATTAAGACGCAGCGTAGTTTAAATTCTGCTTGAGGTGAAGCTGCAGGTTTCTCAGAAAGCCGGGAATCTTTGAGCGTGACGGCTTCAGATTGAGATTCACCAGGAGAATCTGCCGGTTGGTCGAGGATCCGCTGACCCCTGCGTGACCTCCAGCTGTAAATAAAGCTGCCAGGGCGGGTTCATACTCAGGGAATATATTGATGTCTTCAACAAGTTGATGCTGAGACTCGTCATTCCACTAAAACTTCCTGTAAAATGGCTGAAGTTCATCTGATAAACTCCAGCATCAAGTTGTGCATGTGAGGCGTTTAGGGAACTTCTGTAAATTGCAGCATTTAACAATGAGTTCATGGAGGTTTAGTAAATTGCAGCATTTATTGAGGCGTTTAGGGAACTTCAGTAAATTGCAGTATTTAACGAGGCATTTAGGGAACTTTATTAAATTGCAGCATTTAATGCAGCGTTTAGGGAACTTCAGTAAATTGAAGCATTTAACGAGGCATTTAGGGAACTTCAGTAAATTGCAGTATTTAACAAGGCGTTTAAGGAACTTCAGTAAATTGAAGCATTTAACGAGGGGTTTAGGGAACTTCAGTAAATTGCAGCATTTAATGAGGCGTTTAAGGAACTTCAGTAAATTGAAGCATTTAACGAGGCGTTTAGGGAACTTCAGTAAATTGCAGTATTTAACAAGGCGTTTAAGGAACTTCAGTAAATTGAAGCATTTAATGCAGTGTTTAGGGAACTTTAGTAAATTGCGTAATTTAACGAGGCGTTTAGGGAATTTCAGTAAATTGCATCATTTAATACGCCGTTAAGGGAACTTCAGTAAATTGCAGCATTTAATGAGGCATTTAGGGAACTTCAGTAAATTGCAGCATTTAACCAGGCGTTTAGGGAACTTCAGTAAATTGCAGCATTTAACCAGGCGTTTAGGGAACTTCAGTAAATTGCAGCATTTAACCAGGCGTTTAGGGAACTTTAGTAAATTGCAGCAATTAACGAGGCATTTAGGGAACTTTAGTAAATTGCAGCAATTAACGAGGCATTTAGGGAACTTTAGTAAATTGCAGTATTTAACCGGGCATTTAGGGAACTTTAGTAAATTGCAGCATTTAACGAGACGTTTAGGGAACTTTAGTAAATTGCATCATTTAACGAGGCGTTTAGGGAACTTCATAGCCTGTTTAATGGCTATAATATATATTATAAAATGAACTAATTCTATTATAATACTTTATTTATAGGTTATAATAAGTTAATTATAATAAGTTCATACCTTCTCTCCTTTTCCACCCTTTAGACCACGGACACCGTCGGCTCCCTACAGTGACAAAAACAGATTATTAGCATGATATAATATCACACAATGCAGCTAAATACTGCAGAATTAAAGAAAAGGGGAGTGTTCTAATTGCTGAGGACTAATAAAGTTTAAATCGTACCTTGACACCACGAGGACCAGGATAACCGATGGGACCCTGAGGACCCAGTGGACCCTGGAGACAAGAACCACAACCTGGTTACTGCAATAAAAGCCTTTAAAGCATCAGGAATAATGGATTTGACCTTTTTATTGGGTCAAATTAACAAACATGTGATGTGGTGTGACCCCAAAAACCTTAAAAAGGTTTTAAATAATTAAAAACGTGTTCAAATATTTTAAATGTATTATTATTTTTACACCATTTGACATTTCGTGTTAAAAAATTCACATTAAATTGTGATTTTTGTGTCAAAAAATGATAAAAATGAACTTTTAAATAACAAAATGTACATTTTGAGACCTGATGAATGTTTTTAATTTAATTTAATTTACTGATATATGCAGATATTTGTCATATTGGACAATTAAGACATTTATTAGAATCTAAAACCACTATTTGACTAAGTCAGGGGTTCTCAATATGAGGTCCAGGGACCCCAGGGGGCCATGAAGAGGAAAAAAAGAGAAAATAATTAATTAATTTAATTTAATCGTATTTATTTCATACATTTATTTTAAATTTATTTAATTTCTAATTTTATTTTCCATTTTATTTATTTTATTTTAATGTATTTTATTGTGAAAATGAATGGAGTGAATAAATTAATTAATTTAAAAATTAATAAATTAAATGTAAAATCTAATAAATGTGAACAAATTCACAAATAAATTAATTGCATTAAATGGAAAATTAAATTATTTATTTATTCTTAAAAAATTAAACTTAAAATGACATTTTTACCTTTTACCCTTTAATATTATTATTTTAAATATTTGTTTTATTTTATTATATATGTTTTATTGCATTTTGATTAATTGCAGGTTTTTTTATTATTACTTTTTTATTTAAAATTTTTTTAATTCAATAAATAAATTTGATAGATTGATTTTTTTATTCGTTAGACAAGTAATGACGGGTTTAATTCATTTTTTTTGCATATTTGGTTGAATTTACTGTTAAAATATCAATAAAAAAACAAATAAATATAAAAAATGCATGTTCTTTATGCATTAAACACTAATTTCTGTCTACTTAATGATAATTACGATATTACAAGTCAGAAAATTCATTATAAAATGATGTTTAATGGATAAATTACATGATTCAAGTGTAAATTTAAGTGTTTTCTCATCTAGAAATAACCTAAATAACACTTTTTATACACCTAACATGCATAAAAACTCCTTCTATATGATCTTATCATGTGTTCATGGACTATTTTATTATTTCTCAATAAGAATCTTTTATCTCCTGTTTCTTATTTTCCAAAAACATTGAAATATGATGATTTTAGGACATATTTGAATGGTTTAGCAGCATTTACCTGTCCTCCTTTCTCTCCGGCTGGACCCTCCTTCCCAGGATGACCCTAGAATAATAAAACCAGCAGATTAAAGTGTTTAAAACTCTTCTTTTATTTAATATTAAACACAATAAATTCCTGTTAATCAGCTGCTGATGCTGTGATTTATGACGCTGACACGTCTTTAGAAACAAGAAACGCTGTAATTCTGCCTGAAGGAAATAAACTGAATGTGTAAAGGAAAAAAAAAGACACACACACACACACACACACACACACACACACACACACACACACACACGAACACCTGGCAGCTCCATTCTAAGGTGTCGGCTGTAAATCAGCTGACTGAGGCCTGAGGGGAAGTAAAAGCTGCTGCAGCTTCATATAAAAGACATAAAATAGAAGGAGACGCGTCTGGAATCACTAATAAAAACATTAAAGCTGCATTTTTATATTTATTCTGACAAAAAATAAACATTTCTGACGGAAAAGCTTCAAGCAGGATTTCACAAAAAGGCTCAAAGCATCAAAAAAGTCACACTTATTGTGTGAAATATTATCAATTAGTCCAAATATGTTAAATAACGACAGATAATTTAGTTTATTTCAAGCGTTTTCTTCCTGATTTGGGTCTTAAACATCATTAAAATACATCAAATTGACTCAAATCAAGAGAAAAACTTTAAATCAGCCAATTTATCCAGTGGAATGAGTTAATTGGACCAAAATAACATTATTATAATTACTATAATTAATTATATTCTATATATTTGCTTGTTTTATTATATATAAATAAACCTGTTTGGTCCTGATTTGCATTTACACTGAAAAAAAAGGTGAAAATATCTGTTTTTTTTGTTTAATTAGTTCAATATTGAGTAGAATTATTTTATTTTACTGGCAGATAATTTATTTTATTTAAAGGTTTTTTTATTGATATCAGTCAATTTAATCTTTTTTTAAGGAATTGTTTTTTTTTCTCAATAAAAATATTTAATTTTTTTTCCTGATTTTGTCAATTTGGTTTTGTTTTATACATAAAAAATGAAAAAGAAATCTTAAAAATAACTTACGAGGCGTTTAGGGAACTTTAGTAAAGTGCAGCATTTAACAAGACATTTAGGGAACTTTAGTAAATTGCAGCATTTAACGAGGCGTTTAGGGAACTTCAGTAAATTGCAGCATTTAATGCAGCATTTAGGGAACTTTAGTAAATTGTAGCATTTAACGAGGCGTTTGGGGAACTTTAGTAAATTGCAGCATTTAACGAGGCGTTTAGGGAACTTCAGTAAATTGCAGCATTTAACGAGGCGTTTAGGGAACTTTAGTAAATTGCAGCACTTAACGAGGTGTTTAGGGAACTTTAGTAAATTGCAGCACTTAACGAGGCGTTTAGGGAACTATTAACTATTATAAATAAAAATTTAAAAAAAACTTGAAATTAGTTAAATTATCTGCCAGTGGAATATCAGGGATTTTTTCCTGATTTTGATCAATTTAGTCTTATTTTAAAGATAAAAGACTAACATTTTCTTTAAAAAAAATGAATAAATTGACTAAAATCAAGAAAAAAAACTTTAAAAACGAGCTAAATTATCTGTAAAATCAGTGGAATAAGATAATTCTACTAAATATTGGACACATTTTACCAAAAACAAGAGATTTTCACCTGATAAGATTTTATAAACTGGGTAAATATACTGGAAATAGATGTAGAAAATGTGTGTGTGTGTGTGTGTGTGTGTGTGTGTGTGTGTGTGTGTGTGTGTGTGTGTGTGTGTGTGAGATAAGGTCACATACAGGAGGTCCATCAGCTCCAGGTAAACCAGCCAACCCTGAACGACCCTGAGGTCCCTGTATGAGGAGAAAAAAAAAATACCAGGGGTCAAAGGTCAACCCTAAATGCTCTGCAGCTTCATCAATCACCGTCATCTCATCATTTCATGGGCCTTTGGAAAAATTTAACTTTTCAAAGTGGACTTTAGCAGAGAAATATGGTTTAATAAACTAAAAAACTCTAATACTTTGAACCGAAACTGCAAGATTCAAGTTAAAAAGCTGCTTCAATGTGATTTTATGACTCATTTTATGGCTTTTTATTCAATATTTGTCATAAAAACGAGGAGAAAACGCGACTTACTTTTTCTCCAGGTGGTCCGATGGGGCCTTGGGGACCAGGAAGACCCTAGGAGGTGAAGACATGGTTAGATAGAAAGGAGCCCGTTGCTATGGCAACGACAAGCGTGCACACACACACACACACACACACACACACACACACACACAGACAATTTCTGAATAAAGTGAGGATTTATTGGAGCTGTAAATAGCTGAGCTGGTGCAGGAATGTTAATCTGGTGACCAATTAGCATCAGGATTACACTGAATACGTGTGTGTGTGTGTGTGTGTGTTCACCTAATATTGATATTGGTGTGTGTGTGTGTGTGTGTGTGTGTGTCAGGGTAATTTGAGGCTCTGGAGCTTGCTCCGACAGGTGTGGCGGCTTCGCAGGAATTCCACCGACATGAATAAGATGCTTTCAGTCAGATCAACCCCCTCCCCAAGAAAAAAAGGAAAAATATTTGAGGAAAAATGTGTGTGTGTGTGTGTGTGCCCGTGTGTGTGTGTGTGTGTGTGTGTGTGTGTGGGGGGGGCAGAAAGTCAAAAAGTCAGAATGAAGACGATCATCTGCTCTGACAGTTCACATTCTGAGGTTTTTTAAGACGTGGAGAAGATGAAACGCTTGACTTTGTGTGTTTAATACCACTTTAGACAGAGGGTGCGTTTGATTCGCTCACCTGTGTCCCGGGGATTCCCTGCTGACCGGGTGGGCCTGGTTCTCCTTGTGGTCCCTTAAGAGAGAGAAAGAAAAGGAATATTTTGTAAATTCTACTGAAAATAACAACGAACGTGCGTCAGCAGCAACCGAATCATGTGAGGCGTTCAAGGAGCATCGGGAAATTGCAGCTTCTACTGGTGTATGCGTGCATGTGAGGCGTTCAGGGACCCAACACTGCTGTTAATCTGATGAACTTCTCCTAAGATTGATTATGTGAGGCGTTCAGGGAGCATCGGTAAATTGTAGAATCCACCAATTTGGTCTATGTGACTTTAATCTGTTTTATTTAATAGAATTTAATGTGTTATTAAATCATACTTATGTTTTTAATTAATTATTAAATTTACTGCCTTTTAGGCATTATGATTTTATTTTATTATTATTTTATTATTAATTTAAATATATCAGTTAAGCTATTACATTGACTGAATCTACATAATTAATTTTAGGACCAAAAATAAGAAATATAATTAATTCCATCCTAATGTATTTAAATATAAATTTAAAGTAAATTAAAAAAAAAAGAAAATTAAAGTAAATTTGATTTAAAATAATTATTCTGCAAGTACAATAAGTTTGAAAAATAGAAATAAAGAATAAGTAAAATTAAATTAAATTAAATATATATATATATATATATATATATATATATATATATATATATATATATATATAGTTAGATAAATTTATTTGGTGCAACCACTTATATTATAATAATATTATTATAAATATAAAAAATAATAATAATATAAATAAAACAAATATATTTAAAACCATAGAATTAGATGAATGAGAGAATGACACACTATTATTATTATTATTATTATTATTATTATTATTATTATTATTATTATTATAAGCATGTCTATTATTCTAATACAGCAATTAATCATGAAATCGGATAAAAAAAAAAAACAGTTTAATTCACATAAAAAAATTAGATAATTTCAACAAAACATTTATTTCAGTGTAGTTTAATGAACTTTATTTATTTTATTATTTGTTAATTGTTAATATTAAGTTTTTAAACCATCTATAATAATTAATTATAGTATTATTATTTATTAATAATTGCTCTATAAACCATTTGTAATTATAATTTGTATGTTTATTTATAAATGGTAAATATATAATTAATTAAAACTTTATTGATTTATTTTATTACAACTTTTGTTCCTAATTTGGGAAAAAAAACTGATGAATTTGACTAAAATCCAGTAAAAAAACATGAAATAATCTAATATAACATTTATTAATGATTAATAAAGTGTTTTTAAACGTTATAATTGATTCTCAGCATGTTTTCGTGTAATTTATCATTTTTTTAAAGCGGCTACTCTTCTCCTCAGGTCCTCCCAGGCATTGGAATGACCTTTGACCCCCACAGCTGCAGCTCCTAAAGAAAGTTTTAACGTTTATGGCGCTACGGCGGTGCAGCTTCGCAGCCTCAGGAGACGACGGCACATTCAGACTTTTATTTTTACGGGCAGGAAGTGGCGTTCCTACCATGTTGCCTTTAGGACCAGGAGGTCCGTCCACGCCAGCGACTCCCTGAAATAAAAAGAAGCAGGAAAACGAGTGAGAAACGACTTTAAATCTCAGAAACGATGAGGACGATGAAGGGGACGGCACATACGGGGGATCCAGGGGGTCCAGGAGAACCACGAGGTCCCAGCAGACCTCTAGGACCCTGCAGAGAAGGAGAAATCAGAGAAATAAAGAAATAAATGCTGGTTTTATTTTGAAAAGCTGTTCCATTCACACAGTTAGTACAGTACATTCTACCAAAACTAAGATATTTTGATGATTAACTGACTTTTATAGTTTAATTCCTACAAAGACAGAAGAGAAAGACTCTCTTTTTCTTTTTATGCTACTTTTATTTTGAAAAGCAAACTCATGTCATGTGTTCCCTTCAAATTCTGACGCTTATTTTAGTTTTTTAGTCCATTAATTGCACCAAAAACAAGAGATTTTCACAGATTTCAGTTTTTGCAAAGCAGAAAAAAAGGATTATTTATTTATAGAATTGTAATTTTGACAAATGCAGAAAGGACATTTTAATTTAATGCTAGTTTTATTTTGAAAATCTGCCTTAAACCATATGTTCCATTCAATAATTCTACTCAATAATGGGCCAATTCTACCAAAACTAACTTTTCTGTTTGACTTTTATAGTTTAATTCTTACACTCTATTTCTTTTTATGCTACTTTTATTTTGAAAAGCAACCTCATGTCATGTGTTCCCTTCAAATTCTGACGCTTATTTTAGTTTTTTAGTCCATTAATTGCACCAAAAACAAGAGATTTTCACAGATTTCAGTTTTTGCAAAGCAGAAAAAAAGGAATATTTATTTATATTATTGTAATTGACAATCTCCACTTTAAATGCTAGTTTTATTTTGAAAATCTGTTCCATTCCCACAGTTAGTGCAGTACAATAATTGGGCCAATTCTACCAAAACTAACTTTTCTGTTTGACTTTTATAGTTTAATTCTCACAAAGACAGAAGAGAAAGACACTCTTTTTCTTTTTATGCTACTTTTATTTTGAAAAGCAACCTCATGTCACGTGTTCCCTTCAAATTCTGACACTTATTTTAGTTTTTTAGTCCATTTATTCCAACATGGAGTAGAATTATATGATTCCACCAGCAGACTGGATTATTTCAACTTGATTGCTAGTTTTATTTTGAAAAGCTGCCTTAGACCATATGTTGCATTTAATAATTCTAATCAATAATTAGGCCAATTCTACCAAAACTAAGATATTTTCACTTGTTGCAGTGTAGAAAAAAAGCGAATAACTGACTGAGAAAGACACTTTTTCTTTTTATGCTACTTTTATTTTGAAAAGCAACCTCATGTCATATGTAGGAAAGAAATTAAATACTCATTTTTTGCAATGAAAAGAAAGACATTAGTTAATTTGTACCTTTATGATCTCACCAGACTTTTATTGTGTAGGCTTGTTACATTTTTTTCTTCATATGCTACTTTTATTTTGAAAAGCTGCCTTAGGTCATATGTTCCATTCAAACTCTCACACTTTTAACAGATAAAATCTCTTGTTTTTGGTCCAATTAGTCAAATATTGAGTAGAATTATCTGATTCCATTGATTTTAATCAATATTAACAACATGTTTTTCATATAACAAGACAAAATTGACCCAAAATTAGGAAAAAACACTTTAAATAATCAATAGAATTAGATGATTTTACACAGAATTTTACCAAAATTAAGATATTTTCACCTGTTAAGACTGTGTTGATTGTTTTATTGTTTAATTATTGTATTATTTTAATCTGAAAAGTCTCTCAACATGTAGATTTAATGTATTTCTGCCTTATTTTCAACTCTTTTTAAGAGTTAAAATATCTGATATCAAGTGTTTTATACTTAAATAACTCGTCTTTTTCTTTGGATGCTAGTTTTATTTTGAAAAGCTGTATTATTACTTGGTCCAATTAGTCCAATACTGAGTAGAATTATCTAATTCCAGGCAGATAATTGAATTTATCTGACCCTAATCCTTAATTCTACCAGTGGATTAAGATAATTTGACTCAATATTGGACTAATTATACTAAAAAACAGATATTTCCACCTGTTCACGTCACTTTTTTTCAGTTTGTGAAGCTGTAAATGATGGAAATGAGAGTTTTTCTGATTTCAGATGATGAGTCTTACGCTCTCTCCGGCTAATCCTCTGGGTCCGATCTCTCCATCCTCGCCCTGAGGGAAGAAAAGAAGAGAAAAGACGAATAAAGGAGGTGAATTTACAACATAAACAGCGGAACTTCTCTATATCAGCTGCGGTTAATTCTAATAAAAACACATGTTGAGCCGAAAATCAGCTGCTGTTGGTTTAAGATGCAGCCTGAGGGAGGAACCTCCTCCTCCTCCTCCTCCTCCTCCTCCTCCTCCTCCTCCTCCTCCTCCTCCTCCTCCTCCTCACTTCATTAGTCTCCACCCGGCTGCCTGAGGGCTGACCTGGTGGGCGCAGCAGTTTTCTCCACCAAAAAAAAAAAGACGTTTAACGCGAAAAACCCATAAATAAAGTCGTTTTATCTGCAGTAAAAAGAACGTTTTACCCTGTTAACCTGAGTTTTATGCATAAATTACATGAGAAAATACAATATACTGTATATTTTAAAGGATTTTTAACCTTTAATCACAACTTATAACCTAAAAAAACCCCTGATATAGCAGCAGAATTGAGTTTTATACATATATTACATGATAAAACCTCAGCTACAGCATTAAATAAAGTGTTTTATCTGATGTTTAACCTGTTAAAATCATTTCAAACTAAACTAAAACAGCAGAAAATTGAGTTTTATTCATATATTACATGAGAAAATTGTATTTTTATCTGTAGTAAAATGATTTTTAACACAGAATTCACTTTTATTCGTGTATTTTATGAGAAAACACCAATTAAAACACTAAATAAAGTATTTTTATCTGCAGTAAAATACAATAAGACAATAGTTTAATAGAATATTTAGACATTTAATGCAGATTTGAGCTGTTTGTGTGATTATTTAAACGTTCTCAGTGGGATTTCTATCATTTTATGGACTAATAATTGACCTTTGACCTCTAATTTGTGCTTATTTATTAATTATTTAATTGTTTAATTAGTACTTACTCTCTGTCCGTCCTCTCCAGGAGCTCCTACTGGTCCCATCGGTCCAACTTCTCCCTGAAAAAGACAAAAAAAAGAAAGATATTTGTTAATTTCTCATTTATTTTCATTATTTAGGCTTGTTACGTCTTTTTCTTTGTATGGTGCTTTTATTTTGAAAAGCTGCCTTTCAGTTTTTTGGAATTTTAGAATTTAATTCATTAATTTGTCCTCGTATGATCTCACCAGACTTTTATTGTGTAGGCTTGTTACATCTTTTTGTTTTTCTAATGCTGCTTTTATTTTGAAAAGCTGCCTTGGGTCATATGTTCCATTCAAACTCTCACATTCTGCAAAAACTGAGATTTTAACTGATAAAATCTCTTGTTTTTGGTCCAATTAGTCAAATATTGAGTAGAATTATCTCATTCTGTTGATTTTAATCAAGATTAACAACATTTTTTTCATATAACAACAAAAAAATTGACCCAAATTAGGAAAAAACACTAGAATTTGATGATTTTACACAGAATTTTACCAAAATTAAGATATTTTCACCTGTTAAGACTGTGTTGATTGTTTTATTGTTTAATTATTGTATTATTTTAATCTGAAGAGTCTCTCATCATGTAGATTTAATGTATTTCTGCCTTTTTTTCTCACAAAAATCAGAATTTTGTGTGATTTTTTTGACAAAAAATGTCACAGAATGATAAATATTCAATATATAATCCACCTAGAAGATAAAATATGTGTTTTTTTAATTCTTTAAAACCTTTTTAAGAGTTAAAATATCTGATATCAAGTATTTTATACTTAAATAAAAAGAAAAGAACATCTAAATGTTGCTCCTACAGCTTTTTTCCCTAATGTCAAAGTGTTTTAAGTGAATAATTTAAGTATAAAAGCCACTAAAATGTTATTTTCTGCAAATAAAATAGTACAAATTGGAAAAAAACTGATAAATAACTGTAATTATATGCATGTTAAGTAAGAAATGGGTTAAATCTGCTTCTCTCGATGCTCAAAAATCAGTGAATCGCTAATTTTTTTGGGTGATTTTTGGATATTTTTGATGATTTTATCTTATTTATCTGCACTTACCCTGTGTCCCTTTTCTCCAGGCAGCCCAGGGAGCCCATCAAAGCCTCGATCGCCCTGTTTCGGAGCAGAAAAAGTGATAAAATGAGCGTTTTATAAGAAGATTTTCACTATTTTTAGTCGATTCGGCGTTCGGTACCTTGGTTCCAGGCTCTCCGGGCATCCCACGTGCACCGTCGGCTCCGGCACGACCCTTAAAAAATACAGATATAATTAAAAAAACAGCAAAATCGAATGATTTGGATGTGATTCTGTGATATAAAATGAGATTATGGGAGAGAATCGGCAGCAAAAGAGGAGAAATAATGCAAAAAAAAAGAGAAAAATGGTAGAAAATATTAAAGTTTGGGAGAGAAATGATAAGAAAAAGTCCTCAAAATGAAACATAAGTATATATTTATATGTATTTATTAGTCTAATACTGATGTTAAGCTGATAAAATAGAATTAAAATTGAGTTTTATTCATAAATCACATATTTGAACTCATTAAATTCATGAAATTCTTGTTCCGAACTTGTCAATTCTTATTTTACTCTTTAAGTAAAGTTTATTTTTTTCAATATTCTAACTTTATTTAATCTATAACAGCAACATTAATTGATTCTGACTCTTCTATAGTTTATTTTCTAGAGATTTTCCACATTTATTATCATTTATAGCAGGAAAACTGAATAAAATGAGGCCTATAAGAATAAATCTTCTTATTTATTCACATCAGTAGCTTTAATAGAGTTTATTCCTCATATTTATGCTTATTAGAAACCAGTTAGTTTATTTAGAGCCACATTTGATACATTGATCCTTTGAT
Organism: Lepturacanthus savala; assembly: GCA_030544235.1. Taxonomy (NCBI): domain Eukaryota; kingdom Metazoa; phylum Chordata; class Actinopteri; order Scombriformes; family Trichiuridae; genus Lepturacanthus; species Lepturacanthus savala. The sequence continues at coordinate 2,297,892 of CM060476.1, read as the reverse complement.
CCTTTGATCTATTGATCCTTTGATCTATTGATCCTTTGATCTATTAGATCAGTGGTAAAACACAGACTTTAAGCTCATATCAAGCAAATGTTTGTCTAAATGGGAATAGTAAGCTTCTCAGGAGTTTGAGCACAACACACACACACACACACACACACACACACACACACACACACACACACACACACACACACACAGGTCACTGAGTTCACTCACCCTCTTTCCAGCTTTCCCGGGTTGTCCTGAAGGTCCCTGAACGCCACGTGGACCCTGTGAAGTCACATCAGAATCATTTAAATCAGTGATTTTATCACTTTTTTTTTTACTTTAAGGAGCTTTAAACTCACAAAAATCAAAAATCACAGACTGAATCTGATGAGATTTGAGCTTTTTAGATGTTTTATAACAGAGAATATGAGGAACACGTGGCGTAAACCATGCAGGAATGAATCATTCATGACTGTAAATCCACTCTGCATTTATTGGATTTTACATTTTATTTATGGCGGCAAATCATATTTGCTGTTATATACATGAACATCATGTGTTCATGTTGGTTTCTTGTCATATAAAAGTACATTTTTCTCCTTTTTTATCACAAAAATCATGATTTTGTGCATTGAAATGCACCTAGAATATAAAACTAGGTGATAGAATGTGTTTTTTTCCAGAGAATTTGGACATTTTCTTCTTAAAAATGACTCAAATCCATTAATAGATTATTAAAACAGTCGCTGATTAATGTAACAATAGAAAATAATCGATCGATCGACTAATTATTGCAGCTGAATCAGCATCAGATAATTGTATATTCAATATATTTTAACATTTTTAAAGGTTTTATGATGCGTTTTACTACGATTATGGATTATGAATCCTCCTGATTTCTGGCGTTTTTTTTAGAATCACAGTGAAAATCAATGATATTTAATGTGTTTTATTTATTCCTACCTGAGGACCAGGGTCTCCGCTTTCACCTTTTAGTCCAGATGTTCCGGGCAGACCCTGCAGACGCAGGAAATAAAACAGTTTGTTGCAGGAATTAAAGAGGAAATAGAGCAGAGAAGTAAAATCGACAGCAGGTGGCGACGTTGAGCTGCCTCTGCAGACCTTCTCACCACCTGTAAATTCCTTAATTGAAGCATTTCAATGCCTCAAATTACAAATTAAAACAAGGGATCTGTACTTTAGTCTGTGGGTTCAATGCTGGATTGTTGCTTCAAGCAGATATTTTGGGCATTTGCTGCAACTGGAGACAATTTCGGATTCAAATATGGTGATTTTAGCGATTACAGCAGCAGGAATTTAGCCCAATTGTGTAAATGACAGTGATTTTGCTGAGAAAGTGAATATTTCTGCAGATAAACCTGCTGTTTCTCTGTGGTTTAAGCCGTGAAGGAAGGAAAACGCTTTGTGTCTTCTTTTTTTTTTCCCGCTGTAGATAAAATAGTGGATCGTGTATCAACAAGCCCAACACACACACACAGAGACACACACACACACACACACACACACACACAGAGACACACACACACACACACACACACACACACACACACACACACACACACACAGTAGAAGTAGAGGAACAGTGGGGGTTGAACCAACAACAGAATGAAAACTTGTTGGCAGCAGAGACAGAAACAGACAAGAGACAATGATGAGACATAATTAATCAATAATATCAATAATATCAATGATATCAATGATATCAATGATATCAATGATATCAATGATATCAATGATATCAATAATATCAATGATATCAATAATATCAATAATATCAATGATATCAATGATATCAATGATATCAATAATATCAATGATATCAATGATATCAATAATATCAATGATATCAATGATATCAATGATATCAATAATATAAATTATATGAATATCAATAATAATAAAAACAGGTTTACTGATAATTGAGGCTGATGTGGGATGAGATGGTGATGGAGGAAAGAAGAAGAAGAAAAACTAGAAGAAGAAAAGAAGAAAGAAAAGAACCAGAAGTAGAAGAAGAAGTAGAAGAAGAAGTACAAGTATAACTACAAGTATAACTAGAAGTAGAACTTGTAATAGAAGTAGAAGTATAACTAGAAGTAGAAGTAGAAGTAGAAGTATAACTACAAATATAACTAGAAGTATAATAAGAAGTATAACTAGAAGTAGAAGTACAAGTAGAAGTATATAACTAGAAGTATAACTAGACATGGAAGTATAACTAGAACCAGAACTAGAAGTATAACTAGAAGTAGAAGTATAACTAGAAGTATAACTAGAAGTAGAAGTATAACTAGAAGTATAACTAGAAGTATAATTAGAAGTAGAAGTATAACTAGAAGTATAATTAGAAGTAGAAGTATAACTAGAAGTAGAAGTATAACTAGAAGTATAACTAGAAGTATAATTAGAAGTAGAAGTATAACTAGAAGTATAACTAGAAGTAGAAGTATAACTAGAACTAGAAGTATAACTAGAAGTATAACTAGAAGTAGAAGTATAACTAGAAGTATAACTAGAAGTATAATTAGAAGTAGAAGTATAACTAGAAGTATAACTAGAACTAGAAGTATAACTAGAAGTAGAAGTATAACTAGAAGTAGAAGTATAACTAGAAGTATAACTAGAACTAGAAGTATAATTAGAAGTAGAAGTATAACTAGAAGTATAATTAGAAGTAGAAGTATAACTAGAACTAGAAGTATAACTAGAAGTAGAAGTATAACTAGAAGTAGAAGTATAACTAGAACTAGAAGTATAATTAGAAGTAGAAGTATAACTAGAACTAGAAGTATAACTAGAAGTAGAAGTATAACTAGAAGTAGAAGTATAACTAGAAGTATAATTAGAAGTAGAAGTATAACTAGAACTAGAAGTATAATTAGAAGTAGAAGTATAACTAGAAGTATAAATAGAAGTAGAAGTATAACTAGAAGTATAACTAGAACTAGAAGTATAATTGGAAGTATAATTAGAAGTATAACTAGAAGTAGAAGTATAACTAGAAGTATAACTAGAAGTATAAATAGAAGTAGAAGTATAACTAGAAGTAGAACTAGAACTAGAAGTATAACTAGAAGTAGAACTAGAACTAGAAGTATAATTAGAAGTATAATTAGAAGTATAATTAGAAGTAGAAGTATAACTAGAAGTATAATTAGAAGTAGAAGTATAACTAGAACTAGAAGTATAACTAGAAGTAGAAGTATAACTAGAACTAGAAGTATAATTAGAAGTAGAAGTATAACTAGACGTATAATTAGAAGTATAACTACAAGTAGAAGTATAACTAGAAGTATAACTACAAGTAGAAGTAGAACTCACCACTGGTCCTGATCTTCCTGTCAGACCCATCGGTCCTGGAGGTCCTCTCATCGCCAGCTGGAGACACACACACACACACACACACACACACACACACACACACACACACACACACACACACACACACACACACACACTCTATTAGCATATTTACGGTATTTACATCGAATAACTATTCTAATAATCAATTCATTTATTGATTATTGAAACAATGTGATTAGTTATTTGGTTCATTAAATGGTGTAAAACGTCAATCACTGTTTCTCAAAACTGAAGATTCAACATAAAATGAATAAAAGACAAAAAAGAAGAAATAATCAGAGAAAAGAAGCTGGAATCTTTAAAAATGACTCTGATTGATTATTGATTATCAGAATAGTTGACTATTAATGTAACCGTTGGCAACGAATCAATTAATCATCATATTATGGCTGTTTATTCTAATGTTGCTAATTTTCATTTGTATATTTGACATATTTTAATATTTTTATAAAAAAAAATCGAATGAATGAATTAATTGTTAACAGGTTTAAATTCCTTGTTTTTAAATATTTATATATTTTAAATAAAGTTTTGGTATTATTCAATTAATTCATTAATTAATTGAAATTTAACTTCAATAGAAGTACTAACTTCAATATCAGGTGAAATTATATTGTTTTTGGTACAATTAGTTTAATATTCGGTAAAATTATTATAAAAAAAATAAAAATAATTAATTGTTTTTCTTGATTTTAGTGAATTTTATCTTTTTTTTAAGAAAATGACTGAAATTTAATTTAAGATTTTTTTAAGATTTTTTTTCTCAATGAAAAAATTAAAATAATAATAATAAATAATAAATAAATAGTGGATGAATTTCTAATAATAAAAGCGATTTAACAAAAATAAAGGAAAAATGTAAAAGTTATTTATTTTCCTGATTTTCATCAATTTGTTCTTGTTTTATATAAAAAAGAGAAAATAAAAAATAAAATTTTAGTGAAAATAAAAAAAAACTTAAAAAAAAAGAATTTTATCTTTTTTTTAAGAAAATGACTATAAAATTTAACCAAATTGACACAAATCAGGAAAAAACTTGAAATAATATGAATTATCTGCCATAATAATAATAATAAGTATTATTATTATTATTATAAGTATGAAAATTATTATTATTATAATTATTATTATTATATAAAAATATTTTAAAAATAACTTGAATTGAAAAAACGTGAATTTTATCTCTTTTTTTTAAAGAAAATGACAGGCAATCAGGCAAAAAAACGTATTATATGACTTATAATATGAATAATAATAATAGTAATAATAATAATTATTATATAAAAAAAAAGAAAAATCTTAGAAAAAGAAAAAACTTATAAATGTTAATATTTTACTATGATTTTAGTCAATTTTATCTTATTTTATTTTTTATTTTTTTAAGAAAATTTTTATTTAATTTTTAACCAAATTGACATAAAAAATTGAAATAAGATGAATTATTTGCCATAATAATAATAATAATAATAGTAATAATGATAATAATAATAATTATTATTGTATAAAAAAAAGGAAAATCTTTAAAAATAACTTATATTTTAAAATAACTAATATTAATATTTTACTATGATTTTAGTGAATTTTATCTTATCTTTATTTTTTTAAGAAAATGACAGAATTTTTAACCAAATTGACATAAATCAGGAAAAAAAACTTAATAATAATAATTAAATAATATGAATTATCTGCCATAATAATAATAATAATAGTAATAATAACAATTATTATTATATAAAAAGAAAAATCTTTAAATTATTATTAATATTTTAGTATGATTTTAGTGAATTTTATATGTTTTTAAGAAAATGACAGAATTTTTAACCAAATTGACATAAATTAGAAAAAAACTTAATAAATAATAATGAAATAATATGAATTATCTGCCATAATAATAATAATAATTATTAATATTATATAAAAAGAAAAATCTTTAAATTATTATTAATATTTTAGTATGATTTTAGTGAATTTTATATATTTTTTTAAGAAAATGACAGAGTTTTTAACCAAATTGACACAAATCAGGAAAAAAAACTTAATAAATAATAATAATTAAATAATATGAATTATCTGCCATAATAATAATAATAATTATTATTATTATATAAAAAGAAAAATCTTTAAATTATTATTAATATTTTAGTATGATTTTAGTGAATTTTATATATTTTTTTAAGAAAATGACAGAATTTTTAACCAAATTGACATAAATCAGGAAAAAAACTTAATAAATAATAATTAAATAATATGAATTATCTGCCATAATAATAATAATAGTAATAATAATTATTATTATTATATAAAAAGAAAAATCTTTAAATTATTATTAATATTTTAGTATGATTTTAGTGAATTTTATATATTTTTTTAACCAAATTGACATAAATCAGGAGAAAAATAACTTGAAATTAGATGAATAACAGGATAATTAAATTTCATAATAATAATTTGTCTTGATTTCAGTCAATTTACTCTTTTTATGAATCAAATCAGTCTTGAAACACGACCAAATTGACCCAAATCAGGACATTTTATTGGTAATTTGACCCAAAAACCAAGACATTTTCACCCGTTAACACTTCATTCCTTTCAGTTTCTATTTCTCAGAATAGATTAGAGTCTAAATAATAGACGCTGTGATATTTAATACGGGGAAACGTGCAGGTCTTTAACCCCCGTCCTGTCCACCTGTTGGTGTGGCCCACCCACAGGTCGACAGCCTGGACTATTTTTAACAGCTTCTCCCGTCTGTGCATCTGTTGGTCTGCGTCTCCTTTTAGCCTCCTTCCTCCTTCCTCCTCCTCCTCCTCCTCCTCCTCAGGTCTACTCACCCTGGCCTGGGACAGGATGGCCTGGGCCTGAGCTTCCTGCGCCGACACCACCGGTCCCTTCTCGCCGTCTCCTCCGAAACGGAACTGTTCCCCAGATGTGAAACCGGTTATTCCACTCGTTATTAGACATTTACACAGGTCTGAATCAGTCTGGACTTACCGGCAGCATCAGCATGGTACCAGGAGGTCCCGCCAAACCATCAGCGCCGGGAAGACCGGCACGACCGGGAGGTCCCTGAACACAACATGACATCAGCAGCTGTGTTAAAACTGGAAAACGCGGTTTTTCCTTATTATATAACAAGTTATTAGTAGAAAAGTTAAATTAAATAATGATCATATCTTGTTTTTGGTGCAATTAATCCAATATTTTGTTGAATTATCTTATTCTACTGGCAGAAAATGTAGATAATTTTTAAGTTTTTTTCTCGATTTTAGCGAATTTCATTCATTTAAATTAAGATTTTAAGAAAATATTCATCTTGTTTTCTTAAAATAAAACCAAATTGACCCAAATCAGTAAAGAAAACTTGAAATCAGCCAGTGGAATAAGATAATTCTACTAAATATTGGACTAATTGGACCAAAAACAAGATATTTTCATCTGTTAATATTTAATTTTTTCCTTTAATTAGTGTTTTTAATTGTATTTATATGGCTTTTCTATTGTATTTCTATTGTATTGTATTAGAATCATCTTATTCTACTGGCAGATTTGGCTTAATAGATTTTTTTGAAGTTAAAACTACATCTCTATCTTATTTAGAAAGGGTGGTCCCCACAATGTAGGTATTTGACAGGATGGAAGAGGAGGACCCCACGCCGTTATATAAATGTGTGTGTGTGTGTGTGTGTGTGTGTGTGTTTCTATCTATGCTAGCGGGGACGTTGGCCTAAAAGATTTTTTTGGAGTTAAAACTACATCTCTATCTTATTTAGAAAAGGTGGTCCCCACAATGTAGGTATTTGACAGGGTGGAACATATAAACGTGTGTGTGTGTGTTTCTATCTATCCTAGCAGGGACATTGGCCTAAAAGATTTTTTTTGGAGTTAAAAATATATCTCTATCTTATTTAGAAAGGGCGGTCCCCACAATGTAGGTATTTGACAGGATGGAAGAGGAGGACCCCACACCATCATATACATGTGTGTGTGTTTCTATCTATCCTAGCCGGTACATTGGCCTAATAGATTTTTTTGGAGTTAAACTATGTCTCTATCTTATTTAGAAAGGGTGGTCCCCACAATGTAGGTATTTGACAGGATGGAAGAGGAGGACCCCACTGCATCATATAAATGTGTGTGTGTGTTTCTATCTATCCTAGCGGGGACGTTGGCCTAAAAGATTTTTTTTGTCGTTAAACTATGTCTCTATCTTATTTAGAAAGGGTGGTCCCCACAATGTAGGTATTTGACAGGATGGAACATATAAACATGTGTGTGTGTGTTTCTATCTATCCTAGCAGGGACATTGGCCTAAAAGATTTTTTGGAGTTAAAAATATATCTCTATCTTATTTAGAAAGGGCGGTCCCCACAATGTAGGTATTTGACAGGATGGAAGAGGAGGACCCCACGCCATCATATAAATGTGTGTGTGTGTTTCTATCTATCCTAGCCGGTACATTGGCCTAAAAGATTTTTTTTGGAGTTAAAAATATATCTCTATCTTATTTAGAAAAGGTGGTCCCCACAATGTAGGTATTTGACAGGATGGAAGAGGAGGACCCCACGCCATCATATAAATGTGTGTGTGTGTGTTTCTATCTATCCTAGCCGTTACATTGGCCTAATAGATTTTTTTGTCGTTAAACTATGTCTCTATCTTATTTAGAAAGGGTGGTCCCCACAATGTAGGTATTTGACAGGATGGAACATATAAACATGTGTGTGTGTGTGTTTCTATCTATCCTAGCAGGGACATTGGCCTAAAAGATTTTTTGGAGTTAAAAATATATCTCTATCTTATTTAGAAAGGGCGGTCCCCACAATGTAGGTATTTGACAGGATGGAAGAGGAGGACCCCACACCATCATATACATGTGTGTGTGTTTCTATCTATCCTAGCCGGTACATTGGCCTAATCGATTTTTTTGGAGTTAAACTATATCTCTATCTTATTTAGAAAGGGTGGTCCCCACAATGTAGGTATTTGACAGGATGGAACATATAAACATGTGTGTGTGTGTGTGTGTGTTTCTATCTATCCTAGCAGGGACATTGGCCTAAAAGATTTTTTGGAGTTAAAAATATATCTCTATCTTATTTAGAAAGGGCGGTCCCCACAATGTAGGTATTTGACAGGATGGAAGAGGAGGACCCCACGCCATCATATAAATGTGTGTGTGTGTTTCTATCTATCCTAGCCGGTACATTGGCCTAATAGATTTTTTTTGTAGTTAAACTATGTCTCTATCTTATTTAGAAAGGGTGGTCCCCACAATGTAGGTATTTGACAGGATGGAACATATAAACGTGTGTGTGTGCTTCTATCCATCCTAGCAGGGACATTGGTCTAAAAGATTTTTTTTGGAGTTAAAAATATATCTCTATCTTATTTAGAAAGGGTGGTCCCCACAATGTAGGTATTTGACAGGATGGAAGAGCAGGACCCCACGCCATCATATAAATGTGTGTGTGTGTTTCTATCTATCCTGGCCGGTACATTGGCCTAATAGATTTTTTTTGTAGTTAAACTATGTCTCTATCTTATTTAGAAAGGGTGGTCCCCACAATGTAGGTATTTGACAGGATGGAACATATAAACGTGTGTGTGTGCTTCTATCCATCCTAGCAGGGACATTGGTCTAAAAGATTTTTTTTGTAGTTAAACTATATCTCTATCTTATTTAGAAAGGGCGGTCCCCACAATGTAGGTATTTGACAGGATGGAAGAGGAGGACCCCACACCATCATATACATGTGTGTGTGTTTCTATCTATCCTAGCCGGTACATTGGCCTAATCGATTTTTTTGGAGTTAAACTATATCTCTATCTTATTTAGAAAGGGTGGTCCCCACAATGTAGGTATTTGACAGGATGGAACATATAAACATGTGTGTGTGTGTGTGTGTGTTTCTATCTATCCTAGCAGGGACATTGGCCTAAAAGATTTTTTGGAGTTAAAAATATATCTCTATCTTATTTAGAAAGGGCGGTCCCCACAATGTAGGTATTTGACAGGATGGAAGAGGAGGACCCCACGCCATCATATAAATGTGTGTGTGTGTTTCTATCTATCCTAGCCGGTACATTGGCCTAATAGATTTTTTTTGTAGTTAAACTATGTCTCTATCTTATTTAGAAAGGGTGGTCCCCACAATGTAGGTATTTGACAGGATGGAACATATAAACGTGTGTGTGTGCTTCTATCCATCCTAGCAGGGACATTGGTCTAAAAGATTTTTTTTGGAGTTAAAAATATATCTCTATCTTATTTAGAAAGGGTGGTCCCCACAATGTAGGTATTTGACAGGATGGAAGAGCAGGACCCCACGCCATCATATAAATGTGTGTGTGTGTTTCTATCTATCCTGGCCGGTACATTGGCCTAATAGATTTTTTTTGTAGTTAAACTATGTCTCTATCTTATTTAGAAAGGGTGGTCCCCACAATGTAGGTATTTGACAGGATGGAACATATAAACGTGTGTGTGTGCTTCTATCCATCCTAGCAGGGACATTGGTCTAAAAGATTTTTTTTGGAGTTAAAATTATATCTCTATCTTATCTAGAAAGGGTGGTCCCCACAATGTAGGTATTTGACAGGATGGAACAGGAGGACCCCACTGTGTCATATAAGCACGCATGTGTGTGTGTTTCTATCTATGCTAGCTGGTACATTGGCCTAATAGATTTTTTTGGATTTAAACTATGTCTCTATCTTATTTAGAAAGGGTGGTCCCCACAATGTAGGTATTTGACAGGATGGAACATATAAACGTGTGTGTGTGCTTCTATCCATCCTAGCAGGGACATTGGTCTAAAAGATTTTTTTTGTAGTTAAACTATATCTCTATCTTATTTAGAAAGGGTGGTCCCCACAATGTAGGTATTTGACAGGATGGAAGAGGACGACCCCACGCCGTCATATAGACGAGTGTGTGTGTGTGTGTGTTTCCATCTATGCTAGTGGGGACGTTGGCCTAAAAGATTTTTTTGCAGTTAAAACTATATCTCTATCTTATTTAGAAAGGGTGGTTCCCACAATGTAGGTATTTGATAGGATGGAACAGGACGACCCCATGCCGTCATATAAACGTGTGTGTGTGTGTTCATCCCTCATCGTTTAATCCTCAAGAGTTTGACCCTGATAATTGGATTAAAATCCCACTTTCATGCCTCATTTTCAAGTTTCTTTTAATGAAACTCTTCATTTTTAATAGAATTAACGGCCAATAATCTAATTTATAGGACAATTTAATAAAAGCGTGTGTGTTTATACACGTTTATAACAGCATTTCCTGCTATGTGAGTGTTTATATAGTTGAATTTACTATATATACGCGTCAGTCGACAGCTTTGCATATATTTATTTAAGCTAAGCTTGGGTTAGCTTCATGCTACATGCTACATGCATTTAAATAAACCTGTAGGGGCGTAAATAGCAACTCACCCTGTCACCGGGGTCTCCAGCAGGTCCTGGGGGTCCTTGTAGGCCTGAGGGACCAGGGAGACCCTAAAAGGATAAAGCTAAGTCAGCGGAGAACCAGGACTGGTCTACTTTTCTAGGTATAAAACACGTTTCACCGCTGGTTTTTCTGTTTTTTTGACAATAAACTCACAGCTGGGCCGGGGGGTCCTGGTGGTCCTTCAATCAGCATGCCCTGAAAACAACAAAATTATGATTTAACATGGGAAAAAACACTGATATTTGACTTTTATTCATATATAACGTGAGAAAACCAACATATATCATCAATATGTGTTATAATATATGTTCTGGAAGTGTGATTTCTAAGATTTTATGGACTAATAATTGACCTTTGACCTCTTATCATCGTCATCAAGGCTGTTTTTTGCCGATTCGGGTCAGATTTTTCCTTAAAATAAGACTAAATCGATTGTTTTACATCCAATTTTTGACCTGTTATATATTATTTTGAATGGTTGCTATGGAATAAACTAAATTATATTTGAATTCTAATCGAATTTATAGTTTTTTTTTCCTGATTTGGGTCAATTTGGTCGTGTTTTACGTTTTAAATAAAGTATTTTTATCGATATTAAAACAGCAACATTCTAACTATAGTTACTCTGTCCTTTATAATCTCCTTTTTATATTTTTATATAAATATATATATATATTACAATATATATTCATGTTCTGTAATGATCCTGAATGTGATTTCTATGATTTTATGGACAAATAATTGATATTTGCAGATAATTTAACTCATTTCAAGGTTGTTTCAGGTCAGATTTCTTCTTATTTTCTTAAAATAAAATTGTTTTAAATCCTATTTTTGACCTGTTATAAATTATTTTGAATGGTTGCTATGGAATAAACTAAATTATCTTTGAACTTTAATTTAATTAATTGGTTTTTTTTTCCTGATTTGGGTCAATTTCGTCGTGTTTTAAGTTTTAAATAAAGTATTTTTATCGATATTAACATTCTAACTATGTTTACTCTGTCCTTTTTATAAAGGAGGTTTTTTCATGTTCTATAATGATCCTCAGTGGGATTATCTATGATTTTATAGACAAATAATTGACCTTTGACCTCCTATCTTATTAACTATTGAACTTTGCTTTGATAATTTATCTTATTCATTAATTTTTTGTAATATTCTAAGCAACATAAGTCACCTCACATTAATTTAATTCCAGGTTTAAGTCCAATAACCTTTATAATTATAGAGATATTCCACATTTATTATCATTTATAGCAGGAAAGTGGTTAAAACGAGCTGTGATGTCACAACTACACACCCCTCCATTCAAATCAGCCAATCAGATTATATTAATATTGAAAGGAAAAACTTATTCTGATTAAAAAATACTAAGAAATCATCACTCCACACGTCTACTACAGGAAAAAATGCTAAATTATCTCTTATAAAAGGGAAAATATCTTGTTTTTGGTCCAATTAGTCCAATATAGAGTAGAATTATCTTATTCCACGGGCAGATAATTCAAGTTTTTTCATGTATTTTATTCAATTTAATCATTTTTTTAAAGGAAAATGTCCGTCTTGTTTTCTTAAACGACGACTAAAATCAGAAAAAGGTTAAATAAAATCATAATTCTGCTTAAATTGTACCAAAAAACCCTGATATTTGAACCGATATATGACATTTATAGTATTGTATTTGAGTTTCAATCATTTTAACGATCAGTTTAATGATTATTAGTGGAGATATTCCTGAATATTCCTCATCAGGACACTTAATTTGACTGTTTATTATCATTTATAGCAGGAAAACTGATAAATAAGCTGCACAAACTGCAGAAAAAACACGTCATTACACTTGATTTGAGGCTTTTTTGCAATTTTGCAGTGAAATAAAAGCTCCGGCCTATTAAAAAAAAGGGTGATATCTCCGTCTAAAGCAGAATAATTTGAAGTGAAATGTTCTTACAGGTTCGATCACGGCCGGTTCACCCTTCTCTCCCTTCACGCCTCCGATTCCTCCAGCGACCTGTGGTCACAAAGCAGAAAGGCGACAGTCTTCACACTCCGGTTAAATCCAACAGCAACAAAGAAGAAAGAGGGAAACAACGTGACTTCTTTACTCAATCAATCAATATGGAATATTGAGTTGAGGCAGAGAGCGGAAAAAATAAAGAGTGACAACAAAAAAGAACAAAAAAAACAGGGAAAATGTTAGTGGTGACGAGCAGGAATGGACGTCAACGGGTATAAATGCTTGAAATGGAGCAATGCTGTCATTATATATATATATAATATATAGAGAGATATTATATTTCTACTTTCTTTAGACTCCACTACGTTTATTTAAACTTCAGTTCATTTTCAGGTGTGTATCCTAGCAGGGATGTTGGCCTAAAAGATAAAACTATATCTCTATCTTATTTAGAAAGGGTGGTCCCCACAATGTAGGTATTTGACAGGATGGAAGAGGAGGTCCCCACGCCGTCATATAGACGAGTGTGTGTGTGTGTGTTTCTATCTATCCTAGCGGGGATGTTAGCCTAAAATCTTTTTTGGAGTTAAAACTACATCTCTATCTTATTTAGAAAGGGTGGTCCCCACAATGTAGGTATTTGATAGGATGGAAGAGGAGGACCCCACGTCCTCATATAAACATGTGTGTGTGTGTGTGTGTGTGTTTCTATCTATCATAGTGGGGATGTTAGCCTAAAAGATTTTTTTGGAGTTAAAACTACATCTCTATCTTATTTAGAAAGTGTGGTCCCCACAATGTAGGTATTTGACAGGATGGAAGAGGAGGTCCCCACATCGTCATATAGATATGTGTGTGTGTTTCTATCTATCATAGCGGGGATTTTAGCCTAAAAGATTTTTTGGAGTTAAAACTACATCTCTATCTTATTTAGAAAGGGTGGTCCCCACAATGTAGGTATTTGACAGGATGGAAGAGGAGGACCCCATGCCATCATATAGACGAGTGTGTGTGTGTGTGTTTCTATCTATCATAGTGGGGATGTTAGCCTAAAAGATTTTTTTGGAGTTAAAACTACATCTCTATCTTATTTAGAAAGGGTGGTCCCCACAATGTAGGTATTTGACAGGATGGAACAGGAGGTCCCCACGTCCTCATATAAACATGTGTGTGTGTGTGTGTGTGTGTGTTTCTATCTATGCTAGTGGGGAGGGACATTGGCCTAAAAGATTTTTTTGGAGTTAAAACTATATCTGTATCTTATTTAGAAAGGGTGGTCCCCACAATGTAGGTATTTGACAGGATGGAACATATAAACGTGTGTGTGTGTGTGTTTCTATCTATGCTAGCGGGGACATTGGCCTAAAAGATTTATCTAGAAGCTGCTCTCTGCTACTGTTTTAAACTGCTTGGTTACACACTTTATTCAACTATTAGCGTTAGCATTAGCATGAACTAAATCCTTAACACTAATTCCTATCGTTATAGATTCATTTAGATTAACATTAATATAAACCTGCTGTCAAACACTATTAATGACGACTAAAACTAAAATACTTAGTATTTTCATTGACTAAATCTAGTCAAATACTTAGAAAATTAGACTAAAATACCAGTTTATCGTCGACTAAAATGTGACTAAAACCAGAATACAAGCTGCAGAAGACATTCAGATGCCAGGAGATGAGGTTTTAGGTGGATTAAAGGCTGCGTGTGGAGATCTGAGGACATTTTTTTCTACGAATTCTAACGTGTTTCCGAACATGCGTCGTCCGTACGACTCGGAAAAGTCGTTCACTGATTCAATGACACATTTCCCATGGCAAGCAGCTGATTCCAGGTAGATGTAGCCTAGCTTAGCCTAGCCTAGCCTAGCCTAGCCTAGCTTAGCCTAGCCTAGCCTAGCTTAGCCTAGCCTAGCCTAGCTCAGCCTAGCCTAGCCTAGCTTAGCCTAGCCTAGCCTAGCCTAGCCTAGCGTGTACCGCTCATGCACACACCCCCTCGGGCCGCCCAGGTCAGGGGGGGGAGGGTGTGGTACTTACGCTCTCGACATCGGTTTCCGCGGCGACCCCGAGCCCCACCTCATCGTCGTAGGGCGCGGCCGTGGGCCTGCGCGGCGCCGCGCCGTACTCATCGTACGCCCCGTAATCATACAACCTGTTGTCAACCTCGCCCAAGTCGTACTCCTTTAGGTCGTACTCCTTAAAGTCGTACGCCTCGGCGCCGACGTCCGCCGTTTTGGTTTCAGGGACGGCGGCGGCCGCGGTTTCCGCGGCGACGGCAGTGGCCTCGGTGACAAAATCGCCGTAGGTGTCCTCCTCCACAGCCTTTTTCAGGGCGTTATCCAAGCGTAGCGAGGGTCAGCGATCAAGGGAATAAGGATGTTAGCGTAGCATTAAGGCAAAATGAGCTAATTTTAGATGTTATTGAAGCAGAAAGGCAAATTAAATCAGCATTATATGCAGAAAAATGGGTCAAATAACAGCAGTAATACCTCATTTATTCCAAAATATAGCGAGTTATGTTATGAAAATCACAAATAAACAGTGGTGGAAAGTACATTTACTCAAATACTTGAGTATTATTTACTCCATTACTTTTATTTAAAAGCTTTATGTAACGATTATATGTAAATATTCAAATATTTGTTTAAATTTTCTGCTTTTTTAAAATAATGTTATGCATTTTGACTGAAATTTATAGGAATACTGTGTATTTTCATTATTATTATTATAATAAATAAACATATTCACCAATAATCCAACTAAAATATCTTAAATTATCTGCTTTTTAATAAAAAACTGTAATTTATATGTAATATTTTTTACAAATACTGTTTATTTTTGTCATTATTATTAAAAAACATATTATAGACTTATATTATATTGCTATTAAGATATATTAATATTATTATTAATATAAATATTATTATTATTATTAATATTATTATTAATATAAATAATAACAATAATATAAATAATAAATACTAATAAAATATAAATATTAAAATTAAATTAAATATAATTTTTATAATAATAAAAAAAGTGTCTCCACATTGATAAAACTAGAGTATTTTAATCCACTTTTAATACTTTTATTATTTACTTAAATGCAGCTGTGTAATTATTCTCACATATTAAATTTAAAAAATATTAATTAATAATAATTATAAATAAAATAATTAAAAAAGCATATTATACACTTATAATATGCAGTAATATTACTATTAATTCACCAAATATATCTCAAATTGATAAAACTAAAACATTAAACTACAAAATGTACTTTATACATTTTATATAAATTTATTTATATACATTTTTATAAGATAATATTCTCACTGCTGTTTAAATTCTCTGTTTTTTATGCATTTTGAGTAAAAATCATATGAATATTGAGTATTAACTGTGTCTTATTATTATTAAATATATATATAACATGCAGTAATATCATTATTAATCCATCAAATTGCAAACATTAAACTACTCCTACTATAAAAGTAATATAATATACTATAATAAAACTACTTATACTATAATAAAATAACGCCCTTTAACACCCTGATACTTGTAAATTAGTATTTTTTAACAGTATTTCTACTTTTTCCACCACTTTAAATGAATCAGCCCAATGGAATAAATGAGGTTTTACTATTAAAGCTCAATCACAGTCATTATAAACTCTACAGATTGTTAGAGACTCATTATTTCAGCCTGAAATGACGCTAGCAGCATTTAGCGTTAGCATCGGATATAATCATGATTGTGGCTTTTGCAGAAAACTGCGATTTGTCCGCGAACAAATCCACGTTTTGATCTCTCAAAAAACCAGATTCATCATGTGATGGACAATTTTATTAAGGGATAATCTGCAGCATCATTTTATGCTGAGGCTGCAAACGTTCATAAAGTGGAAAAAAACATAATAAATAAATAGTAGAAAACACATGTTTGGCTCTGGATGAAGAAACACATGTTAAAAACTGAGTGGTTCTTATTAAACAGTGAATATCGAGTGTATATAAAGAACAAATGTCCTTTTACAAGTGATTTATATATACATATATACATAATAGTACTTTAACCATTAATAAACTAAATATATAAACCTGCATAAAAAAGTGCTATATAAATATGTAAAGTTATTATAATTATGGAAAATACCCATATATTATGATGTAGTATTGGAATAAGTATCTAAAATTGGCTTCATATTGTTTAATTACACTATTTAATAGTGATAAAATCATACAATATAATCATAATAATACAAAATAAGCTGCATAATTAATACTTTTGATGATATAAATGTATTTTTACTGAAATAACATTTAGAATTTAGGGTTATTTGAGTATTTTTAGACATTTTTGGTCAAATAAAGACAGTAATTTCTAATAGAACCAACTCAGTTTCTAGTATTTATGTGTTTTACTAAGTGTTAATTACCAACATCTGCAGCCTCAACCAAAATCAAATATGCCATAAAACCACAAGCCACTTTCCAGCGTCACCAGGATTCTGAAAGTGGATTTCCTTGTCCATCAGTTGTCATGGCAACTGATTAATTAATTGAACAGACACGGCGTTTCCAGGGGGAATCGACGTGTCTTTCTTCATACCAGGTACCTCCTCGGGCCCCAAAATCGTCCCATTTCCCTCCAAAAAATATAAAAAAAATAGGAAAGAATAAAAAAATGGATAAAATTACCTCGTTGGGTCCGTTGGTGGCAAATGGCGACTGAGTTTGATCTACAGTTCCGTAGTCAATGTCTGTATTGTAATCTCCTTCTACATTGTTTAGCTGAGTCATGTTGGGAAAGAAGAAGAAGAAGAAGAAGAAGAAGAAGAAGAAGAAGAAGAAGAAGAAGAAGAAGAAGAATAAAGCGAGAGTTAACACAAAGGCTCAAACCACAGGTTGTTTGCTGGGGTGGGGGAGGGGCGTCCTCTACAGACTGGGCTACTTCTATTATAGCAGGGGGGGAAAAAAACAAGCTTCCATCACAGATTTTCCCCTCGGAGACTCCTGGAAGGAAGATCTTGATGGGGGGTTTGGTCTTTTTTTTTGTTGGTTTTTTTCTTTACGTTTACCCTAAAATTGCCTCGGGGTCGTGCCGGCGCCGTGGCCTGGTAGCCGGGCGTCTGTCGCTTCTTCTTAGCGGCAAACTTTTTAGCCGGCGACTTTTTGGCGGCCAAGAACTTTAAGGGCCTGGCCTTAGTTTTACTGAGGGACTTTCTGGTCCTCTTCTTTTTCATGGAGACACTACGTTTGGTTCTCTGGAAGAGGAGGAGGAGGAGGTGGAGGAGGAGGTGGTGGCGGCGACAAAAAAAAAACAAAAAACACCAAGACAAACATGGAACATTCAGAAAAGTGGAAATGACTCAGACCAAGACTGGTGGACGGAGGTTTTTCTGCTTCGTAGAGGAGGTAAAAGACACAAAAATGGGTTTTTACTGCAAATTCTGACGCTAATGTCTAAGGAAAGTAACGTAAAAGTACCTTAGATACGGGTCTTTGTAATAAAACTGTCCCAATACAACTGAAAATGGGTCAAAAACTATTTAAAATAGCCCGTTTATATAAAAAAAAACAAGATTTTGTGTGATTTTTTTGATATAAAATGTCAAATTCTGTAGCCAAAAACATGCTAAATTCTAAATATCTATCTTTAGTTGGTATTTCCTATAAAAATCTGCCTTTAAATAGTGAGTTTGAGTTTTTATTTGGTGAAAATCTTCCAAAATTCAGAGTAAAATCCACCAGCAATAGGGATATCCTGGTCATGTGACCTCATAAAGCGTGTGTCCTTCAAAATAAAAGCCTCCTTTTAATGCCTAATTGTAAAAACACAGGTTTTATATCACAGCTTGCAATAGATTATTATTAGTCGTAGTTATTTATGGGATTTTGTGTGTTTTTTTTAGTAATTTTGACTAAAAAAACTTATATCTACAGGATAAAAAGACTGATCTGGTTTGTTTCTTTGGATGAATTCACGCCAAATTAGACATTTATGTCCGAACTTGCAGTAAAATGTCCCGTAAGTCCTCTGTTTTACAGTCAAACAGCAGAAAAGGCTGATGTTTAAATGCACAACGTCACCCTCTTATAATAAAATACACACAAATTTAGTTTATTAACCTTCCTCTTGAGCCTGTTTTACATTTTAAATGCATAAAAAACACTTAAATTCAGCTGTTTGCATCAAGGTTTTAAGGTAGTTTAACAAAATATGAATATAAAGCAAAAATGACTTGTTCTATTGCTGAAAAAACTATATTTTTAGCTTTTTATATTGAAATAAATGTCAAAATTGACCCGATATTAAGCACCAATATGTTCATGTAACACACCAAAATGTCAACAGGAAGCTCAGCTACAAGTCTATATTAAATATTATTAGCTTAAAAAAACAGAATTTCAACCCCAAGCAATAATATGAGCATAAAATGTGACAAAATCAGGTCCATACGTGTAATAAAACATCTCTAAAATGAGTCTTTTGGTGAAAATACTGATAAGACTTTACTTCATAGATAAATGAGGCTACTAACCCATGATTTTTAGGTGGTTTTCAACTGGATATACTTCAATACTGTACATTTTATTCTAATTCTAACAATCTGACAGGTATTAGCTTTATTTTAAACCCCAAATCACTCAGAAAACCCCTGTAGTTGTGGATTAACTCCTTGACCCCTTGACCTCCAGCCATACCCATAGTAATTAGGGTATATCTCTGATGTTGGTCGACACTAAACGACCATTTATTGATCTCAAATAAACATTTTCATCCCAAAACAGCAACAAAAAAACACATTTTTTTGTCAGTCGCTTCAAATTAGCGACTTTTTACTGTAGTGTTTTTTGGCTGCTAGTTTACTGAGTTTTTGTCATAAAGCTACACTGATGGTACCGTTGGACTCGTCAAAGTCTCAGCTTTCATATGAGATGTCATTTGTTTGTGTAACATGAAGTATCAGAGCGCTAGCCATCAAAATGTGGAGAGTGGGTTGGCTTTATGATCGTATACCGATTTTCATATTTGTTAATTAATTAGCTTGGTGTTGGAGTTGTGTTTGGTGTGTGTAAATATGACTTATATGTGCTTGTAGTGGAGTTTCTCCTGTTTAATTTGATGTATAGCTTCACTATATTTGTACATGATTAGTGGAGCAATCTGTATTTTACAACACAAGAGGAAGGTTAAACATGCACTTTTAATTCTAAATATTCCTCCTGGATTATTAATGTGCACATAAACATTAAGACACATAAAAACCAACTTTTCTCTTTCATTTACCTGTGGTTCAGAATACTCATCGGTTGGAACGGCGTCTGTGGCTCCTTCAGAGTAATCATAGAACTGAGAGTAATCTAAATCATCAGTAGTGTACTGCAGACGTTCAGAGACAGAGAAAAAGACCTGGTGTTAGAATTAGTGAGAGCAGATGATACATATATCACATATCATCACCTTCCAGTGGTGGGAAATAGGTCAAATGATCTCATATTATTATTTATGGCGATGATTAATAATATTTACGGGTTAGAGATTAAATAATAGGAGGATATTATTCAGATTATACACAGAAAAGCATCATAGCAGAACTTTTAGGCAGTTTTGATGCGAGAAAAATGGAGTTTTATAGACGATAAATGTAATTTGAGTTAATTAAATCGAGTATTTAAACTTAAAATTAGCCTTTTTCTTTAAGGTATGACAGATAGAGTTCACAAAAATCATTTTTTAATTATTAGATAATTAATGATAAGTCTATTTGCACATCTATTGTTAAAAAAAAACCAATAAATATAAAAAATACCAATATAATTTCTAAAAAAATTGTCTTTTAATGTTGAAATATGACTTTGAGCATATAAAATATTTTTTTTAACATTTTTTAATGATAAGTTCCCTTAAATGTTACTGTAATTAATGAGAAAAAAAATATTTATTATAATATTATTATTATATTATTATTTATTATTATTTAATGAATTAATTAACTAGAGTTTAAATGTAATAGATTTTTTAATTGTAGATTAATTAATTGTAATATATATCATAAATACAAAATATATTATTATTGTGAGTATTAAGTAATTTATTTATTTATTTTAATTTATTGGTTAATTATTATTAATCAATTCATTCATTCATTATTAATTAATGAATTAATTAACTAGAATTTAAATTGAATACATTTTTTAATTGTATATTATAATAATTTAATATTCATATTAAATTTGTGATTACTACTCACAATAATATTTATTACAACAAAAATGTATATTATTATTGTGAGTATTAATTAATTAATTTATTTATTTGAATTTATTAAATTTATTGCTTAATTATTAATTAATTAACTAGAATTTAACTTTAATAGATTTTTTAATTGTATATTATAATAATTTAATAATATCATATTCAATTTGTGATTACTTTATTTATTTTATTTTATTTTTTTTATTTTAATATTTATTACCACAAAAATGTATGTTATTATTGTGAGTATTCATTAATTAATTTATTTATTTTAATTTATTAAATTTATTAGTTAATTATTATTAATCAATAAATTAATACAATTAATAACTACAAAATAAATAAAATTCATTATTAATTAATGAATTAATTAACTAGAATTTAAATTTAATACATTTTTAATTGTATATTATAATAATTTAATAATATCATATTAAATTTGTGATTACTTTATTTATTTTATTTTTATTATTTTAATATTTATTACCGCAATTAGTTAATTATTATTAATCAATAAATCAATAAAATTTATAAATAAAAAAATAAATAAATAAAATTTATTATTAATTAATGAATTAATTAACTAGAATTTAAATTTAATAGATTTTTTTTAATTGTATATCATAATAATTTAATAATATCATATTAAATTAGTGATTTCAGCCCAAGTCTTGACTTGTTTTTGGTACAATTAATCCAATATTGAGTAGAATTAGAAGAATTTTGACCCAAATCAGGGAAAAATAATTAAATAAACCCAATTATCTGCCAGTGGAATGAGATAATCCTACTCAATAATGGATAATTTGCACTAAAAACAAGATGTTTTCACCTGTTTTTACAGAGTAAATTGAATTTCCTTTAAATAATCAGGACCACGTGTCCTATATTAACTAATTAACGATCCTAACGTGGACAAATGAGTGAACAGATGTTAAAAGTGGCCGTGTTGGTGTTAGCCGGCAAACATGCGGCAACAGATGCCAAGTTTAAAAGCTCATAAAAAAACCGTAGGGAATAAAAATACCAGCCGCGGCTCAGGGATAAGGTAATGGAACGTTCTCATGGCAGCATTTAAATTATACACTAGACAACGACTTAACGTTAGATTAAAGGCTTTAAAGGGAAAAAGCAGCTTCTCAGCACTTTCTGATTGAGGAAGCAAAAGATTAACAATAAAATATGAAATGCTGCCACAAGCACGTTTCCATGCTTCACTGCTGGTATATATATATATTTATATTTCACCTCGTCCTTTATTATAGGAACACGTGAAAGACGTGTTGCACTTTAAGAATAATCAGTAAACAGCTGTTGTTAATAGGTTTATTTTAAAGCATCCTTAAAGTCCCAGTGAAATAAAGGTAAAATACAGTTTTAACGTGTGTCTGCGTTCATTTAAATCCTGTTAAATGTGAAATATGTGGTAAAAAATCAGCGTTTTTCATTGAAATCCATCCTCATATGTGGATTTGGGTGAATAGCTCGCAATAATGATTCATATAAAACTGCATTTTTCATGTTTGAGGGGTTGTAGCAGTGTGTGTGTGTGTGTGTGTGGAGGTAAAAGTCCTTGTTCTATAACTCTATAAGCTGTGCATTGGGTTTAAATCCGCTCAAATATTCCGTTTGGCAGGGAAATAGGTCACGGTACAGGAGATAAAGATGCGATAGCTTCTATTTCACTGGGACGTTAAGTTTCTTTAAAGAAAGAGAGAAATAGAAGAGGTAGTCGCCCTCTCAGCTGCTGCTACGTCACTGATGTACAGTAATACTGATTCTTTCAGGGGAAACCATGATGCTGCAACCAGTGGTGTGTACACAGGCGGAGGAAAACATGTGCTAAAGTGCTATCTACGAGCTAAAAAGCTTGTTAAAGTGCCCTGATAGCAGAAAAAATGTGCTAAAGTGCCCTCTAGAAGCCAAAACACATACTAAAGTGCCCTCTTGAGAGCTAAAAAGCATGTTAAAGTGCCCTCTAGGAGCCAAAAGGCATGTTAATGTGCCCTCTTGACAATTAAAAAGCATGTTAAAGTGCCCTCATGTGCTAACGTGCCTTCTAGAAGCCAAAACACATACTAAAGTGCCCTCTAGGAGCCAAAAGGCATGCTAAAGTGCCCTCATGGAAGCCAAAATGTGTGCTAACGTGCCCTCTAGAAGCCAAAATGCATGTTAATGTGCCCTCTTGGTATCTAAAAGGCATCTTAAAGTGCCCTCTAGGTGCTAAAAAGCGTCTAGGAGCCACAACGCATACTATAGTGCCCTCTTGAGAGCTAAAAAGCATGTTAAAGTGCTCTCTTGGGAGCCAAAAGGCATGCTAAAGTGCCCTCATGGAAGCCAAAATGTGTGCTTAAGTGCCCTTTAAGAGTTAATAAGCATGTAAAAGTGCCCTAATGGCAGCTAATGTGCCCTCTAGAAGCCAAAATGCATGCTAATGTGCCCTCTTGGGAGCTAAAAAGCATGTTAAAGTGCCCTCTAGGAGGTAAAAAGCATCTAGAAGCCAAAATACATTCTAAAGTGCCCTCTTGGGAGCTATTGACTATTTTAAGTGCCCTCTTGAGACCTAAACAGCACGTTAAAGTGCCCTCTAGTAGCCAAAATGCATGCTAAAATGCCCTCAAGGAACCAAAATGCATGCTAAAATTCTCTCTAAGAGCTAAAAAGCATGTTAAAGTGCCCTCATAGAAGCCAAAATGCATGCTAAAGTGCCCTCTTGGTTTCTAAAAGGCATGTTAAAGTGCCCTCTATGTTCTAAAAAGCATCTAGGAGCCCAAAAGCATACTAAAATGCCCTTTTAAGAGCTATTGACTGTGTTAAAGTGCCCTCTTGAGAGCTAAAAAACATGTTAAAGTGCCCTCTAGAAGCCAAACGGCATGCTAAAGTGTCCTTTTGGGAGCTATTGACTGTTAAAGTGCCCTCTTGGTTTTTAAAAGGCATGCTAAAGTGCCCTCTATGTGCTAATAATCACCTAGGAGCCAAAAAGCATACTAAAATGCCCTTTTAAGAGCTATTGACTGTGTTAAAGTGCCCTCTTGAGAGCTAAAAAGCATGCTAAAATACCCTCTAGGAGCCAAAATGCGTGCTAAAGTGCCCTCTAGGAGAAAGAATGTGTGCTAAAAGTGCTTTCTAGGAGCTAAAAAGCATTTTAAAGTGCCCTTTTTCATCCTTTTTGCCCCCTCCCTTCAAAACTTTACACACCACTGGGCGCAACATAAACCTCCCAATATGTGAAGATTTGACGTGAACTACTCTCCTTAGAGCTGTTTAAACATGTATGAGTGCACATAAGTGTAAAACCTGACATTAAGCTTAGTCCTGCAGGGAATTTCGCAATCAGAGAAGTCACTTTTGTGCATTAAACCCACTTTTTTGAAGGTGAATAAAGGTGCATACCGTCTAATACCCATCCCCCTCCCTCCCCTGTTGGCTCACCTCTTCCTCGGCCTGCTGGGCCTGCAGGGAGTCACCGTGTGGGGTGTCACAGTCCGGGCTGTAATGTTCACAGTAGTCGTACGCCGCTTTGGGATCAGCTACAATCAGGAGTTGCTGGATGTCGCCCTGCAGAATAAAAAAAAGAAAAAGCAAAGAAGAATAAGAAACTCAAGTTTTCTTCATGCAGGAGCAGATGTTGCCCACATGTTATCGTCCAAATGCCAGTTTACAGTTAACTGTCTGAAGCCCGAACACAGAGAAACCTGGTTCTTTCAGTCAGCATCAAGTGTTATACATCATAGGATTCAGGGAAATCTACTCTATCATTCTGTTGCAGTTTAAAGTTTCCATCATTCATCACCTTTTCCCAGTATAAGAAGTTGTATTGAAGTGTTTTGCAGCTCCAAACATACACTACCGTTCGAAAAATTGGGTTCATCCAAGACAATTTAGTGTTTTGCATGAAAAGTCACACTTTTATTTACCACCATGAGCCACAAAATGGATAGAATATATAGTCCAGACATTGATAAGGGGAGTAATAGCTGCTATAAATGCTAACATGTTAGCATCAAGGGTTTTCTAAGCATCCATTAACCTTCTGATGCATTGTTCCATTAGAGCACTAAACTGATAGTTGCTGGAAATGCACCAAAAACCAGACATTTGCAGCTAGAATAGTCATTTACCACATTAGCAATGTATAGAGTGTATTTCTGATATCTTCATTGAGAAATTCAGTGCTTTTCTTTTGAAAATAAGGAAATTTCTAAGTGATCCCAAACTTTTGAATGGTATTTGCTAATGGTACATGGATTTTTTTTTCTTTTTTGGATGATTTCCTGCTTATTTTATACATGCATTTTAGTCATGTTTTGTAGATATTTCATCTTTTATAGACCACGGTCTAGTTGCATTGATGCAACACTTGGTTCCAGGGGGTTAACATCAGTCAATATTTAGAATTTGGATAATTTAAATGCACATTACTACCACTAACTAGTCGAAAATACAAGACAAACAAGACAAATCCTCCCAGAGGAACTGGGAACAACCTCCTGTCTCATCTTGCCCAGTACACTCACACCAGGAACACATGTAAATCTCAAATTATAGATGATCTCTCAGGTCCTATGCACTTATAGAGTCTGGCTGAGTAAATTCCAGCCTTGTGTGATTAAACAGCTCAACACGCACACACCAGTAAAGTCCACACACTCACACTGGTGCAGGGAGGAAACTGGGTTCAGACGGCAGGGAAATTATTATTATCAGTGCTGGGGTTTAACTC
The DNA here is from genome assembly GCA_030544235.1 of Lepturacanthus savala. Taxonomy (NCBI): domain Eukaryota; kingdom Metazoa; phylum Chordata; class Actinopteri; order Scombriformes; family Trichiuridae; genus Lepturacanthus; species Lepturacanthus savala. The sequence goes on along the minus strand of CM060476.1, from coordinate 2,272,105 downwards.
AGGAAATCAAACAAACATTATGAACATTATATCAGCAAAAACACAAGCAGCACCTGCTGTGATTGTGTGTTCTGGAGTCAAAGACTTTATTAGCACTGTTTGTAGAAAACATGTTCGACAAGTACACACTTACAAGTGTATTCTTTACCTGGTTTTTACCTGCGGATTATTCTACAAATAAAATCTATTGTCATTATTACTCATAGGAAGTATGAATTCCTATAGAAAGGTGGACGTTTTCATGTTTAAACGAGGGTGTGATGGACTGTTCCATTGTCTTAATAGACAAATTGTACATTGGATAAAACATGGACACAACATGAAAATACAGTTATTGTAAGAAAAAGTTTGGGGTCACATAGAAATTTCCTTATTTTTGGACTGTTTTTTCAATTAATATAACTTTAAACTAATCTGAAATACACTCTATACATTGCTAATGTGGTAAATGACTATTCCAGCTGCAAATGTCTGGTTTTTGGTGCATTTCCAGCAACTATCAGTTTAGTGCTCTAATGGAACAATGCATCAGAAGATTAATGGATGATTAGAAAACCCTTGATGCTAACATGTTAGCATTTATAGCAGCTATTACTCCCCTTATTAATGTCTGGACTATATATTCTATTCATTTTGTGGCTCATGGTGGTAAATAAAAGTGTGACTTTTCATGCAAAACACTAAATTGTCTTGGATGAACCCAATCTTTTGAACGGTAGTGTATGTTTGGAGCTGCAAAACACTCAAGTACAACTTTTTATACTGGGAAAAGGTGATGAATGATGGAAACTTTAAACTGCAACAGAATGATAGAGTAGATTTCCCTGAATCCTATGATGTATAACTCTTGATACTGACTGAAAGAACCAGATCAGAATTAGATAACAGCTAGCTTTCTTGGTGCAACATCTATATACATTTGTAGAAAAATAAATAAAAATAATGGAAATTTCTAAGTGGTGTCTAATTTGGTGTTTCCCAATTTAAGTGTAATTAATGTATGCATACTTCTAAGTTAATTTCCAGGCCTTTGCTGCTGCAGTGTTTGAGCTCAGCCGCTTCAACTTTTTAGAAAAAGCTCAAATAACATCATTACTGGCCACGACGTCAGTCAACTCCATGTGATTGTCTATGGTTTTGGCCACATGGACGTACGTCTGGTGCAATGAGTGTCAAAGGGTGAATGTGCTAAATTTAAACTTCTTCTAAATATGTCATTTAGCAGAAGAGTAAAAAAAAACAATACACAATGGCTTTGTCTGAAAAACCGCCAAAATGATATACAGGAAAAATCCTTTAAAATAAAACAGACATGGTTTTGGCACAGTCTTTGAAACCACTATGGTTGTTGGATGGTGCACCACAAACCTTGACACCATTCCAACGCTGTCTCGGCTTGTTAGCAGTCCCGACAGCCAAAAAACACAAAAAACACAGCGAAAGCATCTGGATCTTACTTTGGACTCTTTAAATTGCTGGAAATGAGCTTCCGGAGGCTTTTTTTGAACCCGTATAGACAATTGCGAGGCGGTTTCCTGGGCGGTTGGATGGAGGGTCTTCCAGTCTTTATGGTAAGCTAAGCTAACTGGCTACTAGCTTAAGCTTCATATTTAGAGTACAGATAAACTAACTCTCAGCAAAAAGCCTAAATAAGTCAAGCTATAGCTTTAAAAATAAAATGTTAGCACTACCAAAACTGATACCAATCCCATATATGTCCAATTAGCATTGTTGGAGCCATTAATTAGCAAACTTCATAGATGCTGGTGAGTAATTTGTGTTGCCTTTGGATGGAGTCAAGCTAGCTGTTTACCCAGGTTTCCAGTCTTTATGTTAAGCTAAGCTAACTGGCTACTAGCTTGAGCTTCATATTTAGCATACAGATCATCTAACTCTCAGCAAAAAGCCTAAATAAGTCAAGCTATAACTTTAAAAATAAAATGTTAGCATTATCAAAACTGATACCAATCCCATATATGTCCCTTAAATATTGTATGGAGCCAAGCTAGCTGTTTCCCCAGGTTTCCAGTTTGTATGCTAGGCTAAGCTAACTATCTTGAGCTTCATAGACAAAGAGAAAGATGCCTGAGCCCAGAGGTAAAAATCCTGATGCATTTGTGTCAGCAGAAACACTATATGGAGAAGAGCAGGAAAGACGTTTGGCAGCGAAATCAAGCAAGCTGCAGCTTGTCTGGAGAACGAGTGCATGTGTGTGTGTGTGTGTGTGTCGTTCCTGTGCAGAAACTATAGATGTATGGATCCTTCACTTCGTAGAAACACCGGTGTGCTGAGTCTTGTCCCATGAGAAAACAAGCAGAGCTTCTTGAAACTTTCTCCGTGTAACAGTCAGTTTTGACAGTGAAGAGATTCCTCTCTACATGCCTGTGTGTGGGTGGAATGCTGCCGACTGCTTGAGTGCATTTACAATAAAAGCTCATGTTGGTCGTCAGCTTGAAGTAAGACACTAATCCACGGTGCATTTCCACATCAAACATGAATTAGTGCAACAGACGCCCACATTCTGCCAAAAAATGGCCCATTTCACCCAGTTCACCTGATGCTGTCTTAAAGGTTCAATGCAAAAGATTTAGCAGCATGCAACAGAAGCAACTTGGGAGGAATTGATTTTAGGAAATATTGTTCATATTATTCATTTTTATCTACCTAAGTAGAAGTAACCATGTTTCTACAGTGGCCCAAAAGAGACAAACCAAACAGAAGTTCTAGAGATGGACATTCATATCTTATTTTGGCTTTTTGCTGAGAGCTAGTTGATTTGTATGCTAAATTTGCAGCTCAAACCACTAGCCAGTTAGCCTAGCTTAACATAAAGACTGGAAACAATCAGCTAGCCTGACAAATTGTGTTGCCTTTGGATGGAGTCAAGCTGTTTCCACAGGTTTCCAGTCTTTATGTTAAGCTAAGCTAGCCAGTTAGCTTAGCTTCTGGGTGAGTGGTATCTTTTTTATGCTTGAATTCATAGTTTGACTTATTTTGGCTTTTTGCTGACAGTTAGTTAATCTGTATGCTAAATATGAAGCTCAAGCCAGTAGCCAGTTAGCTTAGCTTCACATGAAGACTGGAAATCTGGGTAAACAGCTAGCTTGACTACATTCAAAGGCGACACAATTTGCTCACCAGAACCTCTGAAATTCACCAGATAATCAGTATAATTAATGGCCCCATTAATGGACAGATATAGGATTGGTATCATTTTTGGTAGCGGTATCTTTGATTTATTTTGGCTCATCGCTGAGAGTTAGATAATATGTATGCTAAATCTGAAGCTCAGGCCAGTAGCCAGTTAGCTTAGCTTAACAAAGACCGGAAACCTGGGGAAACAGCTAGCTTGACTCCATCGTATAATGAACCGTATAATCAATAGCTCTTTCCCAAAACAAAAACATACATATTTGAACTATTCCCTTAAATTCTGATGAATGAAACATAAAATAACTTATTGTAACATAAAAAAAACTAGGCGACAAGTCCGAAAACGTCTAATTTGAGGTGTGTGAGTGTGTGTTTGTGCACGTGAGGTTGGACGGAGAAAGAGAGATCAAGCCTTGCCCTGAGTCAAGTTGACATGTATTACCTCATGTGTCACCGTAAGACCAACAGTGAATGCTTGAACCCTGCCTAGAGTCAGCTCTAATTAGTCCGCGTCTGAGAGCCACTCGTCTGCACACAAACAGTCCGAGGAGACGTGTTGTTCAACCATGAAACCACATCGGCACAACTAGGAGGTTTTCCTGACCGTTCCATGACCAACACGACCGATAAAGTCCCAAATGAGCACATGGGTCACGTGGTTAAAACGCCTTTTTAGTTAGTTTTCTCACAACTTCCGGTCGGAAAGGAGCTTGTGACAAGAAGACAAACCCGATTCACAAACCTAAAGACAAGGCGAGTGAGAAACTTATGTCAGGGAGGGACCACCAAGAGGGATCCAGGGACAGACAGGCAGGGATTTAGAGAGAGCAGCTGGGATGGTAAAAGATGTTTTGTGCCGGGAAACACCTGGGGAGCGTTACGCCGAGGCTGTGGGCCTGTCTTCCATTGTGGACCGCTGAGATAAAAGCCTCTCGGGGGGGAACTTGGAGCGAAGCCAGAGCTCCGCGATACGCCCCTCCTGGCTACAGCAGAGCACATAAACCGGGCCCATGAGGTTGCGTGTTAATGACGACGGTGTCAGAGGTCAATGAGGAGAGAGAGGCTGAAAGAGAGACGAGGGGTCAAGATCAACAGCTGAGACTTGTGGATCCGCTGCAGAAACCCATTCAATACCTGCTGCATGCGTGCACAGTTCTGGTCTTCTCTTTGCAGAAGAGGATGCAGCAATTACCTAAAAAATAACAACCATTGAATAGTCTTGGTATGAGACTAAACTCTGACGTTTTAAATCGCCTCCTCTCCAAAAGCTACTTTAGGTCTGTGGTGTCTGTTCCGCTCTATTAGCGTTAACTCGTCGCTATTACATTTGACATGCGTGACCTGAATTCTTAAACTCTGTGTTAAATAAAGGATTACGCATTTTAAGACATGGGAATTCTACTTGATAGAATATGTGACTGAACCACAGTTTTTAAACGGGCATATTTAAAATTGTAGCGTGTTAACCAACAGAATTTGTAACCAATAACCTCCAGTTTGACATATTTAGGATCAGATAAGTTACCTTGAACTTATAAGTCAGAGAAAAAGCAAAACACAATGCTGTTTTTTGACGTTGTACAGCCCATGACGACATACCAGAGTTTTCACTCTAAAAAGCACGGTCCACCTTGACCTCATCCTCACTACGAGGCACCGTGGGATATAAATACACAAGCTGGGGGGTCAAAGGTTAAAGCAGTGCACAGTAAAAGTGTTTGATTTCCATAGAGGAGCTCCATGGTGTGAGTGATCGGTGCAGACCAGAGCTAGATGTCTTTTCTCTACCAAAATACAATTTGCATGTTGTAATTACAGAGCGGACGCAGGGCATCGCTGGCCAAATCAAAACACAAGTAGTTTGTCATACGTCTACACAGGGCGACATTTAGTCCGACCAGCTGTAATTAGACGTCCCCATGCAACAATTAGCTAACCCTCTTCAAAGTTTATACAGTAGAGTCGCCCCGAGGAGTGACGAGCAGACAGTTGACAGTCAAGCCTCCAAAACATGACATTAAAAGACTGAGACAGGAAGAAACTTAGCTATGGTAGCTTTGAATTTTACAGTAGAGTAGGTCAGTGATCGTCAAAGCGTTGCACAACATTTCCATCTTGAGTCTTGCTAACCGATTCCCAGGATTGATTGGGCCCATGTATTTACCTGAATCTAACGTCATTTTAAGTTGACACCAAGCGACGGAGACCGAAAGTAAAAACAGCATTTCCTCGAATGTACACTTGAGGGAGTTAATCCTCATAGATCCACACATTAAAATGGAAAATTTACAGTTTTATTAAAGTTTAAAATTGTGCACAATTAAGGAGTTTCTGTTTTGAGTGGCTGCAGTTTTCTGGGTTCCGCTCCCGCCCGGCTCCACACTCTCCTCCAAATATGGTCACTGGAGACGCCGGCAGAAACATTTTCGGTAAACTATGGTCGACACTGAAGTGATACCACACCAAAATACTGGTTTTGTCAGAACAGAGCAGAGTGAGGTCAAATCTACAACGTAAAACTACAACACCAGGCGATATCGACAAGACACGCTATTTATCGAGGAAGTCTTATCAGCAGTCCAAAAGTGAAAGAGCAGCTGTCAAGTGAACATTTGCAAGATGTCGGTCGGTTTCAATTTGCCAACAACCCCCATGGCACTTATTGGATATTTACTTCTTCAACTGGGAAACTGCTGTCAGGATTCCTGGTAAACAGGAGTCATAAACTCAGAGGGGTGGGGTCAAAGGTCTGGACCCAGGCAAACAGTAAGAAAAGCTCACAGAATTATTTCTATATGTTTCCTAAATGTATAAATAGGAGCTTAAAAGTAGGCAGATTGTCCCTGGCCTGATGTTTATTTAGCTGTTTGCGATCCAGGCTGGTCGACCTGATATCCACCACACACACCAGCATCTTGTTTTTAGACAAGTAGCATCTTGTGTTAACAGTGGTAGCAACGGGCACCGTGACACGGAACAGCTGGGACGAGTGTTTGCTATCGAGCAACGGAGGGAATCGGCAGGTACATACACACGAACGCGCTGGATTCAGACAGGTAACGGCAGCCAGGCATGAATAGATGGTCTCATGGCTTTGGCACGGCAGGGAGGCCTCAAGGTGGGGAGGGTTGGAGGTGGGGGAGGGGGGGAGGAGGTGGTGAGAAGAGGAGAATATTCAGGGAGGGGAGGAGGAGATGAGGAAACGAGGAAGGCCTGACAGGGCAATGAAAGACTCCCATTCATCTGAACCAGATCCCTTTGGTGGTCGCCTCCAACCTGGGGCAGGTACGGGATGAATAGACTTTTATGAAAAATACAGGTCAGCTTGTGAATGTCAGAGTCTGAATGAGGGAGAAAATGGTTGCAATGTTTTATTATTACTGAATTTATGAATAAATCTACTCTCTGAATCAAAATCTCTTGGACTCAGAATCTTGGCAATGTTGCAGATAGCACTTTCTTGTGCTTTCCCAAAAAAAGAAGACAAAAGAAGCTGCAGCAAGAGCACTTTTACCAACGAATACATAATCTCATTATCATAACCGCTGATTTGAAAAGCACGACCCTGAGGTATTTCCTTCCCCTTTATATCCCAGCATGCAACAGGCCCAGAGGATCTCCAAGGAGAGCGGGGACAGAGAACAGACAGGAGACCTGTTCCAAAAACCACACAGAGAAGACCCTGTTGGTTGACTTATGGCTCCTATTTTCAGCCCTTCCACTCGCTAACCTCTGACTGGACACACTGTTTCATACAAACGCTGGTTTCAGTGCCCGCTCATAAATCTAATCAAAACTGACAGGCGATATGAAAGCAGATCTGCAGCTAAAACAAATAGTCCCTAGATCCTCTTTGTGGAGCAATAGGGCGTATTAATCCCCATCAGATATCAGAAACTGTTGTTTGTTGGTTCTAGGTAACATCAAAAAGTAAAAAAAACATCTTTTCACTTGTGTTTAATTGATATTTCAGCACTAGATCAGCGCATCACGCGAGCCAAGAATCCAAAGAGCGATGAGCAAAGACACCGAACGTTCTCAAACACACACAGCACTGTGTCCCTGGGGCGATGACAAGGTATGCCAGGGAAAAAAAAAAGGCCTTTATAACAAGAGCAGTAAAATCAATCATTCAAACATGGCATCAGAATAATGACTGGTCGTTCCCGCTGCCCATAAACAAACCAGCGCTCTCTCACAGGCAAACATGGCCTCAGTATACAGGCTTTCAGCAATGTTTACTTCCCACCGGGGAAGAACATGTGCGTCATGACAATTCAGCCATTGTCTGTCATTATTTACTGCTCCTGAACACATGCCTGCACCCACCTCTGGATCAGAGTCTCAAAAGCAGCAAAACGCCCAAACCGCAAACCCCAGAAAGACAGAAAATGTTATTTTAGAGCAGCAATTTCTGCAGGTGGCTCTCAATGATCAAGTGGTTCTCATTGTTCATGTCAGCAGTCAATCTATCATCATATTTCTCCTTCTACAGCAGAACATTTCCTCAGGAAAGACCTACCAGACATGGGGCACGTAGAGAAGACACAGGAAACCAATTAAGAAGATTTTCTTAAAACAAGACCATCCTGACTCTGTTTGACTTGAGTGGAGCCTTAATTAGTATCATTATTAACACCTGTTGAGTATTTAATGTCAAGATGTCTGCTGTGAAAAGGTCTAGTGGCCTACTACGTACGGGCATGAAAGCTAATTGGTTGGTCACTTCAACCACTTCACTTCAAACCGATGCAAAACCAGATTAAAAGTAAATCCAAAAGGAAAAGTACAACATGCGAAGCTGCAACAGGGAGTTCGGGGGTTTACCAGAAAAAAAAAAAAAAGGGGGCACTAAGTGTCTCTAATTACAAGGTAAAGAGAAGCTTTTACAAACGATCTGAATAGTCTGAGAGGTTTACCAAAAGCCTGTGTGCATGCCTCGCAGAAAAAGTGAAATAAACAAGTGATAATGATATACAGAAGGTGGCAAAGCCAATCTCACATCTTAGGATGAGCACTGACACTGCCGTGTATTTACTACCATTGTTTGCAGGGACTTGACTCCTTAGCAGTGATGTCGGCAGAAATTGTGCCAAACTTCATATTATTGTTGTGAAGTTGCTCGTAAAATCAAAAGAATTGATGACCTCCAGATCAGCCCTGCTTTCTATCATCTCCACATTCCTTTTTGGCATCAAAGAGAACTCACGCTGCCTTGATGAGACCGGCTCAAGCAACGGAGAAGAAAACCCCAGACGCACTGTAAATTATTTGAAACGAAGCGTGCCGAAGAAAGCTAATCCAAAACAAACTAAGCCTCTACGGTTTGTTTTTGCAGCTCATCCCTTCTGGCAGGAGCGAATCGATCACATGTTCCGCCGAAAAACTCTACCTGGAAAACCTCCTCGTCCTGGATCCTGGTGCCGAACACGGTGACGCCGTTGGTCTCGATGGAAGCGTGGTCGCTCCTGGGCAGGGGCTTGGTGATCTTCTTCTTGCAGTCGACGATGATTGTGACCGTCTTCTTCTCCACGCTGATGGCCACCCGGTGCCACCTGGTCAAAGAAAGACAAGAGAACCGATGAAACAAGCCAAGGCCTGTAGGCGACCTTGAGATACCATGGTGCGTGGAGGACAATGTAAGGACGGGTAATCAGAACATGATGTAAAATGCTAAAATGGCCGTGTTAGGATTATAATCCACACCATTTCTAAGAGATAGAATGGATTTATGGATCATATGTTTCGATCCACAACACCCACAGATGCAAAGGGTTAACCGGGGTCACACGTGAGTCTGACACCTCCTTCCCCTCTGGACCATTTGCCACTGCACTTAAGGGCTATTGCATACCAGGCAGCAGTGGACCACATTCTTGCCCCCACACTCTGGCCCTGTTTAACACGGGATTACACTCATTAAACTCCAAACTTAATCCTCCTTCTGGGTTACTCGGCATGACAGACGTGGTGAACATTGTGGAAAGTGTGTGTCAGGATCCGGGAAGGCCTGCCTTGCCAGGGCAGGAGACACATAGTCAAAACATTGTTCTGAGGTGGAAGACGAGACCTGGCACTAGCCAGAGCTCGAGATCGAGGCATAAGAATCGCTCCTGGACGTATCTCGTTGCGAAATCTTGTTACTGGTGGAAGGAAAAGGTTTTGGTTCCTCTGTACATTCCAAAAAGAAAAAGTGCGACACTCTCAAGGCTCAGGTTCCCACAGGTGTTCATGTGTTTATTGCTGCTAATGGCTCGGATAACAACTGGAAAATTAGTTCAATTCGTCTCAACTTTATTAAAACAATTCAGGAAGCCAACAGCAAAGCCAGAAATTATATTTAACCTCATCAAATGAAGAAAAACACCCTCCGCTCTTTGCCTCTTTGCCAGATCAGGCTTTTATGATCGGCCACCACAGAGCATTTCTGCCTAAGTTGACTCTGTTTCAACTCTACTTCCTGTTCAAATGTTTTTCTCTGCAATAATCCTTTGTGAATCCAGCTATCCAGATATTTGAAGTCGTGATATCCCTTAGTAGACATATTTGTGCCCAGTGGCATGCACAGACCTTTTGAAGGGCAGGGGCAAAAAGGGAAAAAAGGGCACATATAGCACATCCTTTCCACTGAAGAGGGCACTTTAGACAGGTTTTAAATGTTATACAAATGGTACATTAAGCTTGCATGCCTTCATTGGAATCAGTGTCCATTCAAAACCAGCTGTTGAGTTTGTTTTTGCACCCAAGAGAGCACTTGAGTGAGTTTTGGCTCAAGACAGGGCACTTTAACACACATTTTGGCTCCTAGAGGGCACTTTAACACACATTTTGGCTCCTAGAGAGCACTTTAGCACACATTTTGGCTCCTAGAGACCACTTTATCACACATTTTGGCTCCTAGAGGGCACTTTAGCACACATTTTGGCTCCTAGAGGGCACTTTAGCACACATTTGGGCTTCTATCAGGGCACTTTAGCATTCGATTAGATTCTACAGACCTTCTAAAATCCAAATGATATTAAAATCTATTTTTCTATGATTCTATTGTTAATCGATTTCTAGCTTTAATCACACTGGCAGTCAAAGGGTAAAAATTCTAAAAAATGAATGAATATTTGCTATTTGTGAATGAATATTGGAAATAATGACTAATAACTGACAGCATTGTTACGAATGTTTTCCAGTATGTAGACAAACTGGCATTTAAAGGGTTACAATGCTGAAAATGAAAAGAATATTTGGTTGTTATGATCAGAAGTGAAGCCGATTAACGGATTTAACTTAACTTTAAAATTGGAAAAGCCTCATTATAGTTCCAGTTATGGAGCCATTTTAGACCTTCTGGTACTTGGGGAGTAGAACATGCAGTAAAAGTCAAACTTCTCAAAGTTATGGAGTGAATTAAAATCAGAAAAAGAAGCGTAAGGCCTTGTATTCCAGGCCCATAATGTCCAATAATGGCTCAAAAATGGAGAAATCCAATATGGCCGCCTAACCAATGACTTATCTTCTTGACTGTAGAAGCTAAAAACCTTTTAGCTAAAAAGCTTTTATATGTTTTCACACAAGGGGAATTCAATGGCATAATCAGATTTATGATCAACAATAAAGAAAATGCTTCAATGATTAAAATCGTTGTCTCTAATAATGAATTTAATAAACCAAAAAGGACCAAGAAACAGGTTGATGTTTAGGAACTTAATGATCTATTTCTATGTATTTATTGACTGTATTTAGTAACATATCTAATATAATTTAGTCATTTTAGTAATTTATCTAATATTCAATGGCTGATTTTTCCATTTTGAGACATTATGAGACAGAAGATTTGAATTTAGCGCCATTCAAAACACCTAGAATTGTCGTATTTGCCATAAATTAAAGATTAAATGACTTCTGGATATTAAATAAGCACATTTTTGTTCTCTTTGTTGGAAACTTCACATCAAGGGTAGGTTATAGGCATTTAGCCTATAACCTACGAGACTTTTAAAGATAATAACTGTGTGAGCTACTAGATCTCATCTTGAAACATCATGACCCGGCTAAAACCTCATAAAACAACTGAAACACTATTAAAGATGGCGTCTATTTATTGAACCCTGCACGTGGGCTCATGTCGGCTAAAGCTAAAGCTGCGAGTGAGAGTTTTGGGGGATTTCGGGTTTATGCTAAAAGGTTAAAAGCGCTGATTCTGGTTGGGTGAGGTAATCCGGGACGGGGTGAAACAGGAAGTTTTACCCCCGCCCCTTTAAAATAACAGAGGCAGTGAGTTCATGGACGAGGTCAGGCTGGTCATAGTGGACCCTGCTGGGCCCCGATAATCCGGGATCTCCCTGTCTCTGACCTGTCTCTGTTCCCGTAGAACCCCCGAAGAGACGGATAATCCAGTGATGAGCACCTGTGGTGCAGAGGTGGGAACATCCCGGCCGATGGTCTTGTCTTTTTTTTTATCGAGAACAAAGAAAATGTCAAATATATTCATCGAATTCGACTTCAAAACGCCAATTTCAGCCTGGAAAACACTAAATAAACACTTTTCCTGTTGCAATATCCATATATATCAATACAATAAGTAAATAGTTTAATATAATATCAGTAGTAGCGACTATTTAGATATTTAATTTAGATTTGAGCTGCTTTTTAAACGTCTTACAGAATATATTCTTGGGGATTTATAGGATTTTATGCATAAATAATTGATTTTTTTGACTCTTTAACTTGTTTTTCTTTCTGATTTGGTTTATTTATAGGTTTAAGAATAGTCACAATTGAAGAAATGGAATCTTAACAGCTCAAAATATCTTCTTTTAGTCCAATTACAGTTATTATATTAACAGATAATTTAGCTTATTTCTTGATTTTAATCAACTTTAGTCTTGTTTTTTCATGTTTTCCTGTTTTGGGTTTAGTTTAAGTTTTAAATAAAGTGTTTTTATCTGAATTAAAACACAATTTTTGATGATTTTGTGCAATATTTTAACTATATTTGCTCTATAACAGCAGCATAAATAGATTCTGACTCTTCTGTAGTCGCCTCATGTTGTAGGTTTATTTTAATTCCAGGTTTAAGCCCATTTATTATCATTTATGCAGGAAAATTAGGCCTGGGGATTAAATAAGGAATAATACGATCTGTTTCCAACTGTAAATTTTATATATTGAGTAGAATTATCTCATTTCACTGGCAGATAAATTAGATTATTTCATTTTTTTCCTGATTTGTGTCAATTTGTTTGGTCATTTTCCTACAAAATAAAAGATTGAATTGTCTAAAATCAAGAAAACTCTTTAAAGAAAATGGCTTGAAGCTAAATTATGGTTGGTTTTAGTACAATTAGTAAAAATTCAAGCAGAATTTGTCTGATTTTGAGGGGTTTTTTTTCTAATTTGGGTCAATTTGATTGGTAATTTTCTTAAAAAAACACGGCTATGACTAAAATCCCTCAATTTCCCTGAGGGAATCTTGCAAAGAGACCAATAAAACCCTATCTAATCTAATATAATCTAATCTAAAAAGCAAAATTATGGTTGGTTTTGGCACAATTAGTACAAATTTGAGTAGAATTATCTTGTTCCACTGGCCAAATTGACCCAAATCAGGAAAAAAAAAATTGAAATAAGCTCAATTATTAGGAAAATGTTGGACTAATTCTACCAAAAACAAGCCTTGATGGTATAAACCATCCTAAATTCCTAAAATTTCAATCTAAAATTAAAGTTTTAAAGCAATAAAAGCATAAAGCCTTGATATTAACCAAGAAATGAAGTGTTTTGAGCCCATAGATGTACAAATCTCTCCCCAGATCCACAGTTTATGCTTCTTTCACCCCTGATTCTGGTCTTTTCCACTCAAACGTACTTTCCGTCGGCGAGGTTGACGGCCCTGAACAGGGGGTAGTCCTCCGGGGCCGGTTTGCCGGTCTGGTCCTCGTACAGGAAGACGGGGGAACGTCCCAGCTCCACACCCAGCTGCTGGACTCTCTGCTGGTTGTAGATGGACAGCAGGAAGGACTGGAGGCCGGACTTGGGACGCACCGTGGTCAGGATGGAGAAATCCTCAGGGAAAACACCTCCTGGAGGGATAGAAGAGGAGGAGTGGAGGGGAAACGGGTGAACAGGTTAGAAAAAACGCTTCCAAAACGACAAAACGCTGCCATATTCCCTTAAATATGACAATATGTTAATGTTTGATCATTATATCACAGATGTTTACAGCAAAATAATGATGTGACATTTAGTCATTTCTCACTAAATTTACTCACTAATTGATGTGATGCTACTTTAGCCTTTTATCCTCTATGTTTCAGATGGAAATATTGTACTTTAGCCTCCATTTATCTGCAGATTTAGTTCATTTCAGTTGCAGATTTGTCAAAATATAATAAAGGTTTTAAACTAAGTTTTTTAACAGGTGAAATATCTTGTTTTTGGTACAATTAGTCCAATATTGAGTAGAATTATCAGATTTCTCACATGGTTTCATTTCAATACAAGTGATCCGATATTTCACCAGAAATTAAAGACCAGAGATTATTTTTTATTTATTTTCCTCTTCTATTAATCGTCTCAGGACCCCTCACATTTATCTGCTGGCCCTTTGGAGGGGCCTGACCCTTAGGTTGGCAACCACTGGACTAAACTAACTAAACATATAACATATTTATATATAATTTATATAGTATTAAATAATACAGTCCAGTAATACACTCGACAATCTAAGGTCCCCTCTTGGAGTCATTTATCAGAGTGTGTGTGTGTGTGTGTGTGAGAAGGCACCAGGTCTGCTTTTGGACCATAAAAACATGCTATTTTTCATAAATAGGCCATGAAAATTAAAATGTTAAACTGTGAAAATGGCAAAAATAGGGACCCAGACGACAGCCGATGCCCCTGTTGGTCACTGTTATATGAATAAAATGTTAGCATTAGCAGATAAAACAAGTTTGGTGCAATACTCACACTCTATACGTTGCTAATGTGGTAAATGACTATTCTAGCCGGTTTTTGGTGCTAATGGATGATTAGAAAACCATTGATGCTATCATGCTAGCACGGCTGAAAACAGTTTAGCTGCTTAGCGAAGCTAGAAAACTGACCTTCCTTTGAGTAGGTGGAGTATCTGTCGGGTTCTATTCTAACCTTGTCAATGTCTTGACTATATGTTAGGTAACTTACCAGGGAATAACTGCGTGGTGGGGGCACTGATCTGGACCTGCTTGGCGACTCTGTAAGCCGTGTCCGGCTCCGACGCTCTCCGGTTTGTGCAAAATCCCGATGTTTTCGTCACTCCTTCCGGGGTACTTTGAAATTCTAATACTTTTAGCACATCCACTGGTTCTTCTGTTCGGGGAAGCAGACGAAACTCCAGTAAGAAAAACCGCTGACTGTATCAAAGTGCTTCATTCACGCTTTCAGAATTTTAAATGCACGCATGTGTGTGTTATATAAAAGTATTAATAAACATGTGTTCTGTTGGCTGAGGGTGAATGTGAATTTCTCACAGTTCGGGACACGATTGCATTGATTTCATTACAAAGCAGACAGCAAAGATTAACCCAAATCATGCTGTGAAGCACAGATTCCCTCATCACCATCCCATACCGATGCGATTACTGGTTCGCCTGTGTCTTAATAAACCCCGAAACGTAGTTTCCTCTCCTTAAATAACATTTTACAGAGTAATCCGCCCCCCATTGAGCCACATGTGGCCTTCCTGTGGGCTCCACAGGTTCATCTGACAGGAAATACTGTATCTCCGCCAAAGATAACCAAAGAGAGAATGGACGCGCCAATGGAGATCTGGTTCTATACCACCTGGATAGTTTTACCTTGATAAGAGGCTCTCGGAGTTTTCTATTCTCTTCAATCTGATGCACTTTGCAACATAAAGGAGTCTGTGTGCGCTCGTTGAGAGCCATGGGAAAAACCTCTTCAAAATAAACCTCAGACCTTGACGTGTTTCGCTATATATAGTTTATCAAAAAGCCAAATTCATGCGAAACGAGACTATAAACGTACAGTGTTCGGCTTTAACGGGACGTTCGACCCACAAAGTGAAGCAATGTCTGACTAAAACCCAGCAATACAATGGCAGACTGTTAAATGCAGTGAAGCTAATCTGTTTTTTTTTTAGGGTAAATAAGCAAACGGAGGTGTCTGAAAGCGTCGGCGAGCTCTTTAACTCTTTAGCACAAGGGGGGTCTTAAGAAAAAAAGGGAAAAGTCTGATGACACCCTCAAAGTTTTCTGCCCAAAAATTCCAGCTGAAGGAAGGAAAAGCTGTTATGTTCTGCAGAATATTAACGGCACCAGATGGTTTGCATACAACCACCAGATACACCAATGCAGAGACCATTGGAGCCACTGCTGGGACTTTTAGTGAATATTTGATGTTTTCTATGCCACTTTATCATGCTGAAGGTATTTCCATATAAAAGACCTGGCCTACATCTGGTCTAGATGTCTTCTAGGGCTTTTATTCACTTTATGACGCAGGCACAGATGCTGAAATGTATGTAGACCAGTTTACCATCGTCATCCACTTTGACACTGCAAAAACTGAAATATTAGCAAGTGAAAATCGCTTGTTTTTAGTACAATTCGTCCGATATTGAGTAGAATTATCTACTGATTTGGGTTAATTTGGTCTTGTTTTAAGAAAGGAAAACTAAACATATTTGAAAATAAAGATTAAAATGAATGAAATCATGAGATAATTCTACTCAATATTGGGCTAAACACTTGTTAAGATAACACTTTTTGCAGTGTATTCTCTCAAAATTCCCCTGACGAAGGTTTATGTGGCCTGGTCAAGCTGAGTAAGAATAAATAAGCCTCTTAAAAGTCAAAAACGTACAATTTTCTAGGTTTTATGTGAAGTTGTGATGTCACAACAAGTTATATTCATGGTTTTAAGAACCAAAAATCATCTCAATATAGTTTTACACTTCCTCTCTCAGGCTTCTCTCTGCAGCTCTATAAAGAACAGCTGTGAATGGAAGGTGGGAGGTGACTGTACAGCTGTGACATCACAACTTCACCACCTTCCCGAGAAAGCTGTGTGCATTTCTCTGCGGATTGAGTGTTTTTGAAACATCGAGACCTTCTTATAACGAAAAAAAAAAAAAAAAAAGCGATTACGGTAACCTTTGAGCGTTGGATCCAACACAATCCAGCTCATTCCAGGGCAAAGAGCAAAGCAATGAAAACAAAATTATACAAACAGATCAGAAAGAAAATAAATGGGGAGCAAAGTCAGCGGACTTTTAGTACCCGGGACAACTCTGCCTTCTTCTTGCAGCGGGCGAGGATGAACCGGCTACTTTCTTTGGAGCGTGAACTGAGGACCTCATTGTGAGCTCCCGCCGAGCCGCTTTCTCAGCTCAAAACCTCCGGGGCTCATGTGTTCCAGATGTGGACCGCCTTTGGCCGGGCTGCGACCCTCGCACCGAGGTGCTGAGAAAACGTCAATACGGGCCAATCCATTACAATGAGTATGTGCATCTGATGAGCTGGTGTGAGTTTGCCCTTCGGGGCTAAACAAACACACCACGTAGACACATAGGCATTGACTCCTGTGGCACAATTGCAAGGGAAGGAGCTTCTCAACAGTCTGGAGGAGACTTATGGGCCATGTAAGCATCATTAATCAAATCGAAAGGCGGTATGATGGGTGGATCGATGGATTCGATACCATACCATCTTGTTCGCAGGTGTACAATGGTGTTCCGATGCGATAACACAGCATCAGAGGCCAGGAGAGGTCTTGGCTGGTCCCTTATCGTACAGAACGTGAGACCCGGAGTATCCCGAGGTCATAAATCCTCCTCCCGCTCAGTCGTTTTCGGCCCTCGCACCTTTCTAGAAAGGTGAAATCGGCTACCAAGCGGAGGGGGACCTTTTCACCTGCAGCTCCCTGAGACTCTAATAATATCTTCAGCCAGAATGTCTCTCTCTCTCTCTCTCTCTCTCTCTGTACCCCCCCCCCCTTCTCCTTCCATAACTTCCACCACGCTGTCGGCTAAAACAAGACGGCTTTATGCTGGTGTCATACCAAGGAAACTTCACGGAGACCTACCCAGTTTTTCAAAGCATTTTTCCCCCCTTCTACCCTCCCCTCCCCCCCTTTGAGTTTCCTCTAAATCCCTTTACTGTATGCCCTCTATATGAATATCTGAGCATGTTTCACACAGTATTTAAACCTGTTTAAGATCCAGACGGGTCAAGGGAAAAGCTACCGAGGTAGAGACTCTGCAAAAACCAGGGTCTGAGTTTAATTCTGCAGCAAGGTCTCCAGCTGAGGTAGATAATCTCGTCTCCAGTGAGATCCAGCATTGATTCTGTGACAGCTCTGGGCGGCACAAAGATCCGGCGAGGAGCCGATGTTCCTCGCCCGGGTGTACGAGGCATGAGGACTCTGAAAGTGCTAGCTTTGTCTTGCTGGAATGCACATCTGAGCTCACGCCCCGGGGGCTGAGAAAACGTGTCTGTACACTGCTTTAGATGGAGAGGGCACCCTGCAGAAACAGCTCCGGCTGCCATAAAGAAGCACAGGAGAAGAGGCTGAGACCCCGGAAAACAGAGCCTGCAGCAGAATGCTTAGGATTTTTTTTTTTTTTTTACAAACAAAAACCGGTACCACTTATTTCTGAATCGACAGGTCGCAACGTGACAAATGGAAATGTAAAGTTCATGAATGAATAAATCATTTGGAAGCGATCAAATCAACTTCATGCATTAATAAAAATTGGAGACTCCCTAATTCCGAATCGAGTTACTGTATTAAACCCCTGACGGACTTAAGGCCCGTGTAATCCCCAAACCCTGTGACTCGCGGCGACTGTTGCTGCGGGGCTAGGCCCCCGTACGCAAAAAGAGCCTTTTGCTCTTTGAAGGCTCACGAAATCATAGGGAAGCGCAACAAGGGCCATCATCAAATAACTCGCTCAGTACTTAAGGGGGGGGGGAGCATTCCCACCGGCCCCTGCACAACACACAGCCTTGTCCTGCAGCCGACCAAACATCTAAGTGCAAAGTTGAGGGGAAGAGGCATTGGGCACCCGGGGGTGGGGGGGTGGGAGGGGGAGGGGGGGTGTAGAGGGAGGGGAGGGGGGGTTGGGGGGGTTGCACAAGCCAGCTTTTGGCCTTCAGTGTGGACCAGGACAGTGTGGAGATAGGGTGAACCTGCCTTGACCACTGAGCCCCCTGCAGACTCAAGGCGGCTGTGCACCGACCTGACAGCTCTGGGGAGATCGCACCACAGGGTTTAGCTGTTTAATATTTAATAAAACTGCAGGATTTGCATTGATTTACGATAAAAAAAAAAAAAATCATCTGCAGCACTCCTGAGGCTCATCAGTCTCAGCACCTGACAGGAATAGCAGATTCCACGCGTCCTCACAAGTCATGTGTCCCACAAATGTCCCATGTGTGTCATCTGGCGGAGGAAATCCACCCTGCTAACCGTGTCCACATCCACCCAGCGGACCACACTTCAAACAAACACTGTCTAAGTGAATGTTAAATAGCGCAGGGGAGCGTTCTCCCTGCATACCAACGGGGGTTTTTTAGAATGAATTTAATTAGGCGAGGTGTGTTTCATCTTCGGGGCAGGACGCTTCGTTCCATTCATGCGTAAAAGTAGCCCCCGTGGTAAATTGTGTGTTAATGAACGCCTTTTTTTTTCTTTTTTTTTTTTTTGCTTGAGCAGCTCAAGAAATGACCCTCTGAGAGTCAGTGAGAGCTGTAGAAAGAAAAAAAACTCTGGACTTTTCTTAATAACGCGATTTGCTCCAAAAAAAACCCCAAACTGTGCCGCGTAATTATTGGCTACAGCTCTTAATCGCGCTTTAAATGTGACTATTTTTATAAAGGAATACACACGTGAAGTGCACAAACATAACGCTACTGTATCCAGGTAAATCTCCAACTCTCCATCATCAATTACCGAGTTTTCCCCCCGTGCGCTTCGCCGCTTTTTCCGCCAGATAAGCGTCTGTCCTGTAACGTCCTTACCTGCCGCGCCGCCGCTCGCCTGTAGAACCAGGGTTAAAGTGATGAATGCGGTTACAGTGGAATCCATAAGCCACCTTTTCGTTTTCCACCTTGTGGACCACCTTTGCATCTCCATGATTCGGGGGCGCCCACAAGTGAATGCGACTCTCGGGGCGGCTTCAGGTGGTTCTTTTTAGGGGGGAGGATTTTTTTTTTTAATGAATGACGTCCCGTCCACAATCCCTCCAAGAAATGATGATGGGAAACTGTCCTACAGGAAAGCCATAAGTGAGGGAGTTGCTTCTCTTTTCAGCCACGACGAGGCCCCCGACGATCCTCCCTTCCCGGCGCCCAGCCTTCACAGTGAAGGTAGTCGGGCTTTAACCAAAACGCACAAGAGCGCAGCCTGTACACTCGCCGCGTCCACGAACAGGAGGGCTGGGCAAGCTCCGCAAACCAGAGCCACGATTACAGGGGAATGACAAGGGCACCAGCCCCCGATTAGCAAATCACGGGGCTGGAAATTCTCCTCCGGGTCCACCCATCAGCTTTTGTAACGCGCCCCCCTCCTCCTCCTCCTCTCCAAAGTCTGTCCAGAGTGCGTCTGAGGAAAGAAATGAAACTGGGGAACTGGCACCGAGTTGGTGATGAAATGGCAAGTGGGAATGTAGTGGATGTCATGTACTGGAAATTAATGTTGGTTTTATTTAAATGACAAACAATATAGAATAAAACCACCACTCATTAAAAATACCCGAATAATAAGTAACACACACACAGCTGTGAATGTAGGTTATTCAACATCTGTCATTCAGAGACAAACATATATTAAAATACTGGAAATTTAGTGGAATTTATATTTGATGTGAGGGAATCAGATACAGCATTACATATAGTACAGTAGGTGAGATTCTATTGAGAATATGTCACAATTATCTACATGTAAGGTAGATTCATAATTAACAAAGATGGAATAGAATAGAACAAATGTCTCTAACATGGAACAAATTAAAGGAAGCAACTTAACCCGTTAAACTCCAAGTTCCCCCTGTGAGATTGCTCCACTAATCATGTACAAATATAGTCAAGCTTTAGTGAGAAATGACTAAATGTCACAATATTATTTTGCTGTAAACATCTGTGATATAATGATCAAACATTAATATATTGTCATATTTAACCCGTTAAACTCCAGGTTCCCCCTGTGAGATTGCTCCATTAATCGTGTACAAATATAGTGAAGCTATACATCAAATTAAACAGGAGAAACTCCACTACAAGCACATATAAGTCATATTTACACACACCAAACACAACTCCAACACCAAGCTAATTAATTAACAAATATGAAAATCGGTATACGATCATAAAGCCAACCCACTCTCCACATTTTGATGGCTAGCGCTCTGATACTTCATGTTACACAAACAAATGACATCTCATATGAAAGCTGAGACTGTGACGAGTCCAACGGTACCATCAGTGTAGCTTTATGACAAAAACTCAGTAAACTAGCAGCCAAAAAACTCTACAGTAAAAAGTCGCTTGTTTGAAGCGACTAACAAAAAATGTGTTTTTTTGTTGCTGTTTTGGGATGAAAATGTTTATTTGAGATCAATAAATGGTCGTTTAGTGTCGACCAACATCAGACATACCCTACTTACTATGGTATGTCCTAAACCTAAAAAAGGGCTGGAGGTCAAGGGGTTAAAAGTTAGCGGTATATATCAGTGCCTAGTTAAAACACTTCTAAGTCTGTTTTAATTAGTATATAATTCAATCAAATAAGCATTGCTGGGTTTTTACCACCTTATCTAAGCTATATTTATCTTTACTGTTCTACAGTAGCCCAGAATGGACAAACCAAATATTAGCTCCACGATTGCCTTTTGCCTTTTTCACTGCAATTACATATTTCTTAATAATGGCCGATAACGTCATAAATTTGCCCTTTTTCAGTTATGGTTATGTGCTATTACACTTTAAAGAGCGTAAATGTATTATTATTGGCTGCTACACACTTTTCATTACTTAGCTAGCTGCAATCTGCAACCTCACCACTAGGTGTCATCAGAAAATACAAACTGTACCTGAATTTGTTAATAAGTAATCAATTACAGACGATAACGCCACTTTTTCCCAATGTTTTCCATACATTTCTGTGTGAATATTCTAAAACACAACCTATTAAGGCGATATCTCAATTG
The DNA here is from genome assembly GCA_030544235.1 of Lepturacanthus savala. Taxonomy (NCBI): domain Eukaryota; kingdom Metazoa; phylum Chordata; class Actinopteri; order Scombriformes; family Trichiuridae; genus Lepturacanthus; species Lepturacanthus savala. Next base: position 2,250,750 of record CM060476.1, on the reverse strand, counting down.
AGAACCAATTTGTATTTCAAAATAAAACAACACATAAGATGCAGAACCAGGAGAGTGCAATGAACAGAATGACGCAATAAGACAAAAGACAGCACAGGTGAATAAATAGGTCAGTAATTAAAAAGGATTTTGTCTAAAACAAGGCAGGAGAGAGTGAAGAGAGCGAGACGTCAGCAGGTAGAACAGACAGCTAGACATGCTGCAGATTCCTGCTCTAATGGCCTTTTAGAAGCATGGGGTCAGGCCAGGGGACAGTTAGCTCCTTGTATCTCTTGGCTCAGTCCATTGAAGGCATGGGCCCTGACCAGCCTCTGTCTGTCAGCCAGCTCGTCCTTCCCAGCCGGCCAGACTCAGCCCCATTCCAGCCAAATAGTATCAGATGCTCATCCTGGATGCCCGGTGGCACAAAACAGAGCCGATTCTCTCTTTGGGAAGAGATGGTGTCGAGGGCGGAGACTCACGGTTCAGAGAGCGGGGTAATCACTCCCAAAGTGGGCTCCGGTGGCTTCCATAGGCTCATGTGGAGCTTAATGTCTCAATTATTTCACAGAAAAGGATTCCAATAGAGAACTGAGAAGAGCGTGGTGTTCGTTTCACGTTTTCAGGTATCGGTTTCAGTCTCATCTGAACCATTGAATGTCGGCTTTAACCTCCCTTTACCACCTAAGACGCAACCCTGTTTTCAGGTTTATTTGTGAAAATGGCATAGATATACACAAAAATGGCATAGACTTCTTGCCACAGGCATGACGTTTGGGGTCACTTGGTAATTTCCTTATTATATTTTTTTGATTAAGATAACTTTAAACTATTCAGAAATCCACTCTATACGTTGCTAATGTGGTAAATGACTATTCTAGCTGCAGAAGGTCAATGGATGATTAGAAAACCCTTGATGCTATCATGTTAGCGCACAGTTTAGCTGCTTAGAGAAGATACAAAACCGACCTTTGACGAAAGCAAAGTTATTATTTCGAATAAAAATCATTATTTCTAACCTTTGACTAGATTTTCCATTTATGATATATGATATATATCCTAAAATAACTATGAGTTTGGTTCATAACAAACCAAACCATTTGAAAATCGATTGAAAATTGAGCAAAGTTTGGTCATTTGCTCACATTCCTAAAATACATTGTTACGGGTGAGCGAGCTGCCTATGCCAAGATGGCCGCCAGTGTGGACATTTGACTCCATGGATGAGACATCTAGTCGTTCTTATGTATATCTATAGTCGTAAGTTGTAAGTACTCACATGTCACATGTTACTAATGGTAAATTTCCATTTGGTTGCACTGCTGTCAATTTATAGTAGGTCCTCATTGGATTTCAAGCTGGCTGTCTTCCAACCCCAAGCTTTGATTGGCTCGTGCATGGTGTCAATCAATGCAAAGCATGGTATTGCTGTAAATGACCCCCTTGGTAGAATGTGTCTTAGGACGCTAACTACCATGAAACCATTTTTTACAAGTAATGAACCATTAAAAATGTACTTTTAAAGGTGCAGTGAGTAGTTTGTTGGTAGTAGTAGTTTATTGTCAAGGTTGCATGAACCTATGGTGGCTGTGAAAAATAGTGTATGGCATTTATTTCACGTTTTCAAGATTAGGTTTCACTTTAATCAGTAGTACCGAACCATAAAATGTTTAACCTTTTAAGACACACCCCCTTTTTTCATCTTATTTGAGAAAAATGGTATACCCATGTTGTTCTGTAGTCCTGGCTATTGCCTATCAGGTTTGGATGGTCACGTCATGGGACATTTCCATTGGTTCAATTGATTTGATTGACTTGTGTATGGTGTCAATCGATGTAAAACATCTTCAGACCATAACTTTTGTGTTATAAGTGCACATAACTCCTATGAAACTATAAAATATTTACTTTTAAAGCTTCAGTGTGTAGTTTTTCAGCAGTGTTTAGTGCCAACGATGCAGGTTGGGCCCAAACATGTAGAAGAACCTATGTGTCTATAGAGCCATTGTTTGGTTTGTACGTTCTGGGCTACTATAGAAACATGACGGTGCAACATTGAACAGGAAGGGGAGACCTGCTTCTCAATCTAAAGTGACAAAAACACAACAATTTTGCATATTATATCCAATTTCTGCCCACTCTCTTCCACCAGATGCTGCGAAATCCTACAGAATGTGCCTTTAAATAGTCAGGTTTGCATTTCAAAGAGAGACGTTCAGTGCAAAGATGGTGACACTGGCAGATGGTAGCCTCGGGGAATGCGAGGCGTGCATACGACTTGAGGTTTGCTGGTTTGATTTCCTGTTGGATGGGGAAAATCTGGACGATCGCATTCCCCATTCATTCAAGAAACCCTGCCAGTACATTTGCAACCCAGCAAAAACCACAGTTTCTCTGTGACAGATGCATTGTGACCAACAGTAGAAGTCTAGTGTTAGAAAGCATGAAAAACAATAGGACAGATGATAACTATAAGTAAATGTCCTGTCCTTTGACTTATCCAACCGTTTTTTCTGTTTTAAATACTCTCCCATGATTACTGCCAGCATGTGCATGTAATTATTATAAGCCGTGACGATAGTGACAATCAGCCTTTGTCCAGAATATGTAACTATCTCCGCTAATGAGATGGCCCTAAAACCAACAGATAACCAAGCCAACTAACTGCTGCCAGACGACTGATGACTAATCTCTCTGGCATCGTGTTCTACCCACTTAGTAGCAGTTATGATCCGTGACCCCATACAGTATTCTGGGAATGATGAGAAATTCCTTTCCTTGAAGACCCTTGTTCACACCCTGAGACATTAAGCTTTGAAGTGGACCACAGGGCTGGTTTTGTGCTGCTGTCATTGTTTATCACTATTGTGCTTACCCGTCCTAATTCTTCCCTGAATTAACCCTTTAAGGTTCTGTGCAACCATTTGGTAGACCACACTTTTAATCCGTCTTTTGGCACCTAGTGGGCACTTTAACACACCTTTTTACTCCTAGAGGACACCTTAACACAGGTTTTGGCTGCCATGAAGGCACTTAGCACCGGTTTTGGCTCCTAGAGGTCCCTTTAGGATGCATTTTGGCTCTTGGAAGACACTTTAGCACACATTTTGGCTGCCATGAGGGAACTTTAAGACACATTTGGGCTCCTAGAGGGCACTTTAGCAAACATGTTGGCTCCTAGAGGGCACTTTAGCACATGTTTTGGCTCCTAGAAGGCACTTTAGCAAACGTTTTGGCTGACATGAGGCCACTTTAACACAGGTTTTGGCTGCCATGAAGGCACTTAGCACCGGTTTTGGCTCCTAGACGTCCCTTTAGGATGCATTTTGGCTCTTGGAAGACACTTTAGCACACATTTTGGCTGCCATAAGGGCACTTTAGCACACATTTTGGCTTCTAGAGGGCACTTTAACACACATTCTGGCTCCTAGAGGGCACTTTAGCAAACGTTTTGGCTCCTAGAGGGCACTTTAACATATGTTCTGGGTCCTAGAAGGCACTTTAGCAAACGTTTTGGCTGACATGAGGCCACTTTAGCACATGTTTTGGCTGCCATGAAGGCACTTAGCACCGGTTTTGGCTCCTACACGTCCCTTTAGGATGCATTTTGGCTCTTGGAAGACACTTTAACACACATTTTGGCTGCTCGTGGGTACTTTAGCACACATTTTGGCTGCCACGAGGGAACTTTAGCACACATTTTGGCTCCTAGAGAGCACTTCAGCACACATTTTGGCTGCCATGAGGGAACTTTAACACACGTTTGGGCTCCTAGAGGGCACTTTAGCAAACATGTTGGCTCCTAGAGGGCACTTTAGCACATGTTTTGGCTCCTAGAAGGCACTTTAGCAAACATTTTGGCTGACATGAGGCCACTTTAACACAGGTTTTGGCTGCCATGAAGGCACTTAGCACCAGTGTTGGCTCCTAGAGGTCCCTTTAGGATGCATTTTGGCTCTTGGAAGACACTTTAACACACATTTTGGCTCCTAGAGGGCACTTTAACACACATTTTGGCTCCTAGAGGGCACTTTAGCAAACGTTTTGGCTGACATGAGGCCACTTTAGCACATGTCTTGGCTCCTAGAGGGCACTTTAACATATGTTCTGGGTCCTAGAAGGCACTTTAGCAAACGTTTTGGCTGACATGAGGGCACTTTAGCACATGTTTTGGCTCCTAGAAGGCACTTTAGCAAACATTTTGGCTGACATGAGGCCACTTTAACACAGGTTTTGGCTGCCATGAAGGCACTTAGCACCGGTTTTGGCTCCTAGACGTCCCTTTAGGATGCATTTTGGCTCTTGGAAGACACTTTAACACACATTTTGGCTCCTAGAGGGCACTTTAGCAAACGTTTTGGCTGACATGAGGCCACTTTAGCACATGTTTTGGCTCCTACGGGGCTCCTAAATGTTTTCAAAGGCTGCAATTGGTAATCTGACTTTTTTCATTGAATAAGTGTATTAATGCATTTCGCATCCTTTTTGAAATGTGCCTGAAAGATTAATGACATTAATCTAAACAGAACTGTTGGTTCATTCTTTTTTTTATCTTTGGAGCAAAAGATAATTTTTGTCAGCTGAATCATCTCCAGTGACCTTTTGGCAGCAATTTCAATGCCAACATAAACATTCATGTTCCCTTTGAGGCATAAAGCAACACTCCTGAAGGACTCGACTCATTAGGTCATTAAAGGGTTAATGTCGGGATACGAACAAATATGTGACTCGTCTTAAACTGGTGTTACACATTACTGATGCAATAGCAAATGTTTTTGTTTAATCTTCAGTTGCATAAGGCGTTTCTCTTTGAAGATATTCTGGGCAGGACTGATGGGACGACGGGCTTAGGGCATGCACAGCACTTAGAGGACTTCTAGGATGAAAATGCATTGTTTTTTTTGTGTGTCACCAATGACAAAAACAAGTGAAACAGACTCCAGGGCTGAAAAAATGAAGGCAATGCAGAAGTGCCCGAAACTGCAGTTCTTCAAACGGCCACTTGAGGCTCAAAAAGCAAGAAAATCCCCATAGACTCCGATGTTAAAGGTTCAGTGTGTAGTTTCTGGCAGCATCTAGTGGCTAAATGGGAAATTGCAACCAAACTTACGGTTCAGAAGTTTTGGGTCACCCAGACAATTTAGTGTTTTCCATGAAAAGTCACACTTTTATTTACTACTATGAGTTGTACAATGAATAGAAAATAAACGCTTTTGTCAAAGGAAGGTCAGTTTTCTAGCTTCTCTAAGCAGCTAAGCTGTTTCCAGCTGTGCTAACTTGTTAGCATCAAGGGTTTTCTAATCATCCATTAACCTTTGGCGCAATGAGCAAACACATTGTTCCATTAGAACACTGGAGTGATAGTTGCTGGAAATGGGCCTCTATACACTTATGTAGATATTGATGCACCAAAAACCAGACATTTGCAGCTAGAATAGTTATTTACCACATTAGCAATTAGCAATGAAGTTATCTTCATTGAAAAAGACAGTGATTTTCTTTCAAAAAATAAGGAAATTCAATAAGGAATGGCCCCAAACTTTTGAACATTAGTGTAATTACCCCGAACTTTTAGAAGAATCCATACGATGTCCATGAAAAACATGAAGATCACCTGAAAAACCATTGTTGGGTTTTTCCATTCTACTATAGAAACATGCATATAAAACGAGCTCACTGAATGAAACAACAGATTTTGTCAAATATGAGCCATTAATCAACCATCTATTGTATGAAACTATTACATAGACGTGATAAAACATGTTTTGGGTGTTTTTATCATTTTAAATTATCTAAATAATAGATATTTTTATAGATAGTTTCATGCTGTGTAAGTCAATGGGACTCCATTAGGTTGTATACACTATGATTTTTCCATATTAGCATATTGTTGCAACAAATGTCTTTTAGCATATTAGTATTAATTCAATTCAAGTGCATTTTTACCAAATTCTGAATAAAAGACAACCTTAGGTCCATCAGCAATAGGGATATCCTGGTCATATGACCTCATAAATTGTATGTCCTTCAAAATAAAAGCCCAGTTTTCACACCTAACTCTAAAAATATAGTTTTTATATCACAGTTTTTTTTGGGGGGGGAAATTCTTTAATCCAAGATGGCTATCGCAATATGATGTCATAATATGCTAAATGGATGGAAATTTAATCCCTACATAAACTTTGGGTCAATATTAATATTTCTATAATTTACAAAAAGTCTCTAACTCATATGACTTTTAACCCCTTGACCTCCAGCCCTTTTTTAGGTTTAGGACATACCCATAGTAAGTAGTGTATGTCTGATGTTGGTCGACACTAAACGACCATTTATTGATCTCAAATAAACATTTTCATCCCAAAACAGCAACAAAAACAGTGACAAAAAAACACCTTTTTTGTTAGTCGCTTCAAACAAGCGACTTTTTACTGTAGAGTTTTTTGGCTGCTAGTTTACTGAGTTTTTGTCATAAAGCTACACTGATGGTACCGTTGGACTCGTCAAAGTCTCAGCTTTCATATGAGATGTCATTTGTTTGTGTAACATGAAGTATCAGAGCGCTAGCCATCAAAATGTGGCGAGTGGGTTGGCTTTATGATCGTATACCGATTTTCATATTTGTTAATTAATTAGCTTGGTGTTGGAGTTGTGTTTGGTGTGTGTAAATATGACTTATATGTGCTTGTAGTGGAGTTTCTCCTGTTTAATTTGATGTATAGCTTGACTATATTTGTACATGATTAGTGGAGCAATCTCGGGTCTCCCCACAGGGGGAACCTGGAGTTTAGCGGGTTAAATATGACAATATATTAATGTTTGATCATTATATCACAGATGTTTACAGCAAAATAATATTGTGACATTTAGTCATTTCTCACTAAAGCTTGACTATATTTGTACATGATTAGTGGAGCAATCTCACAGGGGGAACTTGGAGTTTAACGGGTTAAGTTATATCTTATATTCCATTTTTCTGTTCCGCTAGATGTTGCTAAATCTTACAAACTGAACCTTTAAAATGTCCAATTTTACAGCAGAAATGATACAAAAACGCTCCAGTTTCTATAGATAATGCCTCCGTTTTTGAAAACCGCACCCAATTAAACTTTCTTAAGGCTGAAGTTTATGCATAATTAAGGTCGTGGCGACGTTGAGTGACAGGTTTTAAATCAGCAGACCCACAAACCAACAATAGCTACGTGTATTATTTTCATACAGTCTATGGATAAAAACCATAAAACCGATTGTGCATCCATGCAAACTATGTAAACTCTAAAAAACAATGTGGGAAGTTTCATAGAAAAATAAAATAGAGGTTTGTAGGAATCACAGCGGTTTCTCTCAAGCTTTTTTTAACACAAACGTCTTTATACAACAGACACCACAAGCGTTGGCTGCGTGTTTCTTTATGAATGAGACTGTGAGAAAGCAGCTTTTACTGAGGAATGCGAAATCTCAGAGAGATTAAGGGGGATTTTATTTCATTTATATTCCATATTCTCTCTGTAGACATGTCGGGCATGGAACCAGGTCATTAAGAAGCGATAGAACTGTTGCTGTTTTATAAATCAGAAAAAGCCTCTGTGATAATGGTGTCACCGCCCCTTTAAATTTATCACATTCAATACATATCAATGGCATTCAAATATTTATGATATATGTTGAGGAGATGCAAATAAAACAATTAAATTAAAGGTACAGTGTTGAAATTTATATATATAATATCATGTAATATTAATGAATAAATAATAATATTCATATATATAACAATTTATATATTATATAATAATAATAATAATAATATAACATCATTGGTGTTATTACATCGAGTTAGTATTTCAAAATAAAAGTCTTAGAAATGTGCTTGTTTTATGTCCTCCATAATTTTCACTGAGCTAATATTTCAAAATAAAAGTCTCAGAAATGTGTTTGTTTTATGTCCTCCATAATTTTCACTGAGCTAATATTTCAAAATAAAAGTCTCAGAAATGTGTTTGTTTTATGTCCTCCATAATTTTCACTGGGAGTCAGTATTTCAAAATAAAAGTCTTAGAAATGTGTTTGTTTTATGTCCTCCATAATTTTCACTGGGAGTCAGTATAGACATAATACAAACACATTTCTGAGACTTTTATTTTGAAATACTAACTCCCAGTGAAAACTATGAAAGACATACAATAAACACATTTCTGAGACTTTTATTTTGAAATACTACCTCCCGGTGAAAACTATGGAAGACATACAACAAACACATTTCTTAGACTTTTATTTTGAAATACTAACTCCCAGTGAAATTCCTGCAGCAAATTAAACAACTTTAGCCAATACAACAGGAACTGGTGAGGCTAAAAACAACTTTTTACCAAAAAATACACACACATCTTGATATCTGATCAATATCCGCCGACAGACACGTGCGTTTCGTGTGATATAAGTTAAAAAAAGCGGTAGAAAACCCAGAAGGCTCCTTTTATTTGCTATGAATTTTAGCCGACATGGTATCGAAACACAAGCACTTTTCACAGGCACACTCGAGCCAAGCAGCAGCCACTGTCTGTCACTGTTTACCCACAGCGGAGTATAAAGAGCTCTTTCTGCTCCCAGTGCAGTCAGAGAGTTCCCTCACTTCACTAACATTAGCTTTGGCCGCCTCACCGTTTCATAAGAATAAATATAAATAAAAGAAAAAACAGGCTTTCATTAAGAATCATTGGGATTCCTTTGCCAGAGTCAGGGATTCTTTTTTTTTTTCTTTTGTCACAAGCTGCACCCTGGAACCGACAACCATGCATTTTCAATGTGGTCGCACCAGAATTAACATCTGGCTCCTCACTTTTTAACCCTTTAAGGTTCTGTGCAACCATTTGGTAGACCACACTTTTAAGCTCCCAAGATGGCACTTTAATCCGTCTTTTGGCTCCTAGAGGGCACTTTAACACACATTTGGGCTGGTAGTGGGCACTTTAGCACAGGTTTTAGCTGCTATGAAGGCACTTAGCACCGATTTTGGCTCCTAGAGGTCCCTTTAGGATGCATTTTGGCTCTTGGAAGACACTTTAGCACACATTTTGGCTGCCATGAGGGAACTTTAACAGACATTTTGGCTGCTAGAGGGCACTTTAGCACAGGTTTTGGCTCCTAGAGGGCACTTTGGGAATCATTTTGGATCTTGGAAGACACTTTAGCACACATTTTGGCTCCTAGAGGGCACTTTATCATAAATCTTAGCTCCTAGGGGGCACGTTAGCACCGGTTTTGGCTCCTAGAGGTCCCTTTAGGATGCATTTTGGCTCTTGGAAGACACTTTAGCACACATTTTGGCTGCCATGATGGAACTTTAACAGACATTTTGGCTGCTAGAGGGCACTTTAGCACACATTTTGGCTCCTAGAGGGCACTTTAACATAACCTTTAGCTCCTAGAGGGCACTTTAGCACAGGTTTTGGCTCCTAGAGGTCACTTTGGGAATCATTTTGGATCTTGGAAGACACTTTAGCACACATTTTGGCTCCTAGAGGGCACTTTAATGTATGTTTTGGGTCCTAGAGGGCACTTTAGCACAGGTTTTGGCTCCTAGAGGTTCCTTCAATATTATTAAATTAATAAATAAAATTTTATATAGGTGAAAATAAATGAGGGGAATAAATAAATAAAATTGAATATTAATAAATTAATAAATACAATTTATATAGGTGAAAATAAATGAGGGGGATAAATAAATAAATCAATTAAAATATTAATAAATTAATAAATAAATAAAATAATTAAATATTAATTAATAAATAAATAAAATAATTAAATAATAATTAAATATTAATAAATTAATAAATAAAATAGATCAAATAAATGTGAAAATAATATGCACATAAATTAATTTTATAAATGAATTAAATGTAAAATTAAATATAGGCATTTACTGGTGTATTTAATTATGTCCAGAGTATTTATTTTTGATCATAGTGATTCCAGTCATCAGTTTAAAGCAGAAATCTAATGATATGGGGTCTTTGGTCTAGTTTTCATGAATTTAAGTGTCCACCTCTGCCTTCATTCTGTCGTATTTGATCACTTTCCAGGTTTTTATAGTTGCACTGTGTTATTATAAGTGATAACAAAGCTCTCAATTCCATCAATATCCCAATCTGAGATTAGCATAGTTTGCATACCTCCAGGTCTGATTTATCACCTTTTGTAGCTAGCGCTAAAGCTACTTCAGGCATGTTTTGTTGCAGCGGTGCAGATAGACCAGATCTCTGCGCTACAGGCCTGGGCTACAGGTGTCGGTAATGGGAAGCAGCCCGTTTCTGCAGCACATCAGGGAAAGGAAGTGGGAAGCCTGCAGCCAGACATGCAACAAGCCATTTACGTGTCTCAGAAAGTCAGGAATGTCCTCCCGTCTGGGGACAGGATGAGTCCTAATGTGCCACATTGAGGAATAACAATCGCTGGGATCCATATTCTGAGTATGTTGGTCTTAAAAAACAGGAAACAAAAAGAAAAACTCCTCATTTTACACCCATAAACCTCAGTCAGCCACAGGAAAACAGGTCTCACATGGTCATTTTCACCCATAATATAATGTTGTTAACCCTTTAGGCTCCAGAGGGTTTTTTCTAAAACACCTTAATTTCAAAAGGCTGTAACTTAAAAGCGATAAGAGATAGAGACTTTCTGTAAATTAGAGAAATATTAAGGATGATCCAAAGTTTATGTAGGGATTAAACTTCCCCATCTAATTTGCATATTATGACGTCATATTGCAGGCACTATTGCATCTTGGATTCAAGAATATTCATGAAATGTCAAATATTTTAACTCTATTGCATAGTGTTTTCACAAGGCAACAATTGATTTATTGTCTTTCTTCTAAAAAACTCTGATATAAAATCTATGTTTTTACAGTTAGGTGTGAAAAGGGGGCTTTTATTTTGAAGGACATACAATTTATGAAGTCACATGACCAGGATATCCCTGTTTGACCTATGTGAGCATTATTGTCTCACAACTAAAGGTTGTCTTTTATTCAGAATTTGGGAAATGTTCACCAAATAATAACTGAACTTGAATTTAATTCAATATTTTTTTCTAATATGCTAAAATAGGTTTGTCGCCATATGGCAATAATATGCAAATATTGAAAATTCCTAGTGCATACAACCTAGTAGAGTCCCATAGCATGAAACTATCCAATTAGACTCTTATATTTCCTAAAAATATCTCTATTTTAGACCATTTTAAGTAATAAAAACATCCACAACATGTTTTTTCATGTCTATGTAATGTTTCATACAATAGAAGGTTAACATGGACAATATCACACTGATAAAACGGCTCATATTTGACAAAATCTGCTGTTTTATTGCAGCCTCTTGTCGGCTGTAGTCGACAGTGGCGCCTCGAGGGTTAAGGTTAAAAGTTCACGAAATACCTCAATACTTATGATAATAATATATAACTGCGATAGTTTTGTAGACAGTTTAATTTTACACCAATTTCCTTCAAACCTTAATAGAACAATTTAACACCTGCGCCTCTATTTTCAAGCCAATCACGCACGACTTGAAGGTGGAGATGTATGTTCACAACACCTGGCGAGGGCGGAGCTCCGCGGAGCCTCGGGACAAAAATGTAGAGTCAGGAGAGTAGCATGACCTTGGTATGAGAGGCTGTTAAAAACAGACGGCAGACAGTGCTGCACCATCCTCCTCACAGGTGAAACACGGGGCAATTTTCATTATTTGGTTCGCACCAGGCAATTCAACGGTGCAAAATTGGTGCAATTGATCTTCATCTTCTGGTAGAAATAAGTGCCAATTCTGACCAATTTGGCCATTTTTGGCAAAATATCCAATTCCATGGATGCACTGGAGTTGCCGAAGATGCACGAATTAATGACGTCATACAGGACGAACATTGTTCCCAAGACCCACAAGTTAGGTTACGACACTAGGAAGGACCTTTGCCAAGCATATGGCTAAGCTATGCAGGTACAAGAACTAAACAAGCGCCTGTTTGAATGTCCATTAAGTTCAAAGTGATCCAGAATCCAGGATTTCTTCTGGATTATTACCAAAATTCAATCATCTGTTGATGGAACCATTCCCAACATTCGATGAAAGTTTGACGAAAATCCAACCAAAGCTTTCTGAGATATCTTGCTAACAAACAGACAGACAAATGTCGGTGAAAACTTAGTTTGTAGGATTTAACTCTCAGCATGTTCAAATGTTTTAAAAAGTAGTATTAAAAGTAATAATAGTAGTATTTATATTTATAAGTAAGATGAATATAATGAATCAATGAGGGAAAAACTATTCAAATCTTTCACCCCCCTCCCCCTAGTTGCTGTTGCCATGGTAACCAACATCGTTAGAGCTCGTTAACGATCATTAACCAGCAAACTGGTAAAAAAGAGGCTGACAAATTTCAAACTAGTGGTGTGATGAATGACTTACTGGCTTCTACATATTAGTTTGATTGGTTTATTCCATGTAGCTAGCTACTAGCTATTAGTTAGCCACTGGAAAACAGCATCTGGACCAGACCAGACCACTTTCAAGGTCAGAACGAGGAGAATCCGGTAGCCAGATGGTGGCCTCCTGGCTGCAGGAGATAGAGGGGCTACTGTGAAGTGAAGCTGGGTGGCCTCTGCCAGTAATGGTGGTCTACAGCGTCCGTAAAGCAACAAAAACCCTCGATAGGTCAGCGAACGAGTCATCTCCTGACTCCTGCACAGATTTATGGTTCAACCAGAACCACAGCTTCAACTTTTCACAGCAGCAGCAGCAGCAGCAGCAGCAGCAGCAGCAGCAGCAGCAGAGAATACTGCAGAACAGAGGAAAACAGCAATAAACCGCAGCGATAAAAAATGGCTGCGATACAAAGAAAGTGAAAATGAATTCTAGACACACATTGGAATGATTTATTAATGAATTTGTTTATTCATAGAGAAGATTTACTTTCTCTGGAGTTTATTTGGAGGTTTGATAATATCAAGATGGTTTTATGAATCATTTCAATAAAGCTTCTCTCTGCAGCTCTGTTTGTTTTGTGCCTCATTAATATTCATGAGCCTGTCATCTGATTGGCCGATTTGAACGGCTGTGAATGGGATGGTTTTAAATGTATAGTTTTATAACAGTATTTATTAACACATGTATAAATATGCACTAAAGTGTCCTTTAAATGTCTAAAATTGCACAAATGTGCCATTATTGCCTAAATGTGCATTAAAATGCCCTTTTAAATGTTTAAGCATGGACCAAAATGTCTAAATCACAACTAAATGTGCACTAAAGTTCCCTTTAAATGTATAAATGTGCACTAAAGTGACATTTAAATGTCTAAAATTGCACAAATGTGCCATTTTTATTGCCTAAATATGCACTAAAGTGCCCTTTTAAATGCCTAAACTTGCACTAAATGACCTTGTGAATGATTATTATGCACTAAAATGCCCTTTTAAATATGTAAATGTGCACTCAAGTGTTCTTTTAAATGCCTAAACTTGCACCAAATAACCTTGTAAATGGTTATTTTGCACTGAAGTGCCCTTTTAAATATGTAAATGAGCACTAAAATGCCCTTTAAAATGTCTAAAGTTGCACTAAATAACCTTGTAAATGGTTATTTTGCACCGAAGTGCCCTTTTAAATATCTAAATGTCCACTAAAATGCCCTTTTAATTGTCTAAATGTGGACTCAAGTGTTCTTTTAAATGCCTAAACTTGCACCAAATAACCTTGTAAATGGTTATTTTGCACTGAAGTGCCCTTTTAAATATCTAAATGAGCACTAAAATGCCCTTTTAAATATCTAAACTTGCACCAAAGTGCAAAATGTGCACTAACGTGTCCTTTGAAATGCCTAAACTTGCACTAAATGACCTTGTAAATGATCATTTTGCACTAAAGTGCCATTTTAAATATCTAAATATGCACTAAAATGCCCTTTTAATTGTCTAAACGTGCACTAAAATGCCCTTTTAATTGTCTACATGTGCACTCAAGTGTTCTTTTAAATGCCTAAACTTGCACCAAATAACCTTGTAAATGGTTATTTTGCACTGAAGTGCCCTTTTAAATATCTAAATGAGCACTAAAATGCCCTTTTAAATGCCCAAACTTGCACTAAATGACCTTGTAAATGGTTATTTTGCACTGAAGTGCCCTTTTAAATATCTAAATGAGCACTAAAATGCCCTTTTAAACATCTAAAGTTGCACTAAATGACCTTGTAAATGGTTATTTTACACCGAAGTGCCCTTTTAAATGCCCAAACTTGCACTAAATGACCTTGTAAATGGTTATTTTGCACTGAAGTGCCCTTTTAAATATCTAAATGTGCACTAAAATGCCCTTTTAAACATCTAAAGTTGCACTAAATGACCTTGTAAATGGTTATTTTACACCGAAGTGCCCTTTTAAATGCCCAAACTTGCACTAAATGACCTTGTAAATGGTTATTTTGCACCGAAGTGCCCTTTTAAATGTCTAAACTTGCACTAAATGACCTTGTAAATGGTTATTTTGCACTAAAATGCCCTTTTAAATGCCTTAACTTGCACTAAATGACCTTGTAAATGGTTATTTTACACCGAAGTGCCCTTTTAAATGCCTAAACTCAAGTGCCCTTTTAAAAGTTGCCCCCCTTTTTGCCCTAATTGTTAAAACTGCACTGTATAAAGTGCCCTTTTAAAATGTTTAAGATAATTTCTCATTTTCTCTAAAACCCCTAAATTCCCACATTATCTGAGCCTTTAACACACATAATGATAACAGCCAACAGCCATGTTATTATACTTTAATTCACTCTATAATGCCGTAATAAAGCTCCCCAGCAGCACATATGTTCCCAATACAGAGCTCTGCTCTGCTCTTCTGAATGAAATCTCCTTTCTGCAGGTTTCCTGGTGTGTTCTGTGGCCGCTGGACGTCACGCCTCAATCACAGAGCTTCTTTTCATACATGTCTGTTTTCCTCCTCCCTGAGCTGCTGAGAACTGTCCTGTATTTCCACAGGAATTACTCAAATGGAAGCCTAGAAGTCAGCTGAGCGATGCTCTGTAGGAGGTTTGTCACTATTCATATTATAAAATGACAGGGTGTGTTGTTGCTGCTGCTGCTGCTGCTGCTGCTGCTGCTGCTGCTGCTGCTGCTGCTGCTGCTGCTCCTGAAAGTTGTTCCATAGACGCTTCCTCAAAGATTCTATCCAAATTAAAAATAGCACAAACACATGTGTAGGTGTCTTTATACCATAGATGTGTGAAAGGGGGGAGTTGCCCTCCCTTCGTGCCCTAATTTTTAAAAATGCAACCTAAAGTGACCTAAATGGGAGAATGTGCATTAATGTTCCATTTTAAAAGTCTAAACCTGTTCTAAATGACCGTTTAAATGACTAAACCTGCACTAAAGTGCCCTTTTACAAGTCTAAATGTGCACTAAATCCCCCTTTTAAACATCTAAATGTTCACTAAAGTGCCCTTTTAAAAGTCTAACCTGTTCTAAATGACCGTTTAAATGTTTAAATGAGCACTAAAATGCCCTTTAAAATGTCTAAACTTGCACTAAATGTCATTTTAAATGCCTAAACCTGCACTAAAGTGCCCTTTAAAATGTCTAAATGTGCACTAATGTTCCATTTTAAAAGTCTAACCCTGTTCTAAATGACCCTTTAAATGTTTAAATGAGCACTAAAATGCCCTTTAAATTACTAAACTTGCACTAAAGTGCCCTTTTAAAAGTCTAAATGTGCACTAAATAACCATTTTAAATAGCTTAATGTGCCCTAAAGTGCCCTTTAAATGTCTAAACGTGCACCAAATAACCATTTTAAATATCTAAATGTTCACTAAAGTGCCCTTTAAAAGTCTAAACCTGTTCTAAATGACCATTTAAATGTTTAAATGAGCACTAAAATGCCCTTTAAATGTCTAAACTTGCACTAAATGTCATTTTAAATGTCTAAACCTGCACTAAAGTGCCCTTTTAAAAGTCTAAATAACCATTTTAAATAGCTTAATGTGCCCTAACGTGCCCTTTAAATGTCTAAACCTGCACTAAAGTGCCCTTTTAAAAGTCTAAACTTGCAAAAAAGGACATTTTAACTGCACCCTAAAGCAAAATGCCCACTTTAAATGTCTAAATATGCACCAAACTGTCCCTTTAAACATCTAAATGTGCACTAAAGTGCCCTCTTCAATTGTGAAAACACAAGAAATGCTATGAAACATCACTTCTGCCATTACTTGCTCCATATATTTGAAGCCAAAACCTGCATCTCACAGCACCAGTTTAGATAAAATGGTGCTGAAACGCCATTGACTTCTAGTTCGAGGCCCCCCAGAGGGACTTATTTCCATTTCTATGTGTATTTTTAGGTTAAATCTACACTAATCCTCACTAGAAACTACGATATAATTCATATATAACACATAAAATACCCTGTAGGTGCCCTTTTTTTTCTTTTTTGCCCCTCCCCCTCCATAAAAACCTGTGCACGCCACTGCACGGAGTCAAAAATAAGCTGCTGGCTGGTAAAACATCACAATTTTCATCTGCAGGAATAGAATCCAGCAGAAAAGTGTACGAGCTGTGACATGTGGTGTTGGGTGGGACGGTGATAGTCAAAACTCCAGCTCGAAGGATGGAACCTCAAATAAAAAGAGCCTCTTTTTGAATCGCTTGTTTGCACAGAGAGAAATAACACTTTAACCACACAGGCAGCGATTCTGTAAGCTGTGTTTATGAGGACCTGAATATGGCGAGGAGGATTATCTTAACTCTTTCCCTGCTGCTGTTTGCAGCTGCACTGTAGGGGGCGCTGTCACAGGCCAAAAAAAACGCTGTTTTATCAGCTTTTTGGACTGAAAAGTGGGTTTTTTTCCCCCTTTTCATGCAGGAATAACATGTTTCTGCAGCGGAGGATTGATTGTGATGGATGAGCGACTCCGTGTCAGGCAGGTTTACACGTTTGTGCACGTTCATACCCCAAAGTCATGGCTTGTAACCAGGAAAAGACGCAGTTTAACCCTCATTCTTCATGTTAAATGTCCCCTTAAATGTTAAATGTTAAACCCTGAGATTGCTCCACTAATCATGTACAAATATAGTGAAGCTATACATCAAATTAAACAGGAGAAACTCCACTACAAGCACATATAAGTCATATTTACACACACCAAACACAACTCCAACACCAAGCTAATTAATTAACAAATATGAAAATCGGTATACGATCATAAAGCCAACACACTCTCCACATTTTGATGGCTAGCGCTCTGATACTTCATGTTACACAAACAAATGACATCTCATATGAAAGCTGAGACTTTGACGAGTCCAACGGTACCATCAGTGTAGCTTTATGACAAAAACTCAGTAAACTAGCAGCCACAAAACACTACAGTAAAAAGTCGCTTGTTTGAAGCGACTGACAAAAAAATGTGTTTTTTTGTTGCTGTTTTGGGATGAAAATGTTTATTTGAGATCAATAAATGGTCGTTTAGTGTCGACCAACATCAGACATACCCTACTTACTATGGGTATGTCCTAAACCTAAAAAAGGCTGGAGGTCAAGGGGTTAAAAGTCATATGAGTTAGAGACTTTTTGTAAATTATAGAAATATTAATATTGACCCAAAGTTTATGTAGGGATTCAATTTCCCCATCCATTTAGCATATTATGACGTCATATTGCGGCAGCCATCTTGGATTAAAGAGTGTTTTATTTCCCCCCCCCAAAAAAAAACTGTGATATAAAAACTATACTTTTACAGTTAGGTGTGGAAAAGGGGGCTTTTATTTTGAAGGACATATTTATGAGGTCACATGACCAGGATATCCCTATTGCTGATGAACCTAAAAAAGGGCTGGAGGTCAAGGGGTTAATGCATAAGTAGTGAGATTTAATCAACTATGATACAGCAGAAATAATACAAATATATATAAAAACCTGCAGAAACTGCATCTTGACAGGTTGAGGTCACAATATTAATCAATTAATCAATTGTAATTTAATTTAACAGATTTATTCACTGCATATCATCAAAAAAATGTAGACAATATTATATCAATATCATATTAAATTAGTGATTTCAGCCCAAATCTAATACTACACCATGAAAACAGGTGAAAATGAGTCCGATATTAAATAGAATTATCTTATTTAATCATTATTTAATTAAAACAGTGTAATCTCTTATTTAAAATAAAGCTTCTTATTAGATCTATTTACCTTCTATTGCATAGTGTCGCCATATGGAAACAATTTATCTTAATTTTTTATAAAAAGCTGTGACATAAAACCTATGTTTTTACAGTTAGGTGTGAAAAGGAGGCTTTTATTTTGAAGGGCGTACAATTTGTGAGGTCACATGACCAGGATATCCCTATTGCTGATGGACATTTGACTTAGGCTATTTTTTATTATTATTTTCTTATATATTTTTGAACATATCTATTTTTTTAGGCCATTTTCTAAGTAATATTTCATTCAAATAAAGAGTTAATTAAAATTAAAAGCGATTTTTTTTAAATAAGAATAAAATTTAAGAAGTTAGAATTTTAAAACAGTTGATTAAAAGGGTAAAAACAAATAATAATAATAATATATCTATAATTTAAAGCCATTTAAAGTAATAAAAACATATAAAACATTTTTATCATGTCTAATATTTAATGCAGTTTAAATGAGATCAGTATAAAATACATCTTGTACCTTTTTAATTGATTTTATACAAACGCACGTGTGCATTTTAACGCATTTTCTACTATAGTTTTTTGCCTTTTTGACTATTTTAATTAATTAATTTAATTTAATCTCCCCAGTGAAGCAGCAATGCCTCACTTCACAGAATTTAATTATAAATTCTTTGCTTTTTAATCGGTTTTTTAGCCGGAGAACGCACCGACTCACTGGAAATAAGGGCAGAGGCAGCTGCCCTCGTTTGACCTTTGACCCCTGGGGGGTGGCAGTGGTTGGAGAAGAGGTCACAGCATTAGCTCGACCATGCTGCTCATGCTGTCTTTACCCTGTCAGGGTCTAGTTATCCAACACACCAGCCTCCAGTCCACAGCCTCATTCATCAACCAATCAACTAATCGATTAATCGATTAAAGTAGGAAATCTGATTTTGTCAGTCGATTAATCAACTACTCAAAATAGCCGTTAGTTGCAGCCATAATTGGTAATAAGGCCTTTATAAGATGCTTGTTAACATCATTACAGGTGCTAGTTATAGTAGAACTGCAACGACTAATCAGTTATTTTACAACTATTCGATTAATCGTCAACTATTCTGATAATCGATTAATCGATTTGAGTCATTTTTAAAGAAGAAAATGTCCAAATTCGCTTGTTTCAGCTACTAAAATGTAATTATTTTCTGGTTTCTTTAGTTTTCTATAATAATAAACTGATGATTTTTGTTAATCTGGACTTTTATTGATGTTTTACAGCATTTTAAGACCCAAAGAACTAATCGATTAATCGTTAATCAGTAGATTAATCAATAATAGTCATTAATCAACCATCAAAATAGTTGTATAAGGCTTTTATAAGATGTTTATTAACATTATTACACATTAATATGATTATAAATGTGCTAGTAATAGTAGAACTGCAACCATTAATCAATTAGTTTACAACTTTAATTAATCATCAATTATTTAGTTGATTGATTAATTGATTTGAGTCATTTTAAAGAAGAAAATGTCCAAATTCTCTTGTTTCAGCCACTAAAATGTAATTATTTCCTGCTTATTTTAGTCTTTTATAATAATAAACTCATGATCTTTAGATTGTGGATCTTTGGGAAACATCAATCAACATTTAACACCTTTTTATGAACCATTTTATTTAGATTATCTCATAATAAGATAAAAATACTTTATTTTTCCTTTGAAGTTAATTTAAATAAATGTGTGTGATGGATTTGATTGAACAAATAATTATAATTTATAAGAATCCATCATTTTCTGGCCCAAAAGCCACTGATTTTTAAGTCTTGTATTAAATTAAACATCTTAAATCTAAATTAAATATCTAAATATTATATTAAACTATTGTCTTATTGTATTGATATGTGGATATTGATGATTTATACAGATAAAATACTTTATTTAATGTTGTTTTATGGTGTAAATCAGCCATTTAGATTAAAAAAACAGCCATTATTTAAGTAAAATATACACAATTAATTATATTCTATTGTATTTTTGCCATTTTTGTAGTTTAATATTAACATTTTTATTGTCTTTATATAAAAACTTGCTTGTATTTTGTGGTAAATCAGCCAATTAGATGAAAAACAGCTGATATTTAAGTGAATTATCCACATTTATTGTATTAAATTACATTATTAAACAGCTCAAATCTAAATTAAATATATAAATATTATATTAAACTATTTTCTTATTGTTTTACTACAGATAAAAACACTTTATTTAGTGTTTCTGCTTCGTTTTAATGGTTGAAAACAACACAATTAACTGTATTTTATTGTATTTTGTCATTTTCTGAGTTTTACTACAGATAAAATACTGTATTTAATGTTGGAGCTGAGGTTTTCTACTGGGATTTATCAATAAAACTCAATGCTGAACCAGTTTTAGGAGGTTTTTAACAGATTAAAGGAGCCTTACGCTGCAAAAACCTCAATATGAAGCAGAATTATTTAATTCCACTGGCAGAATAAGATAATTTAGGTCGATTTGGAGCTGTTTTAAGAAAATAAGACGAATTAAATTGACTAAATTCAAGAAAAAAACAACTAATATTGTGTTTTACTGCAAATAAAATACTTTATTTAGTGTTTCTGCTTAGTTTTAATGGTTGAAAACAACACAATTAATTGTATTTTTTTGTATTTTGGTATTTTCTGAGTTAAATATTTCCATTTTCCTCGTCTAGTTATAAAATATAACTACGTAAAAATGTGTTTTACTAAGTTTGTAATGTGAATATCCTTTATTTAGTGTTGGAGCTGAAGTTTTCTACTGAGATTTATGAATAAAACCTTCAAAATTAAACAGTTTTTTCAGATTTTAACTATTTCATGATCCAGGGTGATGAGTTTTCCCACATTTCCAGTAGTTCATGAACGCACCACAGCACCAATGTGCCTCTATTTCCATTTTTCTCGTCTATTTCTAAAAAATAACTAAGTAAAAATGTGTTTTATTAAGTTTGTAGTGTTAATAACCTTTATTTAGCGTTGGAGCTGAGGCAGAATAAGATAATTTAGGTAAATTTGGTGCTGTTTTAAGAAAATAAGACGAATTAAATTGACTAAATTCAAGAAAAAAACAACTAATATTGAGTTTTACTGCAAATAAAATACTTTATTTAATGTTTCTGCTTAGTTTTAATGGTTGAAAACAACACAATTAATTGTATTTTATTGTATTTTGGTATTTTCTGAGTTAAATATTTTCATTTTCCTCGTCTATTTATAAAAAAGAACTACATAAAAATGTGTTTTATTAAGTTTGTAATGTTAATATCCTTTATTTAGTGTTGGAGCTGAGGTTAATGAATAAAACCTTTTGTTTTTTCAGTTTTTACCTCTTTTATGATCCAGGGTGTTGAGTTTTACCACATTTCCAGTAGTTCATGAACGCACCACAGCACCAATGTGCCTCTATTTCCATTTTCCTCGTCTATTTATAAAAAATAACTAAGTAAAAATGTGTTTTATTAAGTTTGTAATGTGAATATCCTTTATTTAGTGTTGGAACTGAGGTTTATGAATAAAACCTTCAAAATAAAACTGTTTTTCTGGTTTTAACAGGTTAAAACAACTCAGATCTTTAAATGGACTCTTTCAAGATCCAGGGTAATGAGATTTCCCACATTTCCAGTAGTTCCTGAACGCACCACAGTGTTGGAGCGTTGGAGCTGAGGCAGAATAAGATAATTTAGGTCAATTTGGTGCTTTTTTAAGAAAATAAGACGAATTAAATTGACTAAATTCAAGAATAAAACAACTAATATTGTGTTTTCAGGGTTTTTTTGGTGATTTTACCAGGTTGAGATTAAATCCAACACCTGTTTTCAGTGATAAAGTCAGTTCTAGTCCATAAAAACCGGGACTTTTTTACAGATTGAGACATTTAAGTTGCTGTGAAAGTCACAACGTCTCTTTATGCAAACATTTAAAGCATTTAAAGCTCAAACAATGAGTCCAGGATCCAGCAGAGGAAGGAAAGTGGAGTCACTACGTGTTGGCATTCCACACCAATCCGAGAGATTCACACACACACACACACACACACACACACACACACACACACACACACACACACACACACACACACAGGTCAAACAGAAAGCACAGGAAGTATCTACAACAGCAGATTAAATAAATATGGAGGAAAATGATCCTGAAACCTTCTGAGTTCATATAGAGGCACATTGGTGCTGTGGTGCGTTCAGGAACTACTGGAAATGTGGGAAAACGCATCACCCTGGATCATGAAAGAGTTAAAACCTGAGAAAACAAAAGGTTTTATTCATTAACCTCAGCTCCAACACTAAATAAAGGATATTAACATTATTTATAATCCTATTTAATACAGAAATACTGATTTTCTTTCTCATTTTAAGAAATCAAGGTTGAACTACAGCTGTTTTTACATTATAAACAATAAAAACTGAGATTTTATCGTATTTTTTGTACAATTTAATTCAAATTATCTTCTAAAATCTTGATTTTAGTCAATTTAATCTTCTTTTAATAGAATGTTCAGACCAAATTAAGCAAAAATCAGGAAAAAATAAGTTGAAATAATAAAATAATTCTACTCAGATTGTTGGAATTTGGCTGATTTCAATATATTTTCTTGATTTTAGTTAATTTAATTTTCTTTTAATAGAATTTTATTCTTCTTTTCCCTAAAAATTTACCAAAATAATATTTAAAAAAATAAAAAAAATAAAAAATAAAAATATTTTTAAAATTAAAATTTAATATTTAATTTAATTAATTAAATAAATATTAAATATATTATTAAATAATATTTATTGTTAAATATTAAATATTTCAAATTTCTATATTTATTTTCTTTATTTTATCTCATTTTAAGAAATTAAGGTTAATATTTATGTTTAAAAAGACTAAAATTGACCAAAATCAGGACTAAATGTAATTATATTCCCATAAAAGACGATTAAATGAGGGAATAAAACATTAAAATAATGTAAATTACCAGTAAAATCATATAATTCTACTCCTTATTGGACTAATTGAACCAAAAATGTGATATTTTCACTTAACTGGCAGATAATTTATCTTATTTTAAGGTTTTTTTTCCTGATTTTAGTCAATTTTAGTCTTTTTAAAGTTAAATATTAACCTAAATTTGAAAAAATTGACCAAAATCAGGACTAAATGTAATTATATTCCCATAAAAGGACGATTAAATGAGGGAATAAACCATGAAAATGATGTAAATGACCAGTGGAATCAGCTGATTCTCCTCATATTGGACTATTCTGGGCGTATTTTTCAGTCGATGTAGTGTCTCATGCAGTGAGTGATGATGCCTCCAGTCATTTATCTCTCCTGACTCATCTTCCCTGCACGTTTCCCTGTTTCTTCCCGGCCTGATCTCTGCAGAGCGGCCGGCCTGGTGTTTGCAGGGAGGAGGATCCAGTTCCTCCCGTCACCTGTGAAATTTCAGAGCCGGGCGGCGCTGAAAGGACGTATTGTGTCCCCTCGGACCAGGAATGCCCTCCTCAAAGAAAAGGCTTCATTTGGCCTGGAATTTGGAGGCATCTCGAGAAGTTTAAGGGGAGAAGGGGAGGGAGGAGCAGAGCAGCAGCATTTACACGAGCAAATCTGAGGAAATACCTCGTTTTGGTGCTGTAGAATCCTCCTGTTCTCCTTCTACTTCCTCCATGTGGGTCAGTTTTAACTAAACAGGACTAAAAATATACATATCTGCCAGTAGAATAAGATAATTCTACTCAATATTCGACTAATTGGACCAAAAATTTGATATTTTCACTTAAAACAATGTAAAAATGTCCATTTTTGCAGCGTTTGTGTGGATTTTCAAGCTTTTTTTCTGATTTGTGTTAATTTGGTCGTAAAAACATATTAAATTGGTTAAATAAAGACAAAAACTTGAAATAAGCCAGTAGAATAAGATAATTCTACTCAATATTCGACTAATTGGACCAAAAATGAGATTTTCACTTGTAAAAATGTCCATTTTTGCAGCGTTTGTGTGGATTTTCAAGCTTTTTTTTCCTGATTTGCTTTAATTTGGCCTTAAAAACAATATTAAATTGGTTAAATAAAGACTAATCCTTGAAATAAACCAGTAGAATAAGATAATTCTACTCAATATTTGACTAATTGGACCAAAAATGAGATATTTTCACTTAAAACAATGTAAAAATGTCCATTTTTGCAGCGTTTGTGTGGATTTTCAAGCTTTTTTTTTCCTGATTTGTGTTAATTTGGTCTTGTTTTAAGAAATAAAAGACTAACATTTCCTTTAAAAATATATTAAATTGGTTAAATAAAGACAAAAACTTGAAATAAGCTCAATTCTCTGCCATTGAAATAAGATAATTGGACCAAAATGAGATATTTTCACTTTAAAAAATGTAAAAATGTCCATTTTTGCAGCGTTTGTGTGGATTTTCAAGCTTTTTTTTCCTGATTTGCTTTAATTTGGCCTTAAAAACATAATAAATTGGTTAAATAAAGAATACAACTTGAAATAAACCAGTAGAATAAGATAATTCTACTCAATATTTGGCTAATTGGACCAAAAATGAGATATTTTCACTTAAAAAAATGTAAAAATGTCAATTTTTGCAGCGTTTGTGCGGATTTTCAAGCTTTTTTTTCCTGATTTCTGTTAATTTGGCTGTAAAAACATATTAAATTGGTTAAATAAAGACTAAAACTTGAAATAAGCCAGTAGAATAAGATAATTCTATTCAATATTTGACTAATTGAACCAAAAATTTGATATTTTCACTTAAAACAATGTAAAAATGTCAATTTTTGCAGCGTTTGTGTGGATTTTCAAGCTTTTTTTCCCTGATTTGCATTAATTTGGCCTTAAAAACAATATTAAAATGGTTAAATAAAGACTAAAACTTGAAATAAACTAGTAGAATAAGATAATTCTACTCAATATTGGACTAATTGGACCAAAAATGAGATATTTTCACTTGTAAAAATGTCCATTTTTGCAGCGTTTGTGTGGATTTTCAAGCTTTTTTTTTCCTGATTTGTGTTAATTTGGTCTTAAAAACATAATAAATTGGTTAAATAAAGAAAAGAACTTGAAATAAACCAGTAGAATAAGATAATTCTACTCAATATTTGGCTAATTGGACCAAAAATGAGATATTTTCACTTAAAAAAATGTAAAAATGTCAATTTTTGCAGCGTTTGTGTGGATTTTCAAGCTTTTTTTTCCTGATTTCTGTTAATTTGGCTGTAAAAACATATTAAATTGGTTAAATAAAGACTAAAACTTGAAATAAGTCAGTAGAATAAGATAATTCTATTCAATATTTGACTAATTGGACCAAAAATGAGATATTTTCACTTAAAACAATGTAAAAATGTCAATTTTTGCAGCGTTTCTGTCGATTTTCAAGCTTTTTTTTCCTGATTTGTGTTAATTTGGCTGTAAAAACATATTAAATTGGTTAAATAAAGACAAAAACTTGAAATAAGTCAGTAGAATAAGATAATTCTATTCAATATTTGACTAATTGGACCAAAAATGAGATATTTTCACTTTAAAAAATGTAAAAATGTCCATTTTTGCAGCGTTTGTGTGGATTTTCAAGCTTTTTTTCCTGATTTGCATTAATTTGGCCTTAAAATAATATTAAATTGGTTAAATAAAGACTAAAACTTTAAATAAGTCAGTAGAATAAGATAATTCTACTCAATATTTGACTAATTGGACCAAAAATGAGATATTTTCACTTTAAAAAATGTCCATTTTTGCAGCGTTTGTGTGGATTTTCAAGCTTTTTTTTCCTGATTTGCATTAATTTGGCCTTAAAAACAATATTAAATTGGTTAAATAAAGACAAAAACTTGAAATAAACCAGTAGAATAAGATAATTCTATTCAATATTTGACTAATTGGACCAAAAATGAGATTTTCACTTGTAAAAATCTCCATTTTTGCAGCGTTTGTCTGGATTTTCAAGCTTTTTTTTTCCTGATTTGCTTTAATTTGGCCTTAAAAACATAATAAATTGGTTAAATAAAGAAAAGAACTTGAAATAAACCAGTAGAATAAGATAATTCTACTCAATATTCGACTAATTGGACCAAAAATGAGATATTTTCACTTTAAAAAATGTCCATTTTTGCAGCGTTTGTGTGGATTTTCAGGATTTTTTTCCCTGATTTGCATTAATTTGGCCTTAAAACAATATTAAAATGGTTAAATAAAGACAAAAACTTGAAATAAACCAGTAGAATAAGATAATTCTACTCAATATTTGACTAATTGGACCAAAAATGAGATATTTTCACTTTAAAAAATGTCCATTTTTGCAGCGTTTGTGTGGATTTTCAGGATTTTTTTCCCTGATTTGCATTAATTTGGCCTTAAAAACAATATTAAATTGGTTAAATAAAGACAAAAACTTGAAATAAACCAGTAGAATAAGATAATTCTACTCAATATTTGACTAATTGGACCAAAAATGAGATATTTTCACTTGTAAAAATGTCCATTTTTGCAGCGTTTGTGTGGATTTTCAAGCTTTTTTTTCCTGATTTGCTTTAATTTGGCCTTAAAAACATAATAAATTGGTTAAATAAAGAAAAGAACTTGAAATAAACCAGTAGAATAAGATAATTCTACTCAATATTTGGCTAATTGGACCAAAAATGAGATATTTTCACTTAAAAAAATGTAAAAATGTCAATTTTTGCAGCGTTTGTGCGGATTTTCAAGCTTTTTTTTCCTGATTTCTGTTAATTTGGCTGTAAAAACATATTAAATTGGTTAAATAAAGACTAAAACTTGAAATAAGCCAGTAGAATAAGATAATTCTATTCAATATTTGACTAATTGAACCAAAAATTTGATATTTTCACTTAAAACAATGTAAAAATGTCAATTTTTGCAGCGTTTGTGTGGATTTTCAAGCTTTTTTTCCCTGATTTGCATTAATTTGGCCTTAAAAACAATATTAAAATGGTTAAATAAAGACTAAAACTTGAAATAAACTAGTAGAATAAGATAATTCTACTCAATATTGGACTAATTGGACCAAAAATGAGATATTTTCACTTGTAAAAATGTCCATTTTTGCAGCGTTTGTGTGGATTTTCAAGCTTTTTTTTTCCTGATTTGTGTTAATTTGGCCTTAAAAACATATTAAATTGGTTAAATAAAGAAAAGAACTTGAAATAAACCAGTAGAATAAGATAATTCTACTCAATATTTGGCTAATTGGACCAAAAATGAGATATTTTCACTTAAAAAAATGTAAAAATGTCAATTTTTGCAGCGTTTGTGTGGATTTTCAAGCTTTTTTTTCCTGATTTCTGTTAATTTGGCTGTAAAAACATATTAAATTGGTTAAATAAAGACTAAAACTTGAAATAAGTCAGTAGAATAAGATAATTCTATTCAATATTTGACTAATTGGACCAAAAATGAGATATTTTCACTTAAAACAATGTAAAAATGTCAATTTTTGCAGCGTTTCTGTCGATTTTCAAGCTTTTTTTTCCTGATTTGTGTTAATTTGGCTGTAAAAACATATTAAATTGGTTAAATAAAGACAAAAACTTGAAATAAGTCAGTAGAATAAGATAATTCTATTCAATATTTGACTAATTGGACCAAAAATGAGATATTTTCACTTTAAAAAATGTAAAAATGTCCATTTTTGCAGCGTTTGTGTGGATTTTCAAGCTTTTTTTCCTGATTTGCATTAATTTGGCCTTAAAATAATATTAAATTGGTTAAATAAAGACTAAAACTTTAAATAAGTCAGTAGAATAAGATAATTCTACTCAATATTTGACTAATTGGACCAAAAATGAGATATTTTCACTTTAAAAAATGTCCATTTTTGCAGCGTTTGTGTGGATTTTCAAGCTTTTTTTTCCTGATTTGCATTAATTTGGCCTTAAAAACAATATTAAATTGGTTAAATAAAGACAAAAACTTGAAATAAACCAGTAGAATAAGATAATTCTATTCAATATTTGACTAATTGGACCAAAAATGAGATTTTCACTTGTAAAAATCTCCATTTTTGCAGCGTTTGTCTGGATTTTCAAGCTTTTTTTTTCCTGATTTGCTTTAATTTGGCCTTAAAAACATAATAAATTGGTTAAATAAAGAAAAGAACTTGAAATAAACCAGTAGAATAAGATAATTCTACTCAATATTCGACTAATTGGACCAAAAATGAGATATTTTCACTTTAAAAAATGTCCATTTTTGCAGCGTTTGTGTGGATTTTCAGGATTTTTTTCCCTGATTTGCATTAATTTGGCCTTAAAACAATATTAAAATGGTTAAATAAAGACAAAAACTTGAAATAAACCAGTAGAATAAGATAATTCTACTCAATATTTGACTAATTGGACCAAAAATGAGATATTTTCACTTTAAAAAATGTCCATTTTTGCAGCGTTTGTGTGGATTTTCAGGATTTTTTTCCCTGATTTGCATTAATTTGGCCTTAAAACAATATTAAAATGGTTAAATAAAGACAAAAACTTGAAATAAACCAGTAGAATAAGATAATTCTACTCAATATTGGACTAATTGGACCAAAAATGAGATATTTTCGCTTGTAAAATTGTCCATTATTGCATTTTTTCCCCTGATTTGCATTAACTTGGTCTTGTTTTAAGAAATAAAAGACTAACATTACTTTAAAAATATATTAAATTGGTTAAATAAAGAAAAAAAACTCGAAATAAGCTCAATTATCTGCCATTGAAATAAGATAATTGGACCAAAAATGAGATATTTTTGCTCCATTTTTGCAGCGTTTGTGTGGATTTTCAAGCTTTTTTTTTCCTGATTTGTGCTAATTTGGCCTTAAAAACAATATTAAATTGGTTAAATAAAGACAAAAACTTGAAATAATCTAAATTATCTACCAGAGGAATAAGATAATTCTCTAATTATCTACTAAATCTACAGAAAATCACCTGTTGATGCAGAATTTGATGCTGGATTTTAATGCAGCTGCTGTTATTTCATGTGATGAGGTCGACACCTGCTGGTGAAAAACTGCTACAACAAGTAAAGTGGTAAAATATGATTATATCACTGTTAAATCTATTAATAATAATATGATTTAATCGCTGTAAGGAAGGTAAATATCAATAATATCTTTATTTATTCCCACCGTGTTTTATTATCTGGTTAATTTAATGGATTTAACTTAATTCTAACAAGCTTATTTAAGTACATAGTAGCATATTTAATTTAATTCAGTGTCTGAATGTTAAAGTTATTAAAGGATAAGATATAAAAAAAACATTTGATTATATTTAACTAATTAAATTCATTAAGAAGTCAAAGTAATTCCATCCTAATTAAGTAAATTAATTAGATGCATTATTTTCATTTTATATTATATTTTCATATTATAATTGATGATTATTATTTCATATAATTAAGTAATTTCACTGTTTTATATACTGTTATTAGTAAACTGTTATCTTACTATTATTATACTATATTATATCATAATTTATTTTTATTTTATTTATTTTATTTTATTTTATTAAAACCAGTATAATAACGCTGCACCTTATCTACCCACTTATCTTGTATTTAATTATTTTATTCTATTTATTTCTTGTTTTTTTTTATTTATAAAACTTATTGTTTTAATCAAACATTGTGTTTTATATTGTATTTAATCCAGACTACACTGCTTTAATATATGCTGTTATCCATAATTACAGTGGAAAAGTAGAAATAAAATAAAAAAGTAGAGTAAAATACACGTGGAAATACTCAAGTAGAGTAAATTTATATTTAAGTATATTATTATTCTTATAATAATTATTATTATTATTGTTTCTACCACTTTTCCTGCAGTTTTTCAAGTGTCCTTCCTCTCCTGAGCAGCAGGGGGCGCTGACGCATCTCAGATAGAAACCGTAGAAGAAGAAGACGAAAAAGAAGCAGAAGAAGAAGAAGTTGTATTGTATTTAATAGCTGCTGCTGCAGGAAGGTGAGCTATAAAGCTACAAATACACACATATGACATTAAATAATGATATTTATTGATATATTTAAGTTAATCTGGTTACTGTTTGTTAATTATTGTCTTTAAAATCAGAAGAGAACTCGAGAGAAACGTTAGGAAAACTCGCGAACGCGTTAGCTTCGTTAGCATTGGAGCTAAAACCGGAGCTAACCCGGTTAATGTAGCATGATTATTCATTTACAGAAATGATTATTTAACGTTATTTCATCCTTTATTGTTTCTCTAAACAACGTCCACGTTTGATATTTAATAAACTGTCGGCGTCGTGTTTTAAATTCGCTAAAACTCGCTTTTTTCCGACGTGAATCACCATGTTCTTCCCTTAAACTTCTTTTAATATCATTATAAATTCCGTCTTTATATAAAGATATACACGAGGTAGCTTTTGATAATAACTAATGTTAGCTCACTGGCTAATTACACTATATAGAACCATATTTATTCGTTTATTAACACGTATTGTGAACGATAATTGCAAAATAACCCTTATAGGGCTTAAAAGTTATAATATTATTACATTAACGTCATATAATAATCTACACACTCTTATAAATCTAGAGAACTACCTACTTTATCATAGATAAAAGTAAATAAACACACAAAACCAACAGAAAGGCGACTAATTATATAGAAAATATGAGTGAGGCAGCCAAATATATTAGAGAAACCACACAAACTAGCATCCGTATACCAAAAAAGGACATTTTTAATTTAAATGACATGTTTATATGGGGAAACATGAGCTGTTGAAGTGATAAATTCAAAGATTTTGCTTAAAAAACTGAATGGGATGTATGAGAACAGAGAGATTTAAGAACAAACAGTAACATTAATCATACTTTTATTAAATCTCAAGTCACAAAACTCAGATTATTCCAAACAGATGGTGCAGAAAACACAGAGGCCTTTTTGGTATGGTGTCCTGGGGCCGTAACCGTGGCAACGACCCTCAACAGCTGGTGGGATTCCATGAAGATGCTCGTGGTGTCGCTTGTGAAAACATTTCTAAGATGCTGATTAAATGACTGTTTGTACCAGACAGTGATGAATGAGTCGTACTGATGTGATTCTGTAACTCTGACTCTGTTTCTGATCTGTTTCTTTCTCTTTCTGCTCTTTATTCTCTTTTTCTGGTGTATTTCTTCCTATTTATGATTATTTCTGCTCTATTTTTGATGTGTATCTTCCTTTTTATGCTCTATTTCTGTTGATTTCTGATGTATTTCTTCTTGTTTCTGCTTTATTTCTGCCTATTTCTACTGTATGTCTTCCCTTTTCTGCTCTTTCTACCATTTTCTGCTATATTCCTGCTGTTATTCTGCTCTTTATTCTCTTTTTCTGATGTATTTCTGTTTATTTCTGCTCTACTTCTGGTCTATTCTTCCTGTTTCTGCTCTATTTTTGATGTATTTCTTCCTATTTCTGTTCATTTCTGCCTATTTCTACTGTACATTTTCCTTTTCTGCTTTCTTTCTACCCATTTCTGCTGTATTTCTTCCTGTTTCTTCCCTTTTCTGACATATTTCTGCTGCTGTTCTGCTCTTTATTCTCTTTTTTCTGGTGTATTTCTTCCTATTTCTGCTCTTTTCTGCCCATTTCTACTCTATTTCTTCATGTTCCTACTCTTTCTACTGTATTTCTTCTTGTTTCTTCTCTATTTCTGCCTATTTCTGTTTATTTCTGCTCTATTTCTTCTCATTTCTACTCTATTTCTACTGTATTTCTACTGTATTTCTACTGTATTTCTTCCCTTTTCTGCTCTTTCTGCCCATTTCTGCTCTATTTCTGATGTATTTCTTCCACTTCTTCTTGTTTCTGCCTGTTTCTGTTTATTTTGACTGTGTTTCTGCTCTTTATTCTCTTTTTCTGGTGTATTTCTCCCTATTTCTGTTTATTTCTGCTCTATTTCTTCTCGTTTCCACTCTATTTCTACTGTATTTTTTCCCTTTTCTGCTCTTTCTGCCCATTTCTGCTCTATTTCTGATGTATTTCCTCCACTTCTTCTTCTTGTTTCTGCCTGTTTCTGTTTATTTTGACTGTTTCTCTTCCTGTTTCTGATGTTTTTCTGCCCTTGCTGCTGTATTTCTGTTCTATTTCTCCCTGTTTCTGCTCTTTATTCTCTTTTTCTGCTGTATTTCTTCCTATTTCTGTTTATTTCTGCTGTATTCCTCCTGTTTCTGTTCTATTTCTGCCTATATCTGCTACATATCTTCCTGTTTCTGCTCTATTTCTGCCTATATCTACTACATACCTTTCTTTTTCTGCTCTATTTCTTCCATTTCATCTTGTTTCTGCCTATTTCTGTTTATTTCTGCTGTATTCTCCCTGTTTCTGCCTTATTTCTACTTTATTTCTGCTTCATTTACTCCTATTTCTACTTCATCCCTGCGTCTTCCAGTATAAACATGGAGAAGAAGGAGGATCCGGCCCAGACCAGCGTCAGCAGGACTCTGCTGATCCGCCACTTGCCGGCCGAGCTGAGCCGGGAGGAGAAGGAGGACCTGCTCCAGTATTTCGGGGCCGAGTCCGTCCGAGTGTTTTCTAACAGCGGTCGTCTGGTAGGTCGATCCTCACCTCAGCGTTTTCCCCGTTTGAAGCTCCTCGTTCTGAACGGATCCTTCCTTCTCTGCAGAAACACGCGGCCTTCGCCACCTTCAGGACTGAGAAGTCTGCAGCGAAGGTGAGAGTTTGATTCTCCAGGTTTCTGCTGTCGAGCTGCAGCAGCTTCACGTTTCAGTCCTGTTTTTCAGGCTCTGACTCGGCTGCATCAGCTGCTCGTCCTGGACCGGACGCTTGTTGCAGAGTTCGCTCAAAGCAAAGACCACGTGACGGTTTTAAAGGACCCGCCGGTGGCTGTGAGGTACCTGAAGTCATTACAGGCGTTTCATTTAGAAGGAATCCCTTAAAACGGCACATTTCAACATCAGGGGAATTCAAAGTGGTTTAAATAAAACTTTAAAAGCATCAAGATGCAATTAAAAATAGTTGATTCAAAGAGGAAAAATCTAAATATTTTAAATTACAGAAATATATTAAATTAATAAAAGTTGAATAAGATTAAAAATCCAAAAAATTAAATTAAAAACACAAAATTATACAATTTAAAAATAATTGATTATAAGAGGAAATATCTAATGTTTTAAATTAAGGAAATAAAAAAAATAATAGAAGTTAAATAAGATTAAATTAAACAAGAAAAATAATAAAATAATATAAATAATAAAAGTTCAATTAAATAAAAAAGAAAAATGAAGTTAAATAGATTAAAAATAAAAAAATTTAATTAAAAACACAAAATTATACAATTTAAAAACAATTCATTTAAAGAGGAAATATCTAACGTTTCAAATTAAAGAAACAAAAAAAAAATAATAGAAGTTAAATAAGATTAAATTAAACAAGAAAAATAATAAAATAATATAAATAATAAAAGTTCAATTAAATTAAAAATACAACAAAAATTAAGTTAAATAGATTAAAAATAAAAAAAATTAATTAAAAACACAAAATTATACAATTTAAAAACACTTGATTAAAAGTGGAAATATCAAACGTGTTAAATTAAAGAAACAAAAAAATTAATAGAAGTTAAATAAGATTAAACAAACAAGAAAAATAATAAAATATAAATAATAAACGTTCAATTAAATAAAAAAAGAAAAATTAAGTTAAATAGATTAAAAATAAAAAAAATTAATTAAAAACACAAAATTATACAATTTAAAAACAATTCATTAAAAGTGGAAATATCAAACGTGTTAAATTAAAGAAACAA
Organism: Lepturacanthus savala; assembly: GCA_030544235.1. NCBI lineage: Eukaryota > Metazoa > Chordata > Actinopteri > Scombriformes > Trichiuridae > Lepturacanthus > Lepturacanthus savala. Next base: position 2,216,748 of record CM060476.1, on the reverse strand, counting down.
AAAAATTAATAGAAGTTAAATAAGATTAAATTAAACAAGAAAAATAATAAAATATAAATATTAAAAGTTCAATTAAATAAAAAAAGAAAAATGAAGTTAAATAGATTAAAAATAAATTAAAAACACAAAGGTGTACAATTGATTAAATGAGGAAAATTCAAAAAATTAAAATTAAAGAAACAAGAAAAATAATATAAAAGTTAAATAAGGTCAAAAATAAAAAAAATTGTAATTAAAAACACAAAAAAGTCACAATATAAAAACAATTGATTAAAAGGGAAACAACTAACATTTTAAATTAAAAACAAAAAAATTAAAGTTAAATAAGATTAAAAATTTTAAAAAATTAAAAACAAAGTTATACAATTGATTAAAAGAGGAAAAATCTAAAAATTAAAATTAAAGAACAAGAAAAATAATATAAATAAAAAAAATAAATAAAAGTTATTATATATAAGTTATTATAAATTAAAAATACAAAAGAAAAAATAAAAGTTAAGTAAGATTAAAGATAATAAAAAAATTAAATTAAAAACAAAAAAGTTATACAATTGATTAAATGAGGAAAAATCTCAAATTTAAGGAAACAAGAAAAATAAGTTGAATTAGATTAAAAATCCAAAAATAATTTTTTAATCCAGTTAATTATAATAAAAAATTGATTAAACAATTAAAAACAATTGATTTAAAGATCCATTAAACATCTAAAAGTATAAATTAAAAATATTAAAAGTTAAATAAGATTAAAAATAAAATTTAATTAAAAACACAAAAGTCATACAATTTAAAAACATCTAAAATTTTAAATAAAAAATACAAGAAATAGTTAAATTAGATTCTTAAATCTTAAATTAAAAACAAAAAAAGTTTGAAAAAAAATTTATTAAATAAGGAAAAATCTAAAAAAAAAAACTCAAAGCAACAAGAAAAATTAAAATTTTAAAAGTTAAATAAGATTAAAAATAAAAAAAATTCAATTAAATAAAAAATACAAGGAAAATTAAAAGTTAAATAAGATTAAAAGGGGAAACATCTAATTAAAATAAAAATAAACAAAGAATAATTAACAGTGCAGTGAAAAATAATAAAGAATGCATTTTAAATCACATTTAATACAAATATAAATTGTTATAAATAAAGTTTTATTTAAAAAGACTTGAATTTCCCTGTGGGAAACCCTGTGCTTGAATCATCCAAACTGAGTCTGAGCATCATATAATAATCAGTTTGATTAAAGTTGTTTTTTCTTCTTTTACAGCAGTAAACAAGTAAAGGACGAGCAGAAAAAACAAGAAAACAAGCGGCTGAATGTTCCGCTCATAGACAGCGGCGTGGCCCCCACACTCGGGTAAGAAACAGACTAATAAACCCACAAAATACAGCCATTTATTTTATTTTATTTAAATTAATTACATGGCAGGAACAGCCCAGCTGAGGAATGTTTTATATAGTAAATATTTAAGCTTTTAAGTATAAATATATGCGTTAATTTCCTAAATTTACTCAAATATTAAACTTCTCCTTCATTATCAGTCATTTCAAATGGAACTTTAACTAATTTCATTAGATTTCAGACCAAACACTCATGTATTTTACTTTTAAAGTACTTTATTGAGGTATATTTTTGGGGAAATGAATATTAATATTATTGTGAGTACTCTTTTGAGGTACTTCTACTATATAATACTACATTTCAGACTAAAATATTGTACTTTTACTCTAAAAGCTTTAGTTGCTTTTCATATAAAATAGAAAAATACTTGTATAATAAGCAGAAATATTACTATTAATCCACATAAATGATCTTAAATCATCTCCACATTTTAATTTCAACACTTTTACCTGTAAATAAGTCATTTTTGACACCTATTTCAAAGGATCCGAGTCCTTTTTCCACCTCCTGACTCCAAATTTAAGCGATTTCCTCCCGTTTCTGTCGGTTCCGAGGCGTCAGACCAGGATGGGAACCAGGATCAGGATCTGTCCAATTAAATTAAAAAATAGTAAAAATACATAAGTTAAATAATTTACAAAAATAAATAAAATTATTAAAAATGATAAACAATTAAATAAAATTAATAAGAAATAAATAAATAAAATAAAAACTAATTAATAAATTAATAAAAAAATAATAAAAATACATGATGATTTACAAAATTAAATAAATTAAAAATACTAAAAATGAATAAATAAAATAAGACAATTAAATAAATTAATTAAAAATAATTAAAATATATAAATTAAATAATTTTACAAAAATAAATAAAATGAATTAAAAATAATTAAAAAATTAAATAAAATTAAAGATAATAAAAATGAATTACTAAAATAAGACAATTAAATAAATAAATTAAAAATAATTTAAATACATAACTTTAATAATTTCCAAAAATAAATCAAATTAATTACAAATATTTAAAAATTAAATAAAATTATTTAAAAATAATAAAAATTAATAAATAAAATAATAAGACAATTAAATAAATTAATTACAAATACTAAAATACATAAATAAAATAATAAAAAAATTAAATTAATAACAAATAAATAAATAAAATAATGAAAATTTAATTAAAACATTTTTTTTATTGGGTCTTATTGGCTGTTTTGTTCCTGCCAGATAATTATGTATTGATCTTATTGGACTTCAATAGATTTAATTGAATCTTGTTTTATATTTATATCATTACAGTAGCATTTTATTGGCTGAGTGCTTGTAATCTATAAAAAAAAATTAAAATAAGCTAAATAAATGGAGTTTAATGTTAAATAATGTTTCTGCTTTATTTTTCCAGGTTGAAATTTCAAAATCCCACGTTGAAATATTTATATCCGCCGCCTACGAGTGGAATCCTGACCAATATAACACACGCCCTCATCAGCGTGCCCAGGTTTTATGTTCAAGTGAGTAAAAACCGCTTTAATATCATATTAAATTCATACTTTATGTTGTTAAACTAACGAGGGGAATTCGTACAAATATAAAATTCACATGTTAAACTGGGAATAAGAGGAT
>CM060476.1:2121232-2208732 GCA_030544235.1 Lepturacanthus savala | reverse complement strand
GTCAATTTATTATTTTAAGAAAGTGGCAGAGAATTTATCTTTTATTTTTGTTTATTTTAGCCAATTTATTTTATTTATTTCTCTTAATTATCCTAATTTAATTTACCATTTCCAGATAATTAATCTTTTTTTAGTTTTTTTTTCCTTTAGTCAATTTAATTTATTTAATTTTTATTTTATTTATATCTCTTAATTATCTTAATTTAATTTACCATTTTCTGAAAAAATTAAATAAATAAAATTGATTTAATTACCATAATCAAGAAAAAAAACTTAAAATAAATAAAATTATTTGCCAGTGGAATTTTATCTTATTTTAGTTTTTCTTTTTTTAGTCAATTTATTATAAAATTGTAGTAAAACTGGCAGATAATTTCTTATTTTCGTTTTTTCCCTTGATTTTAGTCAATTTAATTTATTTTATTTTAATTTTATTTATTTCTCTTAAATATCTTAATTTACCATTTTCTTGAAATACCATAATAAATAAAAAAAAAAGAAGAAATGTGAAATTAACCCAAATTTACAAGATGTATATTATACGGATCTAATTAAAATTAATGTTTATATAAGCTGATAATAGGCAATTATTGAGTAGAATTATTTCTACTTTTCTATTTTTATTTATTTATATTCTTCTTCCTAAATTTTTAAAGAATAAATTGACTAAATCAAGAAAAAAACTTGAAATAAGATGATTTTATTATTAATAATTATAGTAAATTTATTCTTAGGTTTTTTATTTTATTTTAGTCAATTTATTTTATTCCATTTTTTATTTTATTTTTCTCTTAATTATCTTAATTTAATTTACCATTTTCTGAAAATAAATAAATAAATAAAATTGATAAAATTACCATAATCAAGAAAAAAAATTAAAATAAACCAAATTATCTGTCAATGGAATGAGATAAATAGATATTTTAGAATAGAATTTACTGTATATGTACAACAAAATTTAATTTGGTCTTAAAAATAGACTAAAATCATGAAAAAATCGTATATAAGTTGAATTATCTGCCAGTGGAATGAGATAATTCTACTAAATATTGGACTAATTGTTCCAAAAACAAGATATTTTCACCTGTTAATTTCATTTTTTGTAGTGTAAAGATCTGTTTATGGTTAATTAGTCCAACATGGCTGATAATTCAGCATATTTCAGCTTTTATTTGTCTTATTTTGACCCAAACCAGGACAGAACATGAACTAATGTAAATTACCTGCCAGTGAATAGAGAATTTGATCATATTTGTTGACCCCAGACCCATATTTTCTTGTCTTTGCTGTAGTTTGAGCTGCAGCCTCCTCCCGTCCCCATGCCGCCGCCTCTACCCCCCGACTACCCCCCGTTACCCGAGGACGAGGAGATGGACGTGTCCAGTGGAGAAGAGTCCGAGTACGAGAGTGGGGACGATGAAGAGAAGGACAGGTGACGAGTGGACGAATGTTCCTCCAACCGTTTTTAGCCCAGGGATCATTTTATAGTAGTAGTAGTAGTAATAGTCTGATTAGTAATTAGGAATTTATCCATCAGGTCTGTGTCTTTAGCCAACAACAACTATGGAAGCTAACTAGCTTGGTCGCTAACGAGCTTGGTCGCTAACTAGCTTGGTAGCTAACGAGCTTTGTAGCTAACTAGCTTGGTCGCTAACTAGCTTGTTTATTGGCTCTGAAGTTGACATTAGCGCTAATGTTAATAGACTATATATATATATATATATATATATATATATATATATATATATATATATATATATATATATAAATAATGTATGTATTTTAGTCTAAGGAAAAGCTAACTAGCTTGGTAGCTAACGAGCTTTGTAGCTAACTAGCTTGGTCGCTAACTAGCTTGTTTATTGGCTCTGAAGTTGACATTAGCGCTAATGTTAATAGACTATATATATATATATATATATATATATATATATATATATATATATATATATATATATATATATAAATAATGTATGTATTTTAGTCTAAGGAAAAGCTAACTAGCTTGGTAGCTAACGAGCTTTGTAGCTAACTAGCTTGGTCGCTAACTAGCTTGTTTATTGGCTCTGAAGTTGACATTAGCGCTAATGTTAATAGACTATATATATATATATATATATATATATATATATATATATATATATATATATATATATAAATAATGTATGTATTTTAGTCTAAGGAAAAGCTAACTAGCTTGGTAGCTAACGAGCTTTGTAGCTAACTAGCTTGGTCGCTAACTAGCTTGTTTATTGGCTCTGAAGTTGACATTAGCGCTAATGTTAATAGACTATATATATATATATATATATATATATATATATATATATATATATATATATATATATATATATATATATATAAATAATGTATGTATTTTAGTCTAAGGAAAAGCTAACTAGCTTGGTAGCTAACGAGCTTTGTAGCTAACTAGCTTGGTCGCTAACTAGCTTGTTTATTGGCTCTGAAGTTGACATTAGCGCTAATGTTAATAGACTATATATATATATATATATATATATATATATATATATATATGTATAAATAAAATAATGATGCTGGCATGTTAAATGTCCACCAGCAATAGGGATATCCTGGTCATGTGACCTCATCAATTGCATGTCCTTCAAAATAAAAGCCCCATTTAAATGACTGGCTTTAAAAAAACAGATTTTATATCACAGCTTTTTTTAGAAAAACTGAAGATAAAGTAATTGTTGCCACGAATTTAAAAATTGAATTTATGAATTTGGAAAGAAAACTTGAATTTTGATATTAGTGCAGCACGAAACTCCACCGCGAAAGTTTAATTTATCAACCACTAATATTTAGATTTAATAAAATAAAAATCAGAGGGATTATGTTGTACGGTCTAATTTACCTCAGGAGCCAAATTATAGGCTATAAAATATGATTTTATATGGACATAGGATGCATAATTAATGATTTTATATGGACGTAGAACACATTTAATTCAAATATAAGGGACAATACTAAAAATGTGCTGTGGTGTGAGCCTAAAAACTTGGAAGCAGATAGTTTAACTCTCTAAAACGGGTAAAAACACATGATATCAACTAGTTTTATATCAGGTGACCTTCTTAAAACTGTATTTTAAAACTAGGCCATGAAATGTGTATTAATTTTCATATTAATGGTCTTAAAAACCCTCTTCTTTGTGGTTTTTAATGCAGAAAGCTGCTTTGCTGCCCCCTGCAGGACGAATACTGTATTGTATATTTTTAATTAACTTCACCAAAGCTGCAAAAGTGTTGTTTTTTTTCAATATTCTGAATATTCTGTGCATCCTTATGATCCAACAGCAGAATTACTGTTATTCTTCACTAATTCTGTTTCTACAGAGTCTAACGGGTGTTTTTTCTTGTATTGACGGCTCTTCCCTTATTCCCGATGCTTTATTTCAGGATTGTTCGTCTGATGGGCCTGGTCAACCAAGCGTGCAAGAGACCCCTGAGACCAAAAACCGCCTCCAAGAGAAAGAAGCCCAGGATCAAGGATCTGCTCTACGCTCCCAGACCAGAATCTCAGAGGTGCAGGGCCACTCATGCATGTCCGTCCTCACACACACACGCTGTAAGAAATAGAAATAAATAAGAAAGGAAAGGCTTCTGCAGCTTGGAGACACCACACACACTCCTTTAATGACAGACTGGTTTTTGGAGGTTTGTTGGGAGGTTTTTGGGAGATTTTTAGGAGGTTTTTGGGAGGTTTTTAAGAGGTTTTTAGGAGGTTTTTAGGGGGTTTTTAGGAGGTTTTTAAGAGGTTTTTAGGAGGTTTGTTGGGAGGTCTTTAGGAGGTTTCTTGGAGGTCTTTAGGAGGTTTCTTGGAGGTCTTTAGGAGGTTTCTTGAAAGTCTTTAGGAGGTTTTTTGGAGGTTTTTAAGAGGTTTTTAGGAGGTTTTTGGGAGGTTTTTAGGAGGTAGTTTTGGAGGTTTCTTGGAGGTCTTTAGGAGGTTTTTAGGAGGTTTTTAGGGGGTTTTTAGGAGGTTTTTAAGAGGTTTTTAGGAGGTTTGTTGGGAGGTCTTTAGGAGGTTTCTTGGAGGTCTTTAGGAGGTTTCTTGGAGGTCTTTAGGAGGTTTTTTGGAGGTTTTTAAGAGGTTTTTAGGAGGTTTTTGGGAGGTTTTTAGGAGGTAGTTTTGGAGGTTTCTTGGAGGTCTTTAGGAGGTTTTTTGGAGGTTTTTGAGAGGTCTTTTGGGAGGTCTTTTGGGAGGTCTTTTGGAGGGTTTTTGTAGGTTTTTTTGGGAGGTATTTAGGAGGTTTTTTGGAGGTCTTTAGGGTTTTTTTGGAGGTTTTTGGGAAGTCTTTAGGAGGTTTTTGGGAGGTCTTTACAAGGTTTTTGGGAGGTCTTTTGGGAGGTCTTTAGGAGGTTTTTGGGAGGTCTTTTGGAGGTTTTTGGGAGGTTTTTTGGAGGTTTTTGGGAGGTCTTTGGGAGGTTTTTTGGAGGGTTTTTGGAGGTTTTTTGGGAGGTCTTTAGGAGGTTTTTTGGGAGGTCTTTTGGGAGGTCTTTAGGAGGTTTTTTGGAGGTTTTTGGAGGGTTTTTGTAGGTTTTTTGGGAGGTCTTTAGGAGTTTTTTTGTAGGTTTTTGGGAGGTCTTTTGGGAGGTCTTTACGAGGTTTTTGGGAGGTCTTTAGGAGGTTTTTGGGAGGTCTTTTGGAGGTTTTTGGGAGGTCTTTGGGAGGTTTTTTGGAGGTTTTTGGGAGGTCTTTGGGAGGTTTTTTGGAGGGTTTTTGTAGGTTTTTTGGGAGGTCTTTAGGGTTTTTTTGGAGGTTTTTGGGAAGTCTTTAGGAGGTTTTTGGGAGGTCTTTTGGGAGGTTTTTACAAGGTTTTTGGGAGGTCTTTTGGGAGGTCTTTAGGAGGTTTTTGGGAGGTCTTTTGGAGGTTTTTTGGAGGTTTTTGGGAGGTCTTTGGGAGGTTTTTTGGAGGTTTTTTGGGAGGTCTTTAGGAGGTTTTTTGGGAGATCTTTTGGGAGGTCTTTAGGAGGTTTTTTGGAGGTTTTTGGGAGGTTTTTGGAGGGTTTTTGTAGGTTTTTTGGGAGGTCTTTAGGAGTTTTTTTGGAGGTTTTTGGGAGGTTTTTGGAGGGTTTTTGTAGGTTTTTTGGGAGGTCTTTTGGGAGGTCTTTTGGGAGGTTTTTGGGAGGTCTTTAGGAGTTTTTTTGTAGGTTTTTGGGAGGTCTTTTGGGAGGTTTTTTGGGAGGTCTTTTGGGAGGTTTTTGGGAGGTCTTTGGGAGGTTTTTTGGGAGGTTTTTTGGGAGGTCTTTTGGGAGGTTTTTGGGAGGTCTTTAGGAGGTTTTTTGGGAGGTTTTCGGAGGGTTTTTGTAGGTTTTTTGGGAGGTCTTTAGGAGTTTTTTTTGTAGGTTTTTTGGGAGGTCTTTAGGAGGTTTTTGGGAGGTTTTTTGGAGGGTTTTTTTGAGGTTTTTGGAGGTCACTACTGACATTTTTTTTGTGTCCCAGCGCTCCGGCCATGCAGCCCTCCGACGTGTTCGAGCAGCCAAACCCGGCCGGGCCGAGGAAAATCGAATTCCACATTTCTGTTCCGGAAGTGGCGGCCATCGTGGAACGAAGCGGGACGGGTGACGGGGCACAGAGAGAGGAAGTGAGAGGTGACACATCAGCTTTTATTCTGAAAATATCTAAGATATTTAGTCCTCAGGTCTCAATTTAGTTTGAGTCTTGTTGTGTCAAATAACCATTTTAGTTTTAGTCGGATTTAGTCAACTTCATCTAGTTGATGAAAAGTCTTGGTATTTATTCTAGAAATCCAAAGTATTTTAATTATTATTTATTATTCTTATTATTATTATGTATATTAGTGTAATTTAGTAAAATTCACAAAAATTAAAAAAAAATTCACTAAAATTCTAAGTATTTATTTGAGTTTCAGCAAAATTTATAATATTTTTGTCTGGATTTTCTTTGACTAAAATAAAGTATTTTAGTCTAGTTTAGGTCTAGTTTTATTTAAAAAAAAAACGAAATTAAAAGTAAAATCCAAAGTATTTTAGTCAAGTTTTAGTTAATGAAATAAAAAAAAAAATTGAGTCTAGTTTTAGTCGATTTAAAATTACAAGTATTTTTTGAATTTAATTAATTAATTAATTAATTTGAATTTAATTAATTTTGTTTAAATAAATCTAGACTAAAGTATTTTTGTCTTGTTGTAGTAAATAAAATAAAATAATTTTAGTCTTTTAGTCGACTATAATTCTAAATATTTTAATCCTAGTTTTTTTTCAATAAAATTAAAAAAAGTAAATTAAAGTATTAAAAAAAAGGATTTTATTTGACAACATTTATAATAATTTATCTGGATTTTCTTTGACTAAAACTAGAAATATTTTGGGAAAAATACTTTTAGTCAATTAAAACTTTATTATTATTTGATTAAAATTCAAAATATTTTTGTGTAGTTGTAGTAAAAAGAATAAATTAATTAATTAAAAAATAATAATTTAAAGTATTTTATTTGAATATTAGTCAACAAAATATATAATATTTTAATCTGGATTTTCTTTGAGTAAATCCAAATTAATTTATTCTATTTTAGTCAATTAAAATTCAAAGTATTTTTGTCTAGTTGTAATAAAAAAAAATACATAAAATTCTAAGTATTTTACTCGTCTTATTTGACAAAAATTCCAAGTATTTTAGTTTTAGTCAATAATCTGTCTTAAATCTTTGACTATAGCAGGTTGAAATAGAAAAAGAGACATTTCTAGTAGGTTTTTATTAAAAAAAGTAGAATAAAAAAATGTATTAATAGTCTTTAAACTTTATTTAAACATTTTGTCTGACACTTTCAAACCCATGTTCTACATTTTTCCTGGGTTTAATTAAAGGTTTTGATAAATCTGGAATAAATCTGATAAACCAGGAAATATTCCCGTCTGAAGCTGGAATCCTAGAATTTAGACTTTTATTTTCTTAAATGACGCGAAGTCAGAGCCGTTGTTTAATCCACTTTTTTGCCAACTTCAGCATTTGAAGGGAGGGGAGTTCAAATACCAACCATTTGTCTCCAGAAGCGCTGACTCCACCTTTTTAATTGTTTGCTCTATTACATGTCAGAACAATCCCAGAGTCCAGGTCCCCGCCCCAAATATTTAATCCACAATGAGGCGAAAAACACGGACGAGCAGCAAATCGGCACATTTCTCTGGGGCTGGAATCAGGAAACATGAACAATCCCCGCTTTGAAAAATGACTGAAAACGATTATTCTGGGCTGTCGCCATTCAAAGAAACTACTTCTAAGTAACAAAAGTGGCACTTTTCCATTAAAACCACCGATAGTTTGTGAACGTATTGGAGGATTTCGGCATCTTGTTTATTATCAGAGAGCAGCAGCAGCAGCAGGAGGCGGCTCTGGTGGTATTGACGTAGCTGGAGTGTTGCACAGCAGTATATCACAGGTTTTTTCCCCATTATCTGTATGAAATGTCACTCGGGGAACAGTCTGTTACTTTACGCCCTTATCTCCCTTCTCTCTGGCTACAACTTCACTCTCCGGCAAACCCCTGAGAAGTAAAATAGATCTCAAAGTCCAACACAAAAAGATTTCTTAAAGGCGGAGGAGGGAGGGAGATAAACTACGACAGGTGGCTTTTTGGATTAGTCGCCAAGTGTGGAATCTGATAAACAAGCTATTTAAATGAAAAGGGGAGGCGGGAGCCGGGGGCAGATAAGGAGGAGGGTAATTCTGAAAAAAAGCAGAGATCTCTGGGCTGAGAACTCGACTCGCTCCGCTGCTCGCACACATGCACCTTACGTGGCGGCAGATTTCTCTTTTTTTTCCGGTCCTCTCTGGATTTGTAGAGGCTCACTGCTCCCAGAAATTCCATCTAAAACGTTGAGTTTCTGCGTCTGTAAGTTAGTGCTGCCAGGAACTGAAAGAGAAATGGAAATGATGCACGTTTGAGCAGATGTTGCTCAAGTTTCTGTGATAAAGAAACGACGGATTTGCTTTAAAAATGCATCAAATAATCCAAAAAACGTCATGTAATTATCTCCAACGAATACTTTATTTCAAGCCAGTTTAAATACAAACTTAATGGAGGATTTCATTCAATTTAGGCAATTTAATCTTTATTTTAAGAACATGTTAGTCTTGTTTTATTAAAGTAAGGGCAAAGGAATAATTGGAAATAAGATAAATAGAAAAAAATCCAAAAAATAGAAGAAAAATTTTAAATAAAAAATTTAAAAACTGAAATAAGCTGAATTATCTGCCAGTGGAATAATAATAATAATAATAATAATAATAATAATTCTAGTTAATATTGAACTAATTGTACCAAAAACAAGGTATTTTAAATTGTTAGGATTATTATCTGCCAGTGGAATAATAATAATAATAATAAGAAGAAGATAAATAGAAAAAAATCAAGGAAATTTAAAAAAATATAAAAAAAATAGAAGAAAAAATTTAAATAAAAAAATAATAAACTGAAATGATCTGAATTATCTGCCAGTGGAATAATAATAATAAGATAAATAGAAAAAAAAAAAATAGAAGAAAAATTTTAAATAAAAAAAATAAAAAAGTGAAATAAGATGAATTATCTGCCAGTGGAATAATAATAATAATAATAATAATAATTCTCGTTAATATTGAACTAATTGTACCAAAAACAAGGTATTTTAAATTGTTAGGATTATTATCTGCCAGTGGAATAATAATAATAATAAGATAAATAGAAAAAAATCAAGGAAATTTAAAAAAATATAAAAAAAATAGAAGAAAAATTTTAAATAAAAAAATTAAAAACTGAAATGAGCTGAATTATCTGCCAGTGGAATAATAATAATAATAATAATAATAAGATAAATAGAAAAAAATCAAGGAAATTTAAAAAAATATTTAAAAAATAGAAGAAAAATTTTAAATAAAAAAATAAAAAAGTGAAATACGCTGAATTATCTGCCAGTGGAATAATAATAATAATAATAATAATAATAATAATAAAAATAAAAATAATTCTAGTCTATATTTAACTAATTGTACCAAAAACGAGGTATTTTAAATTGTTAGGATTTAAATATTATTATATTCTCTAATTTATTTTAAGTTTTCAAGTTTTTTCTTAAATTTCGTCAATTTAATCTTTATTTTAAGAACATGTTAGTCTTGTTTTATTAAAGTAAGGGCGAAGGAATAATTGGAAATAAGATAAATAGAAAAAAATCAAAAAAATAGAAGAAAAATTTTAAATAATAAAATAAAAAACTGAAATAAGCTGAATTATCTGCCAGTGGAATAATAATAATAATAATAATAAAAATAATAATAATAATACAAATAATTCTAGTTAATATTGAACTAATTGTACCAAAAACAAGGTATTTTAAATTGTTAGGATTTAAATATTATATTATTATATTCTCTAATTTATTTTATTTTTAAGTTTTCAAGTTTTTTCTTCAATTTCGTCAATTTAATCTTTTATTTTAAGAACATTAGTCTTGTTTTATTAAAGTAAGGGCGAAGGAAAAATTGGAAATAAGATAAATAGGAAAACAATTTAAAAAAAATAAAAAAAATAGAAGAAAAATTTTAAATAAAAAATAAAAAAGTGAAATAAGATGAATTATCTGCAAGTGGAATAATAATAATAATAATAATAATAATAATACAAATAATTCTAGTTAATATTGAACTAATTGTACCAAAAACAAGGTATTTTAAATTGTTAGGATTATTATCTGCCAGTGGAATAATAATAATAATAAGATAAATAGAAAAAAATCAAGGAAATTTAAAAAAATATTTAAAAAATAGAAGAAAAATTTTAAATAAAAAAATAAAAAAGTGAAATACGCTGAATTATCTGCCAGTGGAATAATAATAATAATAATAATAAAAATAATTCTAGTCTATATTTAACTAATTGTACCAAAAACAAGGTATTTTAAATTGTTAGGATTATTATCTGCCAGTGGAATAATAATAATAATAATAATAATAAGATAAATAGAAAAAAATCAAGGAAATTTAAAAAAATATTTAAAAAATAGAAGAAAAATTTTAAATAAAAAAATAAAAAAGTGAAATACGCTGAATTATCTGCCAGTGGAATAATAATAATAATAATAATAATAATAATAAAAATAATTCTAGTCTATATTTAACTAATTGTACCAAAAACAAGGTATTTTAAATTGTTAGGATTTTAATATTATATTATTATATTCTCTAATTTATTTTAAGTTTTCAAGTTTTTTCTTAAATTTTGTCAATTTAATCTTCTATTTTAAGAACATTTTAGTCTTGTTTTATTAAAATAAGGGCGAAGGAAAAATTGGAAATAAGATAAATAGAAAAAAATCAAAAAAATAGAAAAAAAATAGAAGAAAAATTTTAAATAAAAAAATAAAAAAGTGAAATAAGATGAATTATCTGCAAGTGGAATAATAATAATAATAATAATAAAAAATAATGTAAATTTGTTAATCATCTGCATAAATGTGTTAATTTATTCAGTTTTCTTCCATAATCTTAGCCAGCTGCAGCATATAAATGTCGAATAGTAAGAGGACCCAGGATTGAACCTTGGGGGACTCCAAGAACTTTGAACTATCTTCCCTTTAATATCCCGCTTTACCTTCAGCTTTGGGTGAGGCGGAGGTCGCCCTCGGCGACGGCGAGGAGGCGGTAGAAGCCGAAGGTTTCGGGAAGATCTACCCCAGCGCTCGGAGCTCCCAGGAGCAGGAGGAACCCTGCGACGAGGACCGGGACCTGCCGTCGGACGTCATCTCCAGGAAGGAGCTGGAGAAAGGCCGGCTGTCAAAAGACGGTGAGATCAACCCGCAACTCGGAGCGCAAACGGCGACGACGGTGTCACGGAACGGCTCGTTAAGCAAACCAATTAAGAGGCGAGAGGAATAAAAGCAACGTGTTATTTTCATGCAAGTTTTGTATTTGTGCAGCGGCACAACAGCAGCCACGAGCAGTTCAAAAGAGCGTTTGCATTTGCACTTTTCAAACGCCCACGTTAAGAAATCCTCCGGTCTGTAAAGAAGCCGCGTCGTAGCAGTGGCTCGTTTGAAATGGATATGAGGCTGAAACGCTCCACATCAGCATTACCTTTGTGATGATAAGGACCGCAGAGAGATGCAGAATAGCTGTTTTTTTGTTTTTTTTCTTTGGGAATGTGTAAATTCTAACCTGACGCACCAGATGGTTTGTTACATCTGAGACGTTGTCCTCAGGAAATCTTTGGAAAAAGTTTATAAAACGAAGAAAAAAACCCATCGGATGACCAGAATCTGTCATTATCAGGGTCTAAAAACACTGTGAATGTATGAATTTGGGAATAAAACCTTTTAAAAAATCTTAAATTTTGACATCTGGGTCAACCACTATTCATAAATAATGATAAACTCTTTATTATATAAAGATATTTATATGTATTTGTCCACTCAAATGTACTTTTACACTTAAAAAAATACCTTTTGCAGACGATTAATGTGTTTATTTGACTAATTTCAGTCTAAATCTGTTAAATCTCTTCATGCATTTGCAGATAATTTGACTCATTTCTACTCTTTTTCTTTATATAACTGTTTATTTCTTGCATTTAGCATAAAACTTATGTATATATATGTGTAAAAAAAATCAAATTACATTCTCAAAACATAAGGAAGTTGATGGAAGATGATTTCCTCCAAATATAAAGTCATTTTAGATATTATTTAATGCAATTATATATATTTATTCACCTGTAATGGGATTATTTTATAGAATTTAAAAGTCCTGGCTCAGAATATTCACTAAAATTCACTTTTTTTACACATTTAATTCAAATATAAAGCTTTTCTTTGCTGGTAAGTCTGTGAATAGGATAAATAAGATGGAGATATTGTGGATTTTATACATTTTTGGGGTATTAAACTAATAAAAATGGTGTTTTTTCTCATTTATTATTAGTAATATCAAAGGGAACTTTTACTTATTTCGTTAAATTCCAGACCAAATAGAAAAAGACCTGTAGTAAATAACAATATCCCTGATTTATTCTGAGTAATATCGTTCTATTTATCCTCTCTGGGTAAAAACCAGCTGTGTTTTATGACATATTCACATTTTCACGAGTCATTTCTCACATAGACGTGTAATAAACTCCAGAAACTTTGTGTTATCGTTCATTTTTCCCTTTAAATAAAACATATCGGGCGTCTGGATCGAACCTCTCCGCAGCTCTATGATCCTTTTTATAATGAATTCTTTAAAACGCACCTTGCGTCATGTTGTTTTTCCAGAGATAAAGAGGATGTCGGTGTTTAAAAGCCACGAACCCGGCGAGCCGACCTGCAGACTCTACGTGAAGAACATCGCCAAACAAGTGGAAGAGAAGGTGCGACCCACTTCCTGCAGGATTTCCTGTATTTCTAACACCTAAATCTCTAAAACGCACATTTGCTACGGCCATGAATGCATTATTTAACCCCTCCTATATTAATATATGGATTTATTTCCTGTTTATCTTCCAGGACCTGAAGTACATCTACGGCAGATACATCGACCCTTCATCAGAAGCAGAGAGGAACATGTATGTGGTTTTGTTGTTTCCCTGCACAAATGGAAATAATCACGTACAGAACAAGATTAAAGTGGCTTTAATCAACATTTTTATTATAATATTAATGCAGTAAAACACTGTAGGGCAGCGGTTTTCAGAATAAAAGCTCTGAATCTTCCATTTCATCCACGTTTTAGTTGAAGTTTATAAGATATATTTGTGGTGATGCATAGAAAATGAGATTTTAATATTATTAACCTCACTTTTTCACTTTTTTTTTGATAAAATAAGGAAAACGCAATTTTTAGAATTTATTAGTATTTTTTGTATATGGATCAGTTTTTTTTAAGAATTTAAGGCCATTTTTTTTTACAAAAATCTGGATTTTCAGCATTTTTTTTGTATTTTTTTACACAAAATAGTGTAACTAAAAAAATTGTAAATTTTAAATATATAATTTAAAATATAAAACTTGTTAATAGCATGTGTTTTTAATTTTTAAAAATGATTTTAAGAGAGTTAAATCACCCATTTACTGGTGAGATTTTAATATCATTAACCTCACTTTTTCATTTTTTTTTGTTAAAATAAGGAAAACACAATTTTTAGAATTTATATTGGTATTTTTTCTATATATCAGTGACAATACTTTGTTTTGGAGAATTTAAGGCCTTATTTTTTATTATTATTTTTTTTTAAATCACAATTTTCCAATTTTCTGCATTTTTTTTTACACAAAATTTCAAACTAAAAAAAATTACAAATTTTAAATATATAATTTAGAATACAAAACTTGTTGGTTGCATGTGTTTTTTCATTAAAAAAATATTTATATATATATATATTTTTTTTTTACGAAAATCATGATTTTCTGCATTTTTGTTTTTTTTTTTTACACAAAATGTCAAAATAGTGTAACTAAAAAAATGATAAATTTTAAATATATAATTTAAAATATAAAACTTGTTAATAGCATGTGTTTTTTATTTTTAAAAAATATTTTTAAGAGAGTTAAAACCACCCATTTACTTCTATTTTTTAAATATTTTAACAGCACATTCAACCAGATGTGTGATAAAATATAAATACAAATATATAAAAATAAATAGACCCAACCCATAATTAATTATCTAACAATAGGAATAAGGAAAACACAATTTTTAGAATTTATTTTATTCATTTTTTTATATATGGGTCAGTGATTTAAGTCCATTTTGATTTTTTTGAAAAAATCACGATTTTCTGCATTTTTGTTTGTTTTTTTTACACTAAATGTCAAAATAGTGTAACAAAAGAATTGATAAATATATATAATTTGATATAATATATTTTTTTATAATTGTATTGATAAAACTATATAATTTAAAATATAAAACTTGTTAATAGCATGTGTTTTTTAATTTTTAAAAATGTTTTTAAGAGAGCTAAACCACCCATTTACTTCTATTTTTTAATATTTTAACAGCACATTCAACCAGATGTGTGAACAAATATACAAAAATAAATAGACCCAACCCATCATTAATTATCCAACAAATAAAACTATATTTAACTTTTTTTGTTAATATATAAGGAAAAATAAGGAAAACACAATTTTTAGAATTTATATTGGTATTTTTTATATATGGGTCAGTGATTTAAACCTTTTTCTGCATTTTTTTTTTACACTAAATGTCAAAATAGTGTAACAAAAAAAATTGTAAATTTTAAATATATAATTTAGAATATAAAACTTGTCTTTTTTAATTTTTAAAAATGTTTTTAAGAGGCTTTAACCACCCATTTACTGGTATTTTTTAATATTTTATACACTATTTATATTAATTTGAAGCAAAAAGGCCATTTTATATTTAAATAATAATTTATAATTCCTTTGAATTAAATTAAATATAATTTAGTGTCTAGAAAACAGCGTTTTTTCCTCATTAAGGACATATTGATGATATAAAATCAGTTGAATTTGCTAATAAATGGTAATAAATATGTGTAGTGTAGATTTAATTTAAGTTTTCCAGAATAATAAAGATAAACTGGAATAAAAACCAGGTTTTAGACACTTAAATTTGACCCTTTATGGTCAAAATTCTCATGTTTGACAGTATTTTTTGGATTCAAACACCTGCTATCAACAGCTTTTCTATTCTAGTTGGGTGAAATATTTAAAAACTATCATTATTTTTACACCATTTGATATTTTCATGTCAAATCACACATTAAATTGTGATGATTTATTTATTTTAATAACACAAATGGACTTTTAAATGACCAGAAACCCATGAATACGTTAAATAATGCGAAATAAACTGTTAAATAGGTGTAAAGTTGTATATAAATGGTCTGAAAAACCCCATTAAAACCACCACTTATCATCTCCTCTAGTCACATGACGGATGATTGACAGCTGTCGTTTTCCTCCGGTGATCCCAGCTTTACTTCCTTCTTTCTCCTCAGGTTCGACGTTGTGCTAATGAAGGAGGGTCGGATGAAAGGTCAGGCCTTCGTAGGACTCCCCAGCGAGCGGAGCGCGGAGAAAGCTCTGCGGGAAACCAACGGCTACGTCCTCCACGACAAACCGCTGGTCGTCGTATCCTTATAATCACACGCGGAAATATCCGCGGCTTATTCCACGACTGGTGCTGAACCCTGATTGATTCAGACGGTGTTTGAACGGCCGTTAACGAACCAATTAACTCCGAGTCTTGGACTTCACTCAGGTGCAAATATCTCCGTTTTGGTCCAATATTGAGTTGAATTATCTTATTTTCTTAAATTATCTGGCTGATAATTTAGCTTATTTCATTTTTTCCCCTGATTTTGGTTAATTGGGTCGTGTTAAATGATATTAATTTGACTAAAATAAAGAAAAAAACTTGAAATAAGCTGAATTATCTGCAAGTGGAACAAGATAACTCTACTCAAATTTAGGAAAAAGATATTTTCACTTGTTATAATCCAAAAACTGGTGCAATTAGTCCAATATTGACTAGAATTATCTTGTTTCACTGGCAGATAATTTAGTTTATTTAAAGTTTTTCCTGATTTTGGTTAATTGGGTCGTGTTAAATGATATTAATTTGACTAAAATAAAGAAAAAAACTTGAAATAATCTGAATTATCTGCAAGTGGAACAAGATAACTCTACTCAAATTTACGAAAAACAAGATATTTTCACTTGTTATAATCCAAAAACTGCAAAAATTGAAATTTTATCAAGTGTAAATATCTTGTTTATGGTGCAATTAGACTAATATTGAGTAGAATTATCTTGTTCCACTGGCAGATAATTTAGTTTATTTAAAGTTTTTCCTGATTTTGGTTAATTTGGTCGTGTTAAATAATATTAATTTGACTAAAATAAAGAAAAAAACTTGAAATAAGCTAAATTAAAAAGATTCAATTAACTAAAATCAAGAAAAACATGAAATAAACTAAATTATCTTATTCTTCTTCTATACTTTTATTGATTTTAATCTTGATTTTAATTATAATCTTGTTTAAAACATGAACAAATTGACCCAAATCAGGAAAAACTTGAAATAAACTAAATTATCTGCCAGTGGAACGAGATAATTCTACTAAATATTAGAATAATTGTACTAAAAACAAGATATTTTCACTTGATATAATCTAAAAACTGGTGCAATTAGTCCAATATTGAGTAGAATTATCTTGTTCCACTGGCAGATAATTTAGTTTATTTAAAGTTTGTCCTGATTTTGGTTAATTTGGTCGTGTTAAATAATATTAATTTGACTAAAATAAAGAAAAAAACTTGAAATAAGCTGAATTATCTGCAAGTGGAACAAGATAATTCTACTCAAATTTAGGAAAAACAAGATATTTTCACTTGTTATCATCCAAAAACTGCAAAAACTGAAATCTTAACAAGTGTAAATATCTTATTTTTGGTCCAATTAGACTAAAATTGAGTAGAATTATCTTGTTCCACTGGCAGATAATTTAGCTTATTTCATTTTTTCCCTCATTTTGGTTAATTTGGTCGTGTTAAATAATAATTTGACTAAAATAAAGAAAAAAACATGAAATAAACTAATTTATCTTATTATTCTTCTATACTTTTATTGATTTTAGTCTTGATTTTAATTATAATCTTGTTTAAAACATGAACAAATTGACCCAAATCAGGAAAAACTTGAAATAAACTAAATTATCTGCCAGTGGAACAAGATAATTCTACTAAATATTAGAATAATTGGACTAAAAACAAGATATTTTCACTTGTTATAATCCAAAAACTGGTGCAATTAGTCCAATATTGACTAGAATTATCTTGTTCTACTGGCAGATAATTTAGTTATTTAAAGTTTTTCCTGATTTTGGTTAATTTGGTCGTGTTAAATAATATTAATTTGGCTAAAATAAAGAAAAAAACTTGACATAAGCTGAATTATCTGCAAGTGGAACAAGATAATTCTACTCAAATTTAGGAAAAACAAGATATTTTCACTTGTTATAATCCAAAAACTGCAAAAACTGAATCTTAACAAGTGTAAATATCTTGTTTTTGGTCCAATTAGTCCAATATTGAGTAGAATTATCTTGTTCCACTGGCAGATAATTTAATTTATTTCATTTTTTCCCCCATTTTGGTTAATTTGGTCGTGTTAAATAATATTAATTTGACTAAAATAAAGAAAAAAAAATTGACATAAGGTAAATTAGTAATTAATTTTCTATACTTTTATTGATTTTAGTCTTGATTTTAATTATAATCTTGTTTAAAACATGAACAAATTGACCCAAATCAGGAAAAACTTGAAATAAACTAAATTATCTGCCAGTGGAACAAGATAATTCTACTAAGTATTAGAATAATTGGACTAAAAACAAGATATTTTCACTTGATATAATCCAAAAACTGGTGCAATTAGTCCAATATTGACTAGAATTATAGTTTATTTAAAGTTTTTCCTGATTTTGGTTAATTTGGTCGTGTTAAATAATATTAATTTGGCTAAAATAAAGAAAAAAACTTGAAATAAGCTGAATTATCTGCAAGTGGAACAAGATAACTCTACTCAAATTTAGGAAAAACAAGATATTTTCACTTGTTATAATCCAAAAACTGCAAAAACTGAAATCTTAACAAGTGAAAATATCTTATTTTATTATAATCAGACCAATATTTAGTAGAATTCTTATGCAATGGCTGATAATTTGTCTTATTTCAAGTTTTTTTCTTTGGCCTTACTTTAATAAAACCAGACTAACATGTTCTTAAAACAAGATTAAATTGACGAAATTAAATTTAATGTTCCCGAATCAGACTAGAATTATTTATTTTATTATTATTATTATTATTATTCCACTGGCAGATAATTCAGTTTATTTCAATTTTTTTATTTTAATTTTTTTAAATATATTTTTAAATTTTAAATAATTCTTTTCTTTTATTCTTTCCTTGATTTTACTCCATTTATTTTTCTTTTTTTTGAGAAAATTTTACCGAATTAATCAAAAAAAAAATTTAAAAAAGCAAAATTATCTATTCTACTCAACATTTAGGATAATTCCACCAAAAATCCCTTGTTTAAATTCCAATTTTTGCAGTTTCTAACCCTATTAACATACACTAAAAGTAGAGAAACCTCTTTATTTAAAGGACAAACGCCATATTGTACTGAAAGCTCATCACCAGGCTTGATAATCTCCTAGGAAACGGTTGTGAATAGAAGCAGCGTGTTGTTTCCTTCAGTTTGGAGGATGTTACCGTGTCTCCTCCTGCTGCAGATGTCTGCTCCATCACTGGACGGGTGGATTTTTCCAGCACCAGCTTGATGCTGCAGCCAGTTTCTTCTTCTTCTGCCAGGGAATCAGCGTGCAGGGGATGAATTCTGGGAGGAAAAGCTGCAGGAAGTGAAGACTGAAGGGAGCGGTTCATTAACAGGTGGCAGAGATGGACGTCCGTGTGGTTTCTACGCTGCTTTTAAACCCAAAGTCAGGGAGGAGGAGGAAATCTGCTGCATGCGAGAGTGAAATGACAATATAGGAATAATGAATGATCAGTGATTATTACAGCATTTTAATTCTGGATATGTGTAGATATCTGTAACTAGTGGAAACAAGCAAGAGGGCAATTTAGCACACATTTTGGCTCCTAGAGTGCACTTTAACACCGTTTTAACTCTCAAGAGGGCACTTTAGCACATGCTTTGGCTCCTAGAGGGCACTTTAGCACACTTTTAACTCTCAAGAGGGCACTTTAACACCCTTTTAACTCTTAAGAGGGCACTTTAGCACACGTCATCTCCTAGAGGGCACTTTAGCACCCTTTTAACTCTCAAGAGGGCACTTTAACATACTTTTAACTCTCAAGAGGGCACTTTAGCACATGTTTTGGCTCCTAGGGGGCACTTTAACACCCTTTTAATTCTCAAGAGGGCACTTTAGCACACGTTTTGGCTCCTAAAGGGCACTTTAGCACACTTTTAACTCAAGAGGGCACTTTAACACACTTTTAACTCTCAAGAGGGCACTTTAGCACATGTTTTGGCTCCTAAAGGGCACTTTAGCACACTTTTAACTCAAGAGGGCACTTTAACACACTTTTAACTCTCAAGAGGGCACTTTAGCACATGCTTTGGCTCCTAAAGGGCACTTTAGCACACTTTTAACTCTCAAGAGGGCACTTTAACACCCTTTTAACTCTTAAGAGGGCACTTTAGCACACGTCATCTCCTAGAGGGCACTTTAGCACCCTTTTAACTCTCAAGAGGGCACTTTAACATACTTTTAACTCTCAAGAGGGCACTTTAGCACATGTTTTGGCTCCTAGGGGGCACTTTAACACCCTTTTAATTCTCAAGAGGGCACTTTAGCACACGTTTTGGCTCCTAAAGGGCACTTTAGCACACTTTTAACTCAAGAGGGCACTTTAACACACTTTTAACTCTCAAGAGGGCACTTTAGCACATGTTTTGGCTCCTAAAGGGCACTTTAGCACACTTTTAACTCAAGAGGGCACTTTAACACACTTTTAACTCTCAAGAGGGCACTTTAGCACATGTTTTGGCTCCTAAAGGGCACTTTAGCACACTTTTAACTCAAGAGGGCACTTTAACACACTTTTAACTCTCAAGAGGGCACTTTAGCACATGTTTTGGCTCCTAAAGGGCACTTTAGCACACTTTTAACTCAAGAGGGCACTTTAACACCCTTTTAACTCTCAAGAGGGCACTTTAGCACACATTTTGGCTCCTAGAGGGCACTTTAACACCTTTTTACTTTCCAAGAGGGCACTTTAGCACATGTTTTGGCTCCTAGAGGGCACTTTAGCACACTTGTAACTCTCAAGAGGGCACTTTAACACCCTTTTACCTCTCAAGAGGGCACTTTAGCACACGTTTTGGCTCCTAAAGGGCACTTTAGCACACCTTTAACTCTCAAGAGGGCACTTTAACACACTTAACTCTCAAGAGGGCACTTTAGCACACGTTTTGGCTCCTAAAGGGCACTTTAGCACACTTTTAACTCTCAAGAGGGCACTTTAACACACTTTTAACTCTCAAGAGGGCACTTTAGCACACGTTTTGGCTCCTAGAGGGCACTTTAGCACCCTTTTACCTCTCAAGAGGGCACTTTAGCACACGTTTTGCTCCTAAAGGGCACTTTAGCACATGTTTTGGCTCCTAGAGGGCACTTTAACACCCTTTTACCTTCCTAGAGGGCACTTTAGCACACTTTTGTAATGTTAAGTGAGGTTAAACCTCCTTAAATCTGCTTTTACATTAACGTTCCACCTTAACTATGAATTCTCAGCAATTTGCCAGATCCGCACGACCGAAACCGGACAACCCTGAGACCAAGAGAGGACCGAGACAACGCTGAAACTCTCCAGGTGAGCGGGAATTCATGAATAATAACCATAAAAAGTAAAAAAAACACAGCGACTGAGCTGCCAGCAGAGAATATTAAAGAGGAGTCCTCACCATCTCCTGGTGTTTCTGTATAAAACAAACGTCATTATCATTGTAGTGATGTTTGTCTTCACACTTTATTCACTCAAGATGCCAAGGCTTCTTCAGCAGAACCATGTGTATCCTTATTGTGGTATATCCTTTGGAAATAAGAGACAATGGGAGCAGTGGTGGCGCAATTGGAACTTGACATGTGTTATATTCTAAATTTAAAAAGGATATTTGTGTGTGTTGTTTTATTCTGTGTGAAATATATACATTTACATTGTCCTCTACCTTGTTTGACTGAATTTCAGGTGATCATCAGATGTCATCTTCTCCTTTTATTATTAAATAAAAATATTTTTTATTAAAGTCACTTCTGTCGTGTTGTTTCTTCCTATTATATCAGCTGATTCCACAAAAGAAGGAAATTAAGAGGCACATTTTATGTTTTATGCAGATATTTTATGAGAAAACGGTAAAATAAAGTGTTTTTATCTGTAGTAAAACACTTAAAGCGTCAAAAAATAAGGAAATAGTTTCATATAATATTAATAGTAGCGACTATTTAGATATTTAATATGCTTTTTAGCTGCCAAGAGGGAACTTTAGCGCATGTTTTGGTGCTTAAAGGGCATTTTAGTGCACTTTTTAGCTCCAGAGAGGGCACTTTAGCATGCGTTTGGCTCCTAGAGGGCACTTTAGCATGCTTTTTAGCTCCAAAGAGGGCACTTTAGCATGCGTTTGGCTCCTAGAGGGCACTTTAGCATGCTTTTTAGCTCCAAAGAGGGCACTTTAGCTCTTTAAGAGGCATTTTAGCATGCGTTTGGCTCCTAGAGGGCACTTTAGCATGCTTTTTAGCTCCAAAGAGGGCACTTTAGCATGCGTTTGGCTCCTAGAGGGCACTTTAGCATGCTTTTTAGCTCCAAAGAGGGCACTTTAGCATGCGTTTGGCTCCTAGAGGGCACTTTTGCATGCTTTTTAGCCCCAAAGAGGGCACTTTAGCTCTTTAAGAGGTACTTTAGCATGCGTTTGGCTCCTAGAGGGCACTTTAGTATGTAATTTAGCTCCTTGAGGGCACTTTAGTATGCATTTTGACCTCCAAGGGGGCACTTTATCACACATTTTGGCTCCTAGAAGGCACTTTTGCATGCTTTTTAGCTCCAGAGAGGGCACTTTAGGAGGCACTTTAGCATGCATTTGCCTCCTAGAGGGCACTTTAGTATGTATTTTAGCTCCTAGAGGGCACTTTAGGATGTAATTTAGCTCATAGAAGGCACTTTAGTATGTGTTTTTGCTCCTAGAGGGCACTTTAGTATGCCTTTTTGGCCTCTTAGGGGGCACTTTTGCATGCTTTTTAGCTCCAGAGAGGGCACTTTAAGAGGCATTTTAGCATGCGTTTGGCTCCTAGAGGGCACTTTAGTATGTATTTTAGCTCCTAGAGGGCACTTTATTATGCATTTATGGGGTAAAGGCGATTTACTATAATTAAGAAAACTTGCTAAAGCTAACCTATATTAAAGGCTTTTTATACGTATAGCCTGTATAGCCTGAAGAGGGCACTTTAGCACATTTTTAGCTTCCTAGAGGGCACTTTATCATGTGTTTAGCTTCCTAGAGGGCACTTTATCATGTTTTAGCTCCCTAGAGGGAACTTTTGCACACATTTTAGGTTCCAAGAGGGCACTTTAGCATGTGGTTTGGGTATAATTTAACATGCTTTTTAACTTTTTAGTCTTTTAACCCACGTTTCAGCTCCCTAGAGGGCACTTTAGTAATTATTTTTTAATGGAATAGCTTTGCTATTTCTTTCTTTTTTCTCCCGTTCCTGAGTATTTCCCCCTTTTATGTTTTATTTGACCATCTTGAGTCTTAAAGCTGAATTCCTGACAGACAGCAGAGTAAATTCATTATGTGAGATTTATTTTAGAGTGTGCAGCAGATGGTGAGCTGTCAACACGCTGGAAGATCCAGAATCTAAACAAACCCAACACTCCACATCTGTCTGATTAGAAGGAATAAACCAGGGAGGGTGAACTTTGACCTTCTGCAGCAACATCATAGAGGAAGGTTTGGATCTTTAGGAGGAAGTGATACAGGAAATGAACTGGGTGCATGTCAATCAAAGCTGATTTAGGATTTTATCTGGTATGAAACAGAAGAAAATGATCTTTTCTCCTAAAATAAACCCAAATTAACCCAGGAAAAAAGATGAAATATGCAAAATTGACTAAAGGGAAAGAAGAGCACATATAGCGCTAAAGTGGGCACTTTAATATGCTCTTTAGCACCCAAAAGGGCACTTTAAGAGGCACTTTAGCATGAATTTGGCTCCTAGAGGGCACTTTATCACACGTTTTGGCTCCTAGAGGGTACTTTTGCATGCTCTTTAGCTCCAAAGACGGCACTTTAGCATGTGTTTGGCTCCTTGAAGGTATTTTAACACACATTTTACCTCTCGAGGAGATTTTAACATGATTTTTCACTCCCAAGAGGGCATTTTAGCACACATTCTGCCTCCTAGAGGGCACTTTAACACCCTTTTAACTCTCAAGAGGGCACTTTAGCACACTTTTAATTCTCAAGAGGGCACTTTAGCACATGTTTTGGCTCCTAGAGGGCACTTTAACACCCTTTTAACTCTCAAGAGGGCACTTTAACACCCTTTTAACTCTCAAGAGGGCACTTTAGCACACTTTTAATTCTCAAGAGGGCACTTTAGCACATGTTTTGGCTCCTAGAGGGCACTTTAGCACATGTTTTGGCTCCTAGAGGGCACTTTAGCACATGTTTTGGCTCCTAGAGGGCACTTTAACACCCTTTTAACTCTCAAGAGGGCACTTTAGCACACGTTTTGGCTCCTATAGGGTACTTTTGCATGCTTTTTAGCGCCAAAGAGGGCACTTTAGCATGTGTTTTGGCTCCTTGAGGTTATTTTAATACACATTTTTCTCAAGAGGGCACTTTAGCACACTTTTAATTCTCAAGAGGGCACTTTAGCACACATTTTGGCTCCTAGAGGGCACTTTAACACACTTATTAGCTTGCAACAAGGCACTTTAGCACATGTTTTGGCTCCTAGAGGGCACTTTAACACACTTTTACATCTCAAGAGGGCACTTTAGCACACATTTTGCCTCCTAGAGGACACTTTAACACCCTTATTAGCTTGCAACAAGGCATTTTAGCACATGTTTTGGCTCCTAGAGGGCACTTTAACACCCTTTTACCTCTCAAGAGGGCACTTTAGCACACGGTTTTCCTTCTTCACAGAGCAGACACATATATATTTTCCCAGATAAAACGTCTGTGCTGTTCATCGACACCATGACATTTGCATAACAAAGTTAATTTAATCAAACGAGCATCGAGTGCCGTGATGGTGGATGATGTAAAGAGGCTGTAATTTTCATTTTGACTTAATGAAACCACGACATATAAGAACCCATTTAATCCACTTTATCTTAATTATTCCTATTTAACTCAATGATGTAAAGGCGTTAAATGCATCTTATTCCTCGTAGCTGCTCCAACAATAAAACCCTCCTCCTCCTGATTTTTCCCCGTGAGTTTTCCTCGTCTCTCCGGTTTTTAACGTCCCGGCTCCATCCATCACCCGGACTCGTCTGGTCCGAGCGGCGGCTCATACGTCAACGCCAGCGCGAGGGCGGAGCTCCCATCTGGGCCTCGCTCGGCCCGCCGCCTCAACGAAGACAAATGGGCCGGCGCGGTGGAAATATTGAGAGTTACCGGGACATTTATCAGGTAACGTTTGAGCAATATGAGCGGTAACCTTTGGTAAGTGGACGCAGATAAAGATGTATGTTCCGCTCTGTTTCATACCACAGACACGTGAAGGAAGTCTGCTCGGTTTGGGGTCAACCAGGTGTGGAGGGGGGTCCTGCTGGGTCCAGGTCTCAGGGGTCCATAAAACAGGGTCTCAGGAAAAAAGAGAATGTATTTTACTATAATTCCACCAGGATAGAATGTAGGATCATTTATATAGAGGACTGCTGGAATAAATAAATAAATATATTTATTTTATTTTTATTTTATATATTGAGCTGAATAAATAAATATGCATTCAGAAAATAAAAATATATATTTAAAAATTAATAATAAATATTAATATAATAATAATAATAGAAAAATAATATATTATTAATATAAATATTAAAAAATTAATAATAATAAATATAGACAATAATAATAGTAAGTGGAAAATAAAGTAAATAATACACAAATAAATTAATATTATATATTAAGCTGAATAAATAAATATGCATTAAAATAAATTTAAAAATATTTAAAAATTAATAATAATAAATATAGATATAATAATAATAGTAAAATGGAAAATGAATAAATACACAAATAAATTCATATTATATATTGAGCTGAATAAATAAATATGTATTTAGAAAATTTTAAAATATATATTTAAAAATTAATAATAAATATTAATATAATAATAATAATAGAAAAAAATATTATAAATATAAATATTTAAAAATTAATAATAATAAATATAGACAATAATAATAGTAAAGTGGAAAATAAAGTAAATAATACACAAATAAATTAATATTATATATTAAGCTGAATAAATAAATATGCATTAAATTTTTTTTAAAAATATTTAAAAATTAATAATAATAAATATAGATATAATAATAATAGTAAAGTGGAAAATGAATAAATACACAAATAAATTAATATTATATTTTGAGCTGAATAAATAAATATGCATTTATAAAATTTTAAAATATATATTTAAAAATTAATAATAGATATGAATATAATATTAATAATAATAGTAAAATGGAAAATAAAGTAAATGTGAAAATAATACACAAATAAATTAATAATATATATAAAGCTGAATAAATAAATATACATTTAGAAAATTTAAAAATATTTAAAAATTAATAATAATAAATATAGATATAATAATAATAGTAAAGTGGAAAATAAATAAATACACAAATAAATTCATATTATATATTGAGCTGAATAAATAAATATGCATTTAGAAAATTACAAAAATAAATGTTTAAAAATGAATATATAAAATGGAAAATGAATGTGAAAATAAATCACAAATAATACAAATTAAATTGAAACATCAAATAAATATGAAAATAATAGATAAATGAATTTATGAATTAATTAAATAGACAAATACATATGGATATTTAACTATGTGTATTTATATATGTAGTATTTAAGTGTTAAGTTATTTGAATTTAATAAATAAATGTCTCTTTTTTTAGTAGTATTTGTTTCCTATTATTTTAATTGTATTTAAAATTTAATTTTCCATTTTATATATTTAGGTCAATAAATTAATAATTATTTAAAATAAATAAATAAATCAAAAATCAAATAAATGTGAAAATAACAGAAATAATAAAATTGTATGAATTTATTATATTGAAAATGAAATAAATATGGATATTTACTGGTATTCATGTACTTTTAGAGGACTACCATAATTTTAATTAATTAAATAAATGTATTTAATTTAGTAGTATTTATTTCCTATTATTTGTCCATTAATTTAAAATTTTATTTTCCATTTTATATATTTAAGTGGAAATTTATGGGTTGAGTAAATAAATAAATATACATTTAAAACATAATAAATCAAATTAAAAATAAATAAAATCAAATAAATGTGAAAATAATACAGAAATAAATTAATTTAATATTTTTTATGAATTAATTAAATGGAAAATGAAATGAATATGGACATTTACTGGTATATTTTGTATTTTTTTTATTATATTATATTTTGGCCTTGAGTTTCTGACTCTTTTATAAAAATGGGATCTAGTTTTTGTAAGTTTAAGGCTCCTTGATGTGAAGAAGTTTGTGTAAAACATCATAAAAAAGTCATAAACTGAGTGAAAACTCTGCCAACAGTTGCACGATGATTGCACCAAAGCAGCAACGAGAACTTCTGCTGTTCACTGAGTTTATGGGATGACTTTTCCTATAGTTTTACAGTAAAGAGTTCAAGTTTTTAGCAGCCAGGATACGACGTCTCCATGACGACCGCTGGCTGTGGGTTTGCCTGTGGCTCCTGGTCCATTTCAAGGTTTCTGCTGCAAGAAAACGGAATTTTAATGTCACCACAGACTCCTGTAAAGTTTCTGTGCTAGAACCAGTGGTTCCCTCCATCCTGCTGCAGATCACCTGCACAGCTACAGGCAGAAACCAAGGATTTCTACTTAAAGCTGAATTCTAACCCTCATTTCCACCTTAAATGTTGCACCTTTCAGCAGAAAACCCTTTAAATTACAATAATTATGTCATTATTTTATGCAAAAAACACAAATAAATGGAGCATCTTTTATATAATAAATGATAGGAGGCAATAAAATTGATTTGGTTGCATTAGTATGTTTTATATAGTTGAAGAAAGTGTTCTAAAGTGCCCTCTAGGAGCCAAAATATGTGCTAAAATGCCCTCTAGGAGCCAAAACGTTTGCTTAAGTGCCCTATTGCGAGCTAAAATGTGTGCTAAAGTGTCCTCTAGGGGCAAAAACGTGTGCTAAAGTGCCCCCTAGGAGCCAAAACATGTACTTAAGTGCTCCCTAGGAGCTAAAACATGTGCTAAAGTGCCCTGTAGGAGCCAAAATGTGTGTTTAAGTGCCCTATTGGGAGCTAAAATGTGTCCTAAAGTGCCCTCTAGGAGCCAAAATGTGTGCTTAAGTGTCCTATTGGGAGCTAAAATGTGTCCTAAAGTGCCCTCTAGGAGCCAAAACATGTGCTAAAGTGCCCTTTAGGAGCCAAAACATGTGCTAAAGTGTCCTCTAGGAACCAAAACATGTGCTAAAATGCCCTATAGGAGCCAAAACATGTGCTAAAGTGCCCTATTGCGAGCTAAAATGTGTGCTAAAGTGCCCTTTAGGAGCCAAAACATGTGCTAAAGTGCCCTTTAGGAGCCAAAACATGTGCTAAAGTGCCATATTGCGAGCTAAAATGTGTGCTAAAGTGCCCTTTAGGAGCCAAAACATGTGCTTAAGTGCCCTCTAGGAACCAAAACATGTGCTAAAGTGCCCTCTAGGAACCAAAACATGTGCTAAAGTGCCCTCTAGGAGCCAAAACATGTGCTTAAGTGCCCTATTGGAAGCTCAAACACATGGTAAAGTGCCCACTTGGGACCTAAAAACTGTGCTAAAGTGCCCCTCTAGGAACCAAAACATGTTTAAATGCCCTTGTGGGACCTAAAACGTGTATTAAAGTGCCCTCTTTGGACTAAAACGTGTGTTAAAAATGCCCCTTGGGGTCTAGAAAGTGTGCTCCCCCTCTTGAAAGTTAAAAAGCATTTTAAAGTGCCCTCCTGGGAGTTAAAAACTGTGCTAAAGTGCCCTCCCAGAGCCAAAACACGTGTTAAAGTGCCTTCTTGGATCTAAATTGTGTGTTAAAGTGCCCTCTTGGAGCCAGAAGATGCGTTTAAGTGCCCTTGTGGGTGTTAAAAAGCTTGTTAAAGTGCCCTAAAAAGCATACTAAAGTGCCCTCTACAGGCCAAAACAAAATGCCATCTTGGGAATCAAAACACGTGCTAAAACAACCGTTTGTATCCCACATACAACATCCTAAAGTGCCCTCTTCAGTGGCGAGGACTTGCTATATGCCTCTTCATCAAAACCCAGTGCAGCGAGGCCTAAACCGCCTTGCGTCAGCTCCTGTGTTCCGTGTCTTTTCTGTTCCGGTGCCTTTGCTCGACAAAGCTGAAACAGCGTGAAGTGACAGAGCAGCAGGACGCTCTGACGAGTCGCTTCCTGGAACCGACGGCGAGGCACAGATCCAACACCTCCAGCACGCTACTTACAAGATTTACGGATTTCCCTCATCGCTGGGAGCTTTCTGTCCAATGTCATCGCATCTTTGCGTCTTTGCCTCGTTCTTCTTTGCAGCACAGGGTGCAATAACTTCCTGCATTCTCCTTCTGCCTCGTTCCCCACGGCCATGGCTGCTCGCTCCATGTCCCCACATGGGTGGACAGTAAATAAATGAACATCCACCAACCTGGAGAGGAAATTTAGAAGCACTTTGTGTTCGTAAGCAGACGATTTTCATCCTGAGGAGCTAAAAAAAAAAAAAGCATGTTAAAGTTAACATGCATTTTAGCTCCCAAGAGGGCACTTTAGAATATATTTTGGCTCCTAAAGGGCCCATTAGCATGTGTTTTGGACCCTAGATAGCACTTTAGCACAC
Source organism: Lepturacanthus savala (assembly GCA_030544235.1). Taxonomy (NCBI): domain Eukaryota; kingdom Metazoa; phylum Chordata; class Actinopteri; order Scombriformes; family Trichiuridae; genus Lepturacanthus; species Lepturacanthus savala. The sequence continues at coordinate 2,180,055 of CM060476.1, read as the reverse complement.
TTTTTAGCTCCTAGAGGGCACTTTAGCGCATGTTTGGGCTCCTAGAGGGCACTTTAGCACACATTTTGGCTTGTAGAGAGCACTTTAGCACACTTTTTAGCTCCTAGAGGGCACTTTAGCACACATGTTGGCTCCTAGGGGGCACTTTAACACACTTTTTCGCTCCTAGAGGGCACTTTAGCACACATTTTATCTCCCTAGAGGGCACTTTAGCACACATTTTATCTCCCTAGAGGGCACTTTAGCACACATTTGGACTCCTAGGGGGCACTTTAACACACTTTTTCGCTCCTAGGGGGCACTTTAGTACACATTTTATCTCCCTAGAGGGCACTTTAGCACACATTTGGACTCCTAGGGGGCACTTTAACACACTTTTTCGCTCCTAGAGGGCACCTTAACACACATTTTATCCCCCAAGAGGACACTTTAGCACACATTTTGGCTTGTAGAGGGCACTTTAACACACTTTTTAGCTCCTAGAGGGCACTTTAGCACACACTTTTACTCCTAGAGGGCACTTTAGCACATATTTGGACTCCTAGAGGGCACTTTAGCACATATTTGGACTCCTAGAGGGCACTTTAACACACTTTTTAGCTCCTAGGGGGCACTTTAGCACACATTTTTGCTCCTAGGGGGCACTTTAGCACACATTTTTGCTCCTAGAGGGCACTTTAGCACACATTTTGGCTTGTAGAGGGCACTTTAGCACACTTCTAGAGGGCATTTTAACATGAATTTTAGCTGTTTCTCCAAATTCTCAGAAAGAAACTGCTCATTAAAATATTCAAACTTAGTAAATCTGTTGTTTTTGGTGTAATCACATCAATATTTAGTAGAATCATCTTATTCCACTGGCACATAATTTATCTCAATACAAGTTTTTTCTCTTGATTTCACTTTGTGTTCGTCAGCAGGTCATTTTGACCCTGAGGTTCAGGCTGCGGCTTCTTTTTATCCTCTTCTGATGCATCTTCTGCATTATTATAATTACAATATGTCAGAATATCCACAGTTCACCTTGAATCCAACCTGATTACTGATGTTCTGTATTTATTCATTTCCTTGAAACGCGTTGAAATCCTTGACCTCGTGACCTTTCCAGCCTCCCACAGACATCAATACAGTGTTTTAAATGAGAAATACTCAGTTTCCTGTAGGTTGATAATGACAGAGGTCACTGAGGGGTCATTATATTACATTTAAAGGTACAGTACGTACATTTATTAGCTGTTAGTAGAGTAAGATGAGGCAGAAATGGTGTATAAATTAATATATAATTCAATCAAAGTCAGTAATTATCTTAGATTAACATGTTTAAATAGCTTTACAATAAATAGCTTTAGAATTTAATTTATTAGACCAGTGGATTTCAAAGAGAATCCTTTATTTTCACTGTAAATAATTCATATAATTCATTAATTAATAATATTAATTATGTTAATATATCATAATTAATTAATTAATTATAATATAATATGATGATTAACATATTCATTTCCTATTATTTGTATATTATTTTATAGAATAATAATAATATAGAGAATAATAAATGGGGGATGAATATATGAATAAATAAATACATTTAAAAATTAATAAATAAAATGGGAAATCAAATAAACAAAAGGAAAATTTACATAAATAAATAAATTTAATTTAATAAATTAAATAAAAATAAAAAACATGAGAATCACTGTAGTAGACACTTTAATCTGTTAAAATAAAATTAAATTAAATAAAAATAAAAAACATGAGAATCACTGTAGTAGACGCTTTAATCTGTTAAAATAAAATAAAATTAAATTAAATAAAAATAAAAAACATGAGAATCACTGTAGTAGACGCTTTAATCTGTTAAAATTAAATAAAATTAAATAATAATAAAAAACATGAGAATCACTGTAGTAGACGCTTTAATCTGTTAAAATAAAATAAAATTAAATTAAATAATAATAAAAAAACATGAGAATCACTGTAGTAGATGTTTAATCTGTTAAAATAAAATAAAATTAAATAATAATAAAAAACATGAGAATCACTGTAGTAGACGCTTTAATCTGTTAAAATTAAATAAAATAAAATAAAATAATAATAAAAAACATGAGAATCACTGTAGTAGACGCTTTAATCTGTTAAAATAAAATAAAATTAAATAAAAACACTGAACCAGGTTCAGCATTGAGTTTTGATATAATTCCAATGATTTTATAGATTAATAATTAATCTTTGATCTCTTATCTTATCATTTATTGCACATAATTTAACTCATGTTTCTTCCTGATTTAATCCTAATTCTTTGACTTTTTATCCTAATATTGTCTTTTTATCTCAACATTTTTTAAAAAATCCTTTTAATTCCCTTGATATATACAATATATATAATTAAAACATGTATTTTATTAATCATTGAGCTTTGCATTGCAGATAATTTATCTTTTACCAAGTTTTTTCTTGTTTTTTCTATTTTTTATCGCTAATAAAACTCAATTTTACACATTTTTTCCCAATATTCTACTATATTGTCTCTATAACAGCAACATAAATATATTCTGACTCTTCTGTAGTCACCTCAAGTCCAATAACCTTTATATTTATAGAAATAATCCACATTTATTATCATTTATAGCAGGAAAACTGTAAAATAGACCTGGTTTTTTAAGTCCACCTCCCAACTTTCCACTTCCTACTGAATAAATGACGTGCAGACACCTTAAAAAGAAATGTGTGTTAACCCTTTTTTTCCTTAAATATCGACCTGTGTTTGAACAGGAAGCAGCATAAACTACTGATGTCCCTCATTGACTTATCTGGGTTTCTGCTGACGTCGGAGCAGCAAAGACACCCGGTGCTTAGTCAACTCTACGTTATTCTCCGTACGAGTCTTTCCCAGAAGCCGACGTGTCAATTCCAAGGTGCGCTTATTCATTATGAAGAGGCCGCGGGGCTTGACCGCGCGTATTTCATGCTTTTAAACCCTGCAACTTTCATGAAGTTGTCCGAATGAGTAGCATTTGAAGCCGAGGTGAAGTAATGCGCCTGAATAATTGATCCGTAATGTCTTTGATAAGAAAATACGAGCGAGGACATTGGTTTTATTGAAGCCAGCGGGTTTTTACTTATTAATCTTAACTGCATATTTAGCTTGTTTGTGTTGGGGTCTTATGTCTGTATGTTAACAGGTCCCAAAGTCTTAAATCTGCTGTAAAATACACTAAAACCCATTATCTACGACCAATTAGCATCTCATCTCTTGGTCACCTTAAAATATTGGTTTTAATATTAAAACATTGGTAAAAATGAACCTTGAGAGAATTATTTCTGGATAACAAGAAAAAATGAACATACCCTGAAGCTTAAATGATTGGGAGAAGAGCTGTCTGTCATTGTTTTGGCTGGTTTTATTATTTATTATTATAATTATTACTTTATATTCTTATTTTTATAACGACCGAACAACATAAATGTTATAATTTCAACCAGAGCGTTTTATAATTTAGTAAAAACACTTTTTTTGTGTTTTATTTTGTTGAAAGGGGCACTTTAGCACGTTTTGGCCCCTAGAGGGCACTTTTTTAGTTCCCAATAGGACATTTTTAACAAGTTTTGGCATATGTTTTGGCTCTTAGAGGGCACTTTAGCAAACATTTCAGCTCCTAGAGGGCACTTCAACATGCGTTTTGGCTCCTAGACAGCACTTTAGCATGTAGAGGGCACTTTAGTGCATGATTTAGCTCCTAAACAACACTTTAACACACATTTTGGCTCTTAGAGGGCACTTTAGCATGTTGATTTTGTTCCTAGAGGGCACTTTAGCAAACATTTCAGCTCCTAGAGGGCACTTCAACATGCGTTTTGGCTCCTAGAAGGCACTTTAGCATGTTTTTTGGTTCCTGGATCACGCACTTTAGTGCGTGATTTGACTACTTAACAACACTTTAGCACATGTTTTGGCTCTTAGAGGGCACTTTAGTATTTGATTTTGTTCCTAGAGGGCACTTTAGCACACCTTTTTAGCCACCAATAGGGCACTTAAGCACACATTTTGGTATCTAGAGGGCACTTTAGCATGAAGAGGGCACTTTAGTGCATGATTTAGCTCTGAAACAACATTTTAGCACACATTCTGGCTCTTAGAGGACACTTTAGCATGTGATTTTGTTCCTAGAGGGCACTTTAGTGCGTGATTTGGCTCTAAGAGAGCACTTTAGAAGACATTGCAGCTCTTAGAGGACACTTCAGTACAAGTTTTGGCCCCTAGAGGGCACTTAAGCACACATTGTGGTACCTAGAGGGCACTTAAGCACACATTTTGGTACCTAGAGGGCACTTTTTTAGTTCCCAGTAGGACATTTTTAACAAGTTTTGGCTCTTAGAGGGCACTTTAGCAAACATTTCAGCTCCTAGAGGGCACTTCAACATGCGTTTTGGCTCCTAGACAGCACTTTAGCATGTAGAGGGCACTTTAGTGCATGATTTAGCTCCTAAACAACACTTTAACACACATTTTGGCTCTTAGAGGGCACTTTAGCATGTTGATTCTGTTCCTAGAGGCCACTTTAGCACACATTTCAGCTCCTAGAGGGCACTTCAACATGCGTTTTGGCTCCTAGAAGGCACTTTAGCATGTTCTTTGGTTCCTGGAGGGCACTTTAGTGCGTGATTTGGCTACTAAACAACACTTTAGCACATGTTTTGGCTCTTAGAGGGCACTTTAGCATGTGGTTTTGTTCCTAGAGGGCACTTTAGCACACATTTTGGCTCCAAGAGGGCACTTTAGAGCATATTTTGGCTCCAATGGGGCACTTAAGCGCTTGTTTTAGCTTTCAAGAGAGCACTTCAGCAGATATTTTGGCTCTTAGAGAGCACTTTAGCACACATTGCGGCTCTTAGAGGACACTTCGGTACATGTTTTGGCCCCATAGAGGGCACTTTAGCATATGTTTTGGTTCTAGATATCGCTTCCGGATGCGTTTTGGAGGGCACTTAAGAACGCATCGGGGTACCTGGCAAAGTCAAAAAGCTTTGATAGCCTTTTAGAAAATGTAAGTGTTTCTTTTATGTCTTTAAAATCTAAATCAGGGTCGGTGCCAGCCCCCTACCGCAAAGACGAAGGTTAAGTCTCCATCGGTTTTGTAAAAGTGCAGCCGCCAATAGCCTCCTCCTCCTCCTCCTCCTCCGATATTACGCCTCCTTCCCCCCCACCCCCGGGTGCTCTGCACTGTGCCGCCCGAGTCGCCAACTAAATCTCGGCCTCATCTTGTCCGCCATAACCTTGTTTATTCCCAACAGTGGCATTAGCAAAGCTGTAAAAGTATTTATGGGGGTACAAATGCGGGACAGCCAATCTAAGGTAAATCTATAAATCCTGGCCGCTGATTTCTCAGGGCCAGGAGGTGCAGGCCGGTGATCAGTGGAGGTAGGAAGTATTCCCCGGGCGGCTCTATGTGACTAACACGCGGAGGCCCAGCAGCATGCCAAACAGCGCGAATAGGCGACACTGTTGTGCTTTTAATGCGGCCAAGCTGGCCTTCGCCTCTGAAGTGAGACGCCCGCCCGGCTATCCATCTAAACACCGGCCCGTATCATTAGCTAATGCCCAACCGGGACCTGACTCAGCGATTGGTTGTGTGGGAATGTTTTGTGTACGTGTGTGTATATCACAGTTAGCGCTCCGTCCTTGGCTTGTTTTTTTGGGGGTGGGGGGGTTGTCGTTACAAGGTAGGGGTCATAATTATGAAAGAATGGGGGAAATATCCCTACACGCCCTGTAGTAAGTGGCGTATGGACACTAGGGGGCAGAACAAGCCGACACACACACTCCATGTCAAACTTTATGGCTAATGCGTTAGCAAACTATTGGCTATTGAGCGTTGAGCAGAAACAGAATAATATTAGCATTCATTTGGGCAATGTCCAATTTTCTTATTTTAGTACCTTATTAATTATAATCCTGTACAATGGTGTGCAGGATTATACACCTGTGGTGTACTGGGAAAAAATTAGGGCACATATATTGGATCTTCGCCACTGAAGAGGGCACTTTAGCATGTACTTTGGCTCCCAGAGAGAACTTTAGCACACAATTTGGCCCCTGGAGGGCACTTTAGCACACATTTTAGCTCCTAGAGGGCACTTTAGTATGTGTTTTGGATCCTAGGGGGCACTTTAGCACTTGTTTTGGATCCAAAGAGGGCACTTTAGCACACATTTTGGCTTCTAATGGGCACTTTAGCATTTGTATTAGCTCAGAGAGGACACTTTAATATGTGTTTTGGCTCCAAAGAGGGCACTTTAGCACACATGTTGGCTTCTAATGGGCACTTTAGCACACATGTTGGCTTCTAATGGGCACTTTAGCACACATGTTGGCTTCTAATGGGCACTTTAGCACACATTTTGCCTTTTAGAGGGCACTTTAGCATTTGTATTAGCTCAGAGAGGACACTTTAGTATGCATTTTTGCTCCCTAGAGGGCACTTTAGCACACATTTTGGCTCCTAGAGGGCACTTTAGTATGTGTTTTGGATCCTAGGGGGCACTTTAGCACTTGTTTTGGATCCAAAGAGGGCACTTTAGCACACATTTTGGCTTCTAGAGGGCACTTTAGCATGTGTATTAGCTCCGAGAGGACACTTTAATATGCATTTTTGCTCCCAAGAGGGCACTTTAGCACACATTTTGACTCCTAGAGGGCACTTTAGTATGTGTTTTGGATCCTAGGGGGCACTTTAGCACTTGTTTTGGATCCAAAGAGGGCACTTTAGCACACATTTTGGCTTCTAGTGGGCACTTTACCACATGTTTTGGTTCCCAGAGGGCACTTTAATACTTGTTTTGGCTTCCAAGAGAGCATTTCAGCACACATTTTTTTTTTATTTTTATAACAACTGATCCAGTTATCCTGTACAATATTTACTTCTCAAACACAAACAAATGTACCACCACCATTATCCCAACACAAGTAAGAAAAAGTAAATAATAATAATTTTACTCAATATTTGACAAATTGTCCCAAAAACAAGATAGTTTCACCTGTTCATTTTTTTGCAGCGTGGTCATTAGGTTGATTATCATGTTTTATAATAACTACGACTATAAAACAGGTCAAAAACTACAACAATACTCAATATAACAACAACTAAGGTTTGGACTTGAGGGAGTTTTCATTGCCAAATAAACCAAATGGACAATTAACTGCACATGAAAGATAAATGAATGGAACCCAAACCCCCCTCTGACATGTTAAACACATGGTTTGACCCAACGAGCTGATTTAGGAGTCGTCAGGCTTCAGCTGCAACTTTTGCTCCAATTAGGAAGAAACGTCTTCCAACAATCAAGGTGAGACAAAGACAAAGAAACCAGTGATTCACTACAGTTTAATGGAATAGAATAAAGCTTTATTGTCCACCATAGGACTGACAAATTATAAAATAATAGACATATAAACTCATTTTGAAGACATATCTGTAGGTTAAAAGCATTGTGATACTATGCATTAGAATCATGTGGTCTTTAAATTCCTTTGTGGTTTGATAAGCTAGCATAGAATATCAGGTGGAGACAGTGGGTTTAGCTGTAGCTGCAGCTCTGAAGCTGTAGCTAAAGAGGCTAAAGATCACAGTGGAGTAGCAGAGTTGGACATGAAGGTTAAAGTTCACGTCTATAGCATAAAAATGCAGAAAACATACCCATTAGCTGGCAAAATACCAAAGTATTGTATCTTGCATTATTAGCGGAAACAAACCCTGAACTGTTAGCTAGGTGAATGTATTTTTCTCTTTTGGCTAAACCTGCATGCATAAACAAATGGATGGTAGCTGTTAGCGCTGCTGCTAACAGAAAACCTCTAAATTATCAATGGGTTTGAACGTTGCCGTGTATGTACGAGCCCTCGGGGTGTTTTCTTGGCTTCCACCAGCATCCTGATCGAGTTCTGTGCCCCTGTGACCCAGAACACCAGTAGAATAGATAGAGGGATAGGCGTTAAGTGGGGAAACATAGTGTAAATAACATAGGGAGGAACTGCTGTCTGAGGAATACCAACCACTTCAATCAGCACATGCAGTTATGTAGCTTTCATGAGAAATGGCATACAGTAAGTGTTTTTGTGCATCAGCATCTACCAGTTAAAGGTAGTGTGTACAATTTAGGGTCATTTAGCAGCATTTTAATTAGTATTTAATTCATTTAAAATATTATTTTTGGTGTTTTGTTACCTTGGATTGGGTTGTTTTTATCGACATATGTCCTAAATCGCATACTTCTGCACTTACATTTAATATTTTAGGTACATTAGTGCATCATTGGACACTTTCCACCTTAACAGCCGCCATCTTTAGTAACGTAGCGGAAGTTACGTAGCAGCAGAAGCAACAATAATACATCGGTATAGGCTAACAAATGTCTGGTATAGGCTAACTGAAGCTTAGCTTAGCTTGAAAATTATATAGTTTCTGGCAAGGAAGATGATAATGATGGGGAATTTCAGCTCTTTTTAGTGATCGGATCATTTGGCTCCGCTCACTAAGGAGAGCCAGCTCCTTCGGCTCCCAAAATGTGTTTTGGTCCCCAAGAGGGCACTTTAGCATATGTTTTGGGTCCTAGAGGGCACTTTAGCACATGTTGGGTCCTAGAGGGAACTTTAGCACATGTTTTGGGTCCTAGAGGGTATTTGAGCACATGTTTTGGGTCCTAGAGGGCACTTTAGCACATATGATGGGTCCTAGAGGGCACTTTAGCACATATGATGGGTCCTAGAGGGCACTTTAGCACATATGATGGGTCCTAGAGGGCACTTTAGCACATATGTTGGGTCCTAAAGGGAACTTTAGCACATGTTTTGGGTCCTAGAGGGCACTTTAGCACATATGTTGGGTCCTAGAGGCAACTTTAGCACATGTTTTGGCCCCCAAGAGGGCACTTTAGCACATATGATGGGTCCTAGAGGGAACTTTAGCACATGTTTTGGGTCCTAGAGGGAACTTTAGCAAATGTTTTGGCCCCCAAGAGGGCACTTTAGCACATGTTTTAGGTCCTAGAGGGTTGTTTAGTACATGTTTTGGGTCCTAGAGGGCACTTTAACATGTGTTTTGCCCACTAAGAAGAGCTGTCTCTTTTGGCTCCCAAACGGGTCTCCATTTGACCACTTATCCTTTTTGTAATTCAGCCAAATTTAGCGCCATTTTGACCTGTGATTTGTATTAAATTTCAATAAATTGCTGTAGCCGTTGAACATACTTCATAAAATCCTAAGCATAGAAATTAAAAAGGGGCAGCCATTGACCTTTTATTCTTTAAATACACACAACTAACAAAGCAAGTAAAGTAGATGGACGGGCGGAATGTTTGGGACCGTTGATATCGGCCTCAATGTCTTGAAATGAACCATTTTTCATGGTCACCACTAGATGTCGCCATAAACTAACCACTATACCTCGGCACCTCTCCAGAAATGGCTCAATTTCTTCGTTGAATAACTCACTTTTTATGCCACAATTAAGTTGAACACTGCACCGTTCAACCTCAGTCGAACTTGTCTCTTCTTTTTAACCTTGTGCTCTGCTCTGTATCGTGCAGGGAAGGCGCTTCCATCAGCTTCCATCTCTAATAAGATTTACAGGGAGCCGGGGGTGATACGTCTTGGGAGCTCTACCCTCAATATTGGCAGGGAAATCAATGCGGTAAGTAAACTTACCAGCGCAATTTGCAATCACCTGCTAAGGCCCAAAGTAATCACTGAATTGAAATAATCCTGAAAGGTTTCTCCACTGTAGCAAAGTTAATAACAAAAGAGTCATCCGGGCCTACGCCTTGAATTAGATATTAATCCTTGTATCAAGAATAATTACCAGGAAGGTTCAGAAGGGGCGACCTTGCGCAGCGAGCCTCTCCGGGTTGTCCGTCCGGACTCGATTCGACATTCAACAGGCGTTCCTTGACGCGCGGCGTGACGATCTAGTTCCTCTCTGCTTAATTCTCCGGCCTTACATTGTCAGATAATGGTCCCTCAGCAGCCTCGAGCCTCATCATCAACAAATCTCGCTTGTTTACTCTAATCCCATCTAGATATCCACTCATTCCCATGGCAGCCCTTTGTAATTCCGCTCCTTTGTCACGGTTTTGATAGACAGTCGCCCGGCGCCCGCTAATTAGCAGGGAACATTAGCCGCGTGTGGCTCGGGAAATTCCCTTCTAATGCTCCTTAATGGGCACGGGGTCATTAGTTAATACCACCGGGTCGGCGCTTTCGCATAAATCCCGGTTCTTTGCCGTTTTATTATTTAGCAACTCGAGGCCGTCCGCGGGGAGGAGCGGTTGCTTCAGGGATGCGATGAGCCGTCAGCTGTTGTCTCAGTTTAGGAAGATAAAGCGCCGCCTGTCCGTCAAGCGGCGGACAGCGAGGTCGGGTCTTTGTCAAAGCCTCAATCATTCGACTTCACGAGAGGTCAAGTGGAGTCGAGTTTGAATCCTGAGCCCCTCGTCTGCTTCGCCAGGCGTGAATTTACTTTGAAGAGCAGAAAAAATTAACATCCGCTCTTCGCCGGCTCTTTCTCAGAGGCTTCGCTTATTTAACACGTTCATTTTCAGTCAAAGGCGTTGACATGTTAGATTTGGGGGGTAAAGAAACCAATCCAACGGATGAACATAGCCAATAAAGCCACTTTAGAGCTTGAATGAACATGATGTGTCATTACCGCTGCCAGTTCGAGGAGCAAGGCTGGATAAAATTAAATAATATTACATTATATAAGCAGAAAGTCCTGATGCATGGTGAGAGGGAGCATTATTGTTTTATCTACTCTCTTGGAAACCCCCCTAGGGGGCACTTTTGTGAGTTTTTTTCTTTTTTTCCCCCATCATGATGGCACCCGAGGGGCCTGAATCCACTACAGTCATTACCCATTCATATAAACAACTGTTCATTTTCTCCAGGAGCTAAATGGAACAGACTGATTTACTTATCATTCATTATTAATTGAGGTGACGTTATTATCTCAGAAGGAAATCTAGGATGCTGATGAAGTGTTATTCTAGACTTCTAAGTACATGCTTGACCTTTGGACTCTACTAAATAATTAAGGGATAAATCTGCTTGTGATCTTTGTCGGATAAACCTCAGCTTTCAGATGATGCCGTGCTTTCCTTTTTTTGGGGTATTTAAAACATTATCCCAGCACTAACACCTTAGAGTATAAAGCTCCACATCGCGGCTGCTCCTCCCGTTGCTTCCCAGCGCTTTCACTACAATTCAAAACCTCCGTTATCCTGTTTCTTTTAACAACAGCGTTGTAACGTCTCTCCAAAAACCACACGCTAGGACGTTAGCTGGTTTAGCTGCTACGTTATTCCTCATGCTAACACAGGCTTTACTCCCGTTTTATTCCCGTCGCCATCACCTAACAGAACAGAATCTGGGCCTAAACTCATGTATTTATAAAGACAAATAAATAATAAATTAAATGAATTAATTAATAATCTCTGATGCAGCGATGTTGGGCACAATTATATGCAGAGTTTTGCCGCTTCCCAGCACTATCACCTAACACCGAACAGAATCCCATTTATAAACGCGTACAAGTAAGAGATTTATCATAATTCTGGTTTTACTCGGCCTGTCTACACAATTTAAAGCTGATATCCACAATTTCAACATTTTTCTTGATTTGCATGACCACGTCTTACCCAATGTCCAATTTATCTATGAAGACACCATCATTTAAACAAGAAAAATCTACTTCAGCTTCCAATTTTCTACAGGAATACACACTTGTGTACTTTAATGCACATCTCTTACTAATAGTGCGTCATCCTGTTCATACATAGTGTGATGTTTCTTTTCTTTTTAGCTGCTCTTTAAGCTTTGATGCCAGGTTGCAGGTGTCGTAGAACACCCTGGAGGGAAAGTAGTCTAATGATTGCCCGAGCTCTCCGGTTTAATTCAACCTCGAGATTTATCTCGTATTCCTGTTGCAAACAAGAGGTAACACTGCGTGGTTCACTGACACCAGCTATGTGTAATCATATGTGTAAAAGAGAGAGGTGAGAGGCGTCTATGTCCTCAAACCCCGCCTCCTCCTTCCTTTGATATCGACGGAGGATTCCTGTTAGTTAAATGCAGGCTTCAGGTGCATCCATCAAGCATTCTGCACATGCGAGCGTGGCTCCTCTCCTCAGCCTCGGGCCTGTAAAGCAGCAGTAATGATCATGGAGAGCCGGGGCAAAAAAGATCTATCAGGTTCACCGCAGAACTACCGGCACATCACACAAACAGGCGTTTCTTTTACCCCCCTGTCTGCCATGTTTGATAGTGTGTGTGTGTGTGTTGTGAGAGTGTGTGGATGCACGGTGAGGCTCGCAACGTGGTTCTCTCTGCAGTAGGTCCCAGCGTGATGTACAATAATGACCTGTCAGAAATGCAGGCCTCTGAAAACAGGGATAATCCACAGAGGCTATCTGACTAAATGAATTCGAACGGCGGCCAAGCCAACCCCCCCCCCGAGACCCCTATAAAGCATAATCTATTCCACTGGTCTCTTATCAAACCCGACAAGAGAAAAAGTACCAGAATAGCACATGCTTGGCTCGAGGAGGACGACTCGTGTTGTAGATACTGTCGTTTGATTAGATGAATGCACCTTTATGTGTTTTACAAATAAGCCTTTACTCCGCTGCTGTGCTTTGAGTCGAGATTTGAAAGAACCCATTTTCTCTTGGGGTTTTACCTCTAAACAGAACCTGAAACTATAGTTTTCATTGTTTAGGGAGTTTGAATGATCTGAATAACCAGTGAAACACTGAATACAGCAGTTTCAAGCTAATAATCTGTGTTTCTCCGACGCCGTTCGGTGCTGCTACTTAAGCTAATGCTAACGTTTTTTTTCTGCTTGTTGCTCCGATAACTTAACCCCTTGACCTCCAGCCTTTTTTTAGGTTTAGGACATACCCATAGTAAGTAGGTTATGTCTGATGTTGGTCGACACTAAACGACCATTTATTGATCTCAAATAAACATTTTCATCCCAAAACAGCAACAAAAAAACACATTTTTGTCAGTCGCTTCAAATAAGCGGCTTTTTACTGTAGTGTTTTTTGGCTGCTAGTTTACTAAGTTTTTGTCATAAAGCTACACTGATGGTACCGTTGGACTCGTCAAAGTCTCAGCTTTCATATGAGATGTCATTTGTTTGTGTAACATGAAGTATCAGAGCGCTAGCCATCAAAATGTGGCGAGTGGGTTGGCTTTATGATCGTATACCGATTTTCATATTTGTTAATTAATTAGCTTGGTGTTGGAGTTGTGTTTGGTGTGTGTAAATATGACTTATATGTGCTTGTAGTGGAGTTTCTCCTGTTTAATTTGATGTATAGCTTGACTATATTTGTACATGATTAGTGGAGCAATCTCATCTGATAATTCAGAAACTGACTTAAAAATCTGCATTCAAACATCCTCTTCCAGTTAAATAGCTGGGACATTTATCAGAAGGTTTCTGCCCAAATTAATTTTATATATATCTAGAGAATAATAGGTTATTATTTTCAGCCTGGGCCGACTTTATTTCTCTTACTTTTTCCATTACGCTAGCTAATTGTTTTCCAAACTTCTTCTCTTCTCTGTAAAACCTCTTGTCTTCAGTTCACTGCTTCACCCAAAAGTGATTTAAAACACATCTGTTCAGCAGATAGAAATGTCCAGTAGAAGCTGAAACCTCTATATGCTGTGATATTATACCGTATATGTTGTATTAGGAGATGTATGAACTGGTCTGTTCTATACATGTAAAACTGTTCATTTCAGTTTTCTAATATTAATTATAAGTAAAAATAAAGACGTTAATGGTCACTAAAAGAAAGATTTCCCAAATTACACAAACAATAGTTTTCAAAAGGCTGTTTTGTTACATTTCTATATATAAAATTACCATTTAAGGTCATTTAAATGCCATTACTACTTTAAATAACAATGTATTATTACCTAAGACTTAACAGAATCAATTACAGGACATAAAAACACATGGACATTATTATATAGTTTATAATAAAACGAACAGAATGAGAAACTAATCTGATTTGGCGCATGGTTTAAAATACGAACTTTTGAGAACGCCATACCGCATTTTACGAATTTATTCGTAAATCAGATGTTCGTATCTTGGGGAAATGATGTACCTGAAATCATGTGGTTTCATCACAGGACTAAGTGAGAAAAGGGTAAATATTGGTAAATGTGGGGACTAATGAAGGGAATTGGCTTAAATGGACATTTTCACTTGATTTGCACTGTATAAAATGGCCGATTTTGTCAAATACGAGCCATTTTATCGGAGAGATATTACCAATGATTGTATGAAACATGTTCAAGATGTTTTTATTACTTAAAAAGGCCTAAATCATAGATACTTTTAGGAAATATAAGGTTTTAAATAGTTTCTATGTAAGTCAATGGCACTCCATTGGGTTGTATACACTAGGAATTTTCCCTATTTGCATATTGTTACCATTGGCAACATATTAGAAAAAAAATAATTAAATTCAAGTTCAATTTTCCCAAATTCTGAATTAAAGACGACCTCCAGTTGTGAGACCATGATGCTCACATGTCAAATGTCGATAAGCAATAGGGATATCCTGGTCATGTGACCTCATAAATTGTAAATCCTTCAAAATAAAAGCCCCTTTTTATGCCTAACTGTAAAAACATTGATTTTATATCACAGCTTTAAAAAAAAAAAATGAAGATAAAGTAGTTGTTGCCAGTTAAAATATGACATTTCATGAATATACTTAAACCAAGATGGCTGCCACAATATGACGTCATAATATGCAAATTAGATAGGGAATGTAATCCCTACATAAATTTAGGATCATCCTTAATATTTCCATAATTTACAGAAAGTCTCTATCTCTTATCACTTTTAAGTTACAGCCTTTTGAAATTAAGACATCAAAATTAAACGTTTTAGCACCTAAAGTCAAATTAAACCGTTTTTAGCTGAAACATAAAGGTAAAATCTAAAGTAATCAGAAGCTGCCAGTTCCAGCCCTGACTCCAGAGAGTTAACCACATGAGTGTTGTGTGATTTAACACCATTTGTGGGAAAAAAACACATGCATCAAAAAAACCAATA
Source organism: Lepturacanthus savala (assembly GCA_030544235.1). Classification (NCBI taxonomy): domain Eukaryota; kingdom Metazoa; phylum Chordata; class Actinopteri; order Scombriformes; family Trichiuridae; genus Lepturacanthus; species Lepturacanthus savala. Next base: position 2,164,921 of record CM060476.1, on the reverse strand, counting down.
TGACACATATCTGCAGAAACTGTCAACATTTCCCCTCTGGAGACTCTGCTGTAATATGAAAAGCAAACAATAAGATGATTTTGCTGCAGGGAGATACTGTTGTGTATTAAATGTACAAACCCAAGCAGGAAACCTCCAACTGACGTCCAGCAAACAAAGGTGTTAAAGTGAGAATTCCTGGTATTGTTACACTGAAATTTCGCACTTTAAAAAAACACAAAAACAGTCTGTTGTGAGCACAAGAGGCTGTTCGTAAGGTGTTGTATATTAAATTCCCATCTACCAAATACCAGAATCAGTTACAGCACATAAAAACAACACATAAACATGATTATACAGTTTATAATAAGAGCATCACACAATTATAAGTGAGAAAAGGTAATTGGACGAGTGTGAAACGGATATTTTGTCACGTCGGCCATTTTACTGGTGTTGAATTGGGATATTTTACTGTTTGTCATAGCATGTTGGTCATTTTAGCCCCAGCCATCATCTTTTTCTTAGTTTTAACCAAGTATTTCTGTGTCTGAGCCTCACTACGTTTTATTATAATATGTAAAAAAAATGTCAAAATAAGTGTAAATTCACACATGTGAACAGTTTTAAGGTGAATATCATGGTAAAATCTAAGCAAACAAAGGTGTTAAAGTGAGAATTGCTGGCATTATAACACTGTAATTTCCACTTTATTCTTAAAATGTAAAATATAGATTAGTCTTTTATGCATTCTGTCTCAGCAGAAAGAGAAACCAGACGGATGTAGCTCATGTTTTATTATAGGAACGTCAGGAATATGATTTTTATGAACATCTGTCAGCCATTTTACTGAATGATTGTCATGTCATATCATACATTGATCATTTAATCCCAAACTATTGTCTTTCCTTAATTATAACTACATATTTTCACCACATTTTATTATAGTATGTCAAAATAAGCATAAATTCACACGTGAGGTTGTACTGGGAAAAAATGGTACCAAAGTTTTAAAGGTGAATATCATGGTAAAATCTAAGCAAACAAAGGTGTTAAAGTGAGAATTCCTGGCATTATAACACTGTAATTTCCACTTTATTCTCAAAATATGAAATAGAGATTAGTCTTTTAAGTATTCTGTCTCAGCAGAAAGAGAAACCAGACAGATGTAGCTCATGTTTTAATATAGGAACTTCAGGAATATGATTTTTACGAACATTTATGGTCAGTGGTTGTTCGTATCTACGAATGTTCGTAAGCTGGATATTTGTATCTTGGGGAAAATGCTGGACTTAAAATCATGTGACTGCATTACAGCAATGTAAGTGATATAAGGGTAAATGGACGGGAAAATTAGCAGGAGACGCCTTTTTAATACCACTGTTAATTGGACATCTTGTACCATCATGTTTAGACATTTTACTGGACGATTGTCATGTCACATATTGATTATTTTATCCCAAACCATCATATTTCCCTAATTATAACCAAGTATTTTTGTGTCTGAACCTGACCACACTTTAATATAATATGTAAAAAATGTCAAAATAAGTGTAAATTCACACATGTGAACAGTTTTAAGGTGAAATATCATGGTAAAATCTAAGCAAACAAAGGTGTTAAAGTGAGAATTCCTAGCATTATAACACTGTAATTTCCACTTTATTCTCAAAATATGAAATATAGATTATTCTTTTAAGTATTCTGTCTCAGCAGAAAGAGAAACCAGACGGATGTAGCTCATGTTTTAACATACAAACTTCAGGAATATGATTTTTACGAACATTTATGGACATCAGTCAGTGGTTGTTCGTATCTACGAATGTTCGTAAGCTGGATATTTGTATCTTGGGGAAAATGCTGGACTGAAAATCATGTGACTGCATTACAGAAATGTAAGTGATATAAGGGTAAATGGACGGGAAAATTAGCAGGAGACGCCTTTTTAATACCACTGTTAATTGGATTTTTGTACCATCATGTTTATACATTTTACTGGACGATTGTCATGTCACATATTGATTATTTTATCCCAAACCATCATATTTCCTTAATTATAACCAAGTATTTTTGTGTCTAAACCTGACCACACTTTAATATAATATGTAAAAAATGTCAAAATAAGTGTAAATTCACACATGTGAACAGTTTTAAGGTGAATATCATGGTAAAATCTAAGCAAACTAAGGTGTTAAAGTGAGAATTGCTGGCATTATAACACTGTAATTTCCACTTTATTCTCAAAATGTAAATTATAGATTAGTCTTTTAAGTATTCTGTCTCAGCAGAAAGAGAAACCAGACGGATGTAGCTCATGTTTTAACATACAAACTTCAGGAATATGATTTTTACGAACATTTATGGACATCAGTCAGTGGTTGTTCGTATCTACGAATGTTCGTAAGCTGGATATTTGTATCTTGGGGAAAATGCTGGACTTAAAATCATGTGACTGCATTACAGAAATGTAAGTGATATAAGGGTAAATGGACGGGAAAATTAGCAGGAAACGCCTTTTTAATACCACTGTTAATTGGACATTTTGTACCATCATGTTTATACATTTTACTGGACGATTGTCATGTCACATATTGATTATTTTATCCCAAACCATCATATTTCCTTGATTATAACCAAGTATTTTTATGTCTAAACCTGACCACACTTTAATATAATATGTAAAGAATGTCAAAATAAGTGTAAATTCACACATGTGAACAGTTTCAAGGTGAAATATCATGGTAAAATCTAAGCAAACAAAGGTGTTAAAGTGAGAATTCCTGGCATTATAACACTGTAATCTCCGCTTTATTCTCAAAATGTAAATTATAGTTTAGTCTTTTAAGTATTCTGTCTCAGCAGAAAGAGAAACCAGACGGATGTAGCTCATGTTTTAATATAGGAACATTTATGGACATCAGTCAGTGGTTGTTCGTATCTACGAATGTTCGTAAGCCGGATATTTGTATCTTGGGGAAAATGCTGGACTTAAAATCATGTGACTGCATTACAGACAATTAGCAGGAGACGCCTAATTAATACCACTGTTAATTGGACATCTTGTACCATCATGTTAGCCATTTGATGATTGATGATTTTATCCCAAACCACCATCTTTTTCTTAATTAAAACCAAGTATTTTTGTGTCAAAATTAGCATAAATTCAAAAATGTGAGGTTGTACTGGGGGGGGAAATGATACCAAACATATACTGGTAAAATCTGAGCAAACAAAGGTGTTAAAGTGAGAATTCCTGGCAATATAACACTGAAATTTCCACTTTATCCTTGACACTTCCACTTTATTCTCGAAATGTAAAATATAGATTTTTCTTTTCAGAGCCTGGCACTAATACTCGATCCTCGATCCCCGTGCGATTAGGTCTTTTAAGTATTCTGTCACTGCCGCATGGGCCTTGCCAAAAATGTGAGGCTTTCTTTTTTTTTTTTTATTGTGAGAAACGCCGGCTTTTTGAAAAGTTCAGGGAAAAATGGAGGCGCTGGTAAATCTCCCGCGAGTCGGGCACGGCCCTCCAGACACAGCTGTCAGATGTGTCGGAGCCGCTTTCCCCCCGTCAGTCAGAAGTGACGTGGAATCCTGAAACCCCACGGTCTGCCAAAATGACTTTCTGATGGAATCTTCACCCCCGTAATAAACCTATTCCGTCAAATAATCGGCCGCCGTATAGCCGCGAGTGCGACTGAACCCAAACTGTCAGCGTTCAATTAGGCAAAAGACTTTGGATCCGGTGCCGGCAGAAGCTTGTCAGGCGGAATAATAAAGCCGTCAACCCCTGAAGGTGAGAAGTGTCCGCCGGGGTGGATGGAGGCCTATTGTCTGGGGGATTGACAAGGGTTGATGCAACAGGCTAAAGTGAGTAAAGGCCTTCACACACACACACACACACACACTCTGACACTCTTTGGTCCCCTGTGAGGGTATTTTTCATGCTTTCAAACCAGCCGGCAGTGACAAGCCTGTGACAACCGCTGCTTACTGTGACACCTTTGTGAGTCCAGAGGAGGTTTCCGCCCCAGTGCCTCCTTTTTTTTTTTTTGACGGGCGTTCTTGAGAGAAAACACACATTATTCCGCCACGACGCCCGATCTGATTGATTGGCGCAGTCAAACTTTTCAGAAAATATTCTGGATGTGTAAATTTAGCTAATCCAAACTGTTTTGGGCCTATAATTATACTGAAAGTAGCTTTTTTAATACATTCAGAATGGATAAAAGTCAGTCTAAGCTTAACCCATTAAAGCCTATAGGCCTTTAACCCCTTGACCTCCAGTCTTTTTTAGGTTTAGGACATACCCATAGTAAGTAGGGTATGTCTCTGGATGTTGGTCGACACAAAACGACCATTTATTGATCTCAAATAAACATTTTCATCCCAAAACAGCAACAAAAAAACACATTTTTTGTCAGTCGCTTCAAACAAGCGACTTTTTACTGTAGTGTTTCTTGGCTGCTAGTTTACTGAGTTTTTGTCATAAAGCTACACTGATGGTACCGTTGGACTCGTCAAAGTCTCAGCTTTCATATGAGATGTCATTTGTTTGTGTAACATGAAGTATCAGAGCGCTAGCCATCAAAATGTGGAGAGTGGGTTGGCTTTATGATCGTATACCGATTTTCATATTTGTTAATTAATTAGCTTGGTGTTGGAGTTGTGTTTGGTGTGTGTAAATATGACTTATATGTGCTTGTAGTGGAGTTTCTCCTGTTTAATTTGATGTATAGCTTGACTATATTTGTACATGTTTAGTGGAGCAATCTCACGGGGAAACCCTGGAGTTTAACAGGTTAAGTCAATTTCCATTGTAGATTCTCACTGAAGGCATCAAAACTATGAATGAACACATGTTTATGGTGTAAAAAAAGGTGAAATAACTGAAAACATGTTGTATATTCTGTTTTTTCTGATTGATAAAGCAAGAAATTCCATTAATTAACTCTGATAAGGCACAACTATGAAGGGAAAACCATGTCAGGTGATGCCTTCAATGAGAATCTACAATGTTAATAGTCATGAAAATAAAGAAAACCCATTTTCTGCATAGAAACAAGTACAAAATGGAGAAAAAATGCTGTAATGACTCAACTGATATAATTATATACATGAAATATTGGTTGGGTTTTAACAGGTTAAAGCTGCGACATTCTGAAAATAATCTCTTATGCTGTGAATATCACCAAATACCATTTTTAGTTTTTCATATCTCTGCAGTACATAACTGAGTGTTTATTGAAGTTGCTCGTGGTTAAACTTCAAGAAGTCAGATAGCAGGGAAATAAGAGGAAATAAGTGGCTAAATCTTCTGTAAGATGCAAAGTTTGTGACTCGTGTTTCAAAGTCCACTTTTCTAAAAATGAGGCAGGAGAAAACGGACTTTAAAGCAGAATAAATCGCAAATATAACAAATAAAATCAACGATAATTGACCTAGCCTGGTTATTGTCTCAGAGCTTAGCTTAGCATCTTTTTGCTAGGCTAAGCTAACGATCCATCTACTTCCCGTGATCCGATATTGATCAGTGCATTGATTTTTGTACCAATACTCGGGCGTAATGTATTAGATTTAATCACAGCAGATGTTTTTATTAATCATTTAAAATGATAAAGACGTTAATCACCACTTAATTCATTCTGTCCATCTGTGACATCATCAACACGCGACAACGGACAATAAAATATGGAGGAAACTTGGTTTAATTGATTTCTAATTGGACAATTCTGTCTGTATTTTACAAGTAATTAATGAAAAGAGTTGATTTAATGCATTTTTGGAATTAACTCTTAACTTTAACAACTTGTGACATCATTATAATCGTCTATATATGTTGGAAAAAGCAGAAATAGTCGGTAAACTTACTAATTCTACCTCGAGAAATGTTGGTTCCACTTTATTCAAATATAATTTGAATGCATATGCTATTAATTGAGGTTTGTTTTATATCCATATTTAATTTATACCCGACTGCTGCTAAGGAAACAGCAGGAATCATCTATATAATCTTGATTTAGGTTGAATTTTGAGCTAAATCGAACTGAATATCATCTTTAAATTGAATCAAATTGGCGCCAATGAATCATTTGTTTGTCTAAATGAATAAAATAAGTCATTATTCACCCAAAATATGAAATAATTCCTTTTAGATTTTGTATTTGAGTTGCATAAGTTGTGACTCGAATAGAAAAAGCTAAGAAATTCCATCCGTGTGGGAACAAATGGAGATAAAACTGACACGACTGCGTTTTCTCCTTTTTATTTTCATCATACTCCGTTAAGTTTCCTGTCGGGTGGTTGTTTTTTTTCCTTCATCTTGGCATTTATCGATTCCTTTTCGAGTTTTTCCCGGGTCCTTTCTCGTTCCTTTCAGCCGAGCCTTTTAACTAATGTCCCGTCCGCCGGGACCCGCGGCTCTACGCCGGAGTCTTGTTGTTCGGTGTCAAAGGGCATCGCCTCGCCTTCACAAAGAGGCCACGTCGGTTTCAGCTGACTGCAGCTGTGGCACTCGCCATGTGTGGCCGCGAGCGAGGAATACCTGCTTCTCTCGCTGCGATCCATCCATCCTTCGCCTCTCTGTAAACTCTGCACAGGGACGGTTCCTCAAGGTCACTTTGAGCCCTCCGATTCCTACACACATACTTGTTTTTATCCCTCAGGGGGACCCAAGAGTTTCTTATTTACAGGGTCCACTACACTGCTCTAAAAAATCCGGTAAAAAATATATACTTTTGATTTTACACAGCTCTAAAATCACTGCAAATAAGTCTTTGCCCTTTTAATTCCTACACACACATATTTGTTTTTATGCCTCAGGGGGACCCACCAGTTTTTATTCTCATTTATGGGGTCCATCCTTTCAAGTGGTTCTACAATGCTCTAAAATATCAGGTAAAATGAAAACAATCACAAAAATCACTTCAAATAGTCTCCACTTCTTATACACACACACTTGTTTTTATGCCTTAAGGGGACCGCTCCCTTACGGGGTCCACCCTTTTAGTTGGTTCTACACTGCTCTGAATAATCGAGTCAAACAAAAAAGGAAAAAAAAAACAATCCCAATCGTAAAAATCACTTCAATCGCTTTAGTAAAATTGTGTCTGTGCCTTATACTTACTACACACACACACTTGTTTTTCTGCCGTAGGGGGACCACCAGTTTTTTCCTCATTTATGGGGTCCAACCTTTTTGAATGTTTCTACACAACTCTAAAAACTCTGATAAAATACACAAAAACAATTCCAAACACACAAATCACTTCAAATAGTCTCCACTTCCTACACACACACTTGTTTTTATGCCTTAAGGGGACCACCAGTTTTTGACTCCCTTACGGGGTCCACCCTTTCAGATGGTTCTACACTGCTCTAAATAATCGGGTAAAACAAAAAAGGAAAAAAAAACAATCCCAATCGTAAAAATCACTTCAATCACTTTAGTAAAATTCTGTGCCTTCTACTTCCTACACACACACACTTGTTTTTCTGCCTTAAGGGGCCCACCAGTTTTTAAGCTAATTTACAGGGTCCACCCTGTCAAGTTGTTCAACACTGCTCTAAAACATCTACTATAATTATTTATATATATAAAAATCACTTCGATTTAGTAAAATGTTAAGTCTGTGTCTGTGCCCTCCATTCCTACACACACACTTTTGTTTTTCTGCCATAGGGGGACCACCAGTTTTTTCCTCATTTATGGGGTCCAACCTTTTCTATAAAAAAAAAATCTGATAAAATGCAAAAAAACAAAACAATTCTAAACACAAAAATCACTTCAAATAGTCTTAGCCCTCCACTTCCTACACACACATACTTGTTTTTATGCCTTAAGGGGACCACTCATTTACGGGGTCCACCCTTTTAGTCAGTTCTACACTTCTCTAAATAATCAGGTAAAACAAAAAATCGTAAATATCACTTCAATCACTCTAGTAAAATTCTGTAACTGTGCCTTATACTTCCTACACACACACACTTGTTTTTCTGTCATAGGGGGACCACCAGTTTTTTTCCTCATTTACGGGGTCCAACCTTTTGAATGTTTCTACACGGCTCTAAAAACTCTGATAAAATACACAAAAACAATTCCAAACACAAAAATCACTTCAAATTATTCTTTGCCCTCCACTTCCTCCACACACACATTCTTGTTTTTGTGCCTCAGGGGGCCTACAAGTTTTTGACTCCCTTACGGGGTCCACCCTTTCAAGTAGTTCTACACTTTAAAAAAAACGGGTAAAATTAAAATAAAATCCCAATTTAAGTCTGTGCCTACACATACTTACTCGTCTTTACGCCTTAGTGGGCCCATCAATTTTTCGCTTGTTTATGGGGTCCTCCCTTTTAAGTGGTTCTACACTGAAATAAGGTAGAATTAAATAAAAAAAACACATTCCCAATCACAAAAATCACTGTTTTGGTAACCTTTAACCTTCCTCTTCTGCTAATTTGCTATTAATTTGCTAATTCTATGGTATTAGGGGTCAATTTGACCCTTATTTTAATAAAAAAAAGTCAAAAAAACAGTTTTTAATGCGTTTAAAACCTAAATATAATATAAGAGGAAGGTTAAAACTTTTGTCTCAACACCAGTTTGTGATGCATCCATCCCCTCGTTATAAACTCTGCACAGGGACAGTTTGTCAAGGTCAGTTTTTGCCCTCCACACACACACACACACACACACACACACACACACACACACATATATATTCTCCCTCACTTCCCCGACAACCTTTCCCCGTGAAATCAGGAATCGGTATGGCTGTGAAGTCGCCGTTCGCATGAGGTAAGACAAGTGTGAAATGCCGGCGTGACGTCCCAATTTGTTGCCACGGCAACCGACTTGATGAAGAGAGAAAAAGGGGGGGAAATCCAACAAAAGACGCTATGATAAATCATCACTTCTGTATCCAAAATGCGGCATGAAGGGACGTGAATGTGAGAAATGTGTGGAATAAAGGTAAATAAATAAATATATAACAGCAGCTACTGACAGATGAAGCCTTCAGGGGAATCAAATGGAGGAAAAGGAGCATGTTTCCAGACACATTGGTTGACTTTTACAGAGGACACTGCAGAAGACTTCTTTTTCCCATCACACACACACCTACCGAACTTCCCCCCACCTCCGCCTTTTCACATATCGCACCTGTTCAATTATTTAGCCGCTGCTTCGCGGGGTTTTTTCGGTGCTGAGCCGCAGAGAAAAGCCGGTTCCTGCCGATTTTAGAACGGGGGCAAATCGCACGAGAAGATGCCTTTGGCCACATTACGCAGGAGGAAAATGTCATTACCTCATCGCAGCCTTGTCATTTCCAGGCTTTGGTCTCTGAGGGAAAGTGTGTGTGTGTGTGTGTGTGTGTGTGTGTGTGTGTGTGTGTGTGATGGCGGAGTCACTCCTGGGGTTTATGATGGTGAAACTAATATTTATTTAATCTGGGAAAAACTGCGGATGCGGAGGCCGAAAAGGCCGCAAATTACAATTATAAGGCGTTGTTATATCGTCGCCCTGGGAGGAAAATGATCAAACGAATAATAATGTTTGTTTTTATGGCACCTTTCGTGCATAAAATGCAGCTCAAAGAGCTTTACAGTAAAAACAGGGGGAAGCCATATAATTCAACAACAGCGTCGATAAAATGATCTTAAAGGGGCATAAAAAGCATAAAATATGAGACCACTGCAAAATGATCATTGTTTTTCCTGATTTTACTACTTTTCTGTAGGATTTGGGGTAAAAAACACATCAAATTAACTAAATATAGACGTTAATTATGATTTATGTTCATATATTTTATTGAAAATCTACATTTATCTGCAAAAATTAATAATTTTTCTTGATTTTACTACTTATCTGTATGATTTGGAGTAAAAAACACATCAAATTAACTAAATATAGACGTTAATTATCATTTATGTTCATACATTGTATTAAAAATCTACATTTATCTGCAAAAATTATCATTATTTTCTTGATTTTACTACTTATCTGTATGATTTGGGGTAAAAAACACAGCAAATTAACGAAATATAGACGTTAATTATCATTTATGTTCATATATTTTATTGAAAATCTACATTTATCTGCAAAAATTAATAATTTTTCTTGATTTTACTACTTATCTGTATGATTTGGGGCAAAATTGACGAAATATAGACGTTAATTATCATTTATGTTCGTATATTTTATTGAAAATCTACATTTATCTGCAAAAATTATCATTATTTTCCTGATTTTACTTCTTATCTGTATGATTTGGGGCAAAAAACACAGCAAATTAACTAAATATAGACGTTAATTATCATTTATGTTCATATATTTTATTGAAAATCTACATTTATCTGCAAAAATTAACAATTTTTCTTGATTTTACTACTTATCTGTATGATTTGGGGTAAAAAACACAGAAAATTAACTAAATATAGACGTTAATTATCATTTATGTTCATATATTTTATTAAAAATCTACATTTATCTGCAAAAATTATCAATTTCTCCTGATTTTACTACTTATCTGTATGATTTGGGGCAAAAAACACAGCAAATTAACTAAATATAGACGTTAATTATCATTTATGTTCATATATTTTATTAAAAATCTACATTTATCTGTAAAAATTAACAATTTTTCCTGATTTTACTACTTATCTGTATGATTTGGGGCAAAAAACACAGAAAATTAACGAAATATAGACGTTAATTATCATTTATGTTCATATATTTTATTAAAAATCTACTTTTATCTGCAAAATTATAATTATTTTCCTGATTTTACTACTTATCTGTATGATTTGGGGTAAAAAAACACAGCAAATTAACTAAATATAGACGTTAATTATCATTTATGTTTGTGAATTTTATAAAAAATCTACATTTATCTGCAAAATTATAATTATTTTTCTGATTTTATTACTTATCTGTATGATTTGGGGCAAAAAACACAGAAAATTAACTAAATATAGACGTTAATTATCATTTATGTTCATATATTTTATTAAAAATCTACATTTATCTGCAAAAATTATCAATTTTTTCTGATTTTACTACTTATCTGTATGATTTGGGGTAAAAAACAAGACTAAATTAACTAAATATAGACGTTAATTATCATTTATTTCCATATATTTTATTAAAAATCTACATTTATCTGCAAAAATGATCAGTTTTTCCTGATTTTACAACTTATCTGTATGATTTAGGGCAAAAAACACAGCAAATTAACTAAATATAGACGTTAATTATCATTTATGTTCATATATTTTATTAAAAATCTACATTTATCTGCAAAAATAATCAATTTTTCTTGATTTTACCACATTTCCCCCTAATTCCAAATAGAAATATCATAATTTAAATCATTTATTTGCAGAAAATGCTAATAATAATTATCATTTACACTCAGGAAGAGTTAATAAATCAATATTTGGTGCAATAACCTTTATTTTGTCATGCATCAGGTCTTTCTTGGGTTCCTCTTTAAGCAGAATGATTGAGTTTATATTGTCTCATACATGGATTGTTAACAGATGCTGAGTTTCTCTGCAGAATCCAATGATCTGCTGCTGAGTTCCAGCTCATCTTTGCTCCCACTTGGTGGCACTGTTGATGCAACCAAGCTTTGATCCAACCTGGGTTTTAACCACAGCTTTGCTTTCTGGGGAGGGGGTTTTAGTCTTCATCCACAGTTTGGAGCAGGAACTCCCGGAGTGCCGAGGTCTCCGTTTTCCCAGCCCCTTTCCGTGTCCGGCCGGGTCCGAGGGGCTTAAGGAGGGGTAGAAAGTAGCAGCTTCAACCTCCTGTCCTCAATTACAGCCGCAGATATGCAAATCACGGCCCGGAGTTATTAATCGGGGTGTCACGGGGATTATGCAAATGAGCCGGAGCGCGAAAGGCGAAGAGTCTGGACGTCAGCGAAGTTGCGTTGGCCTTCAACCGGCGGGGAGATAGCTTTGTTTCGCGGTAGTCGTCGTCGTCGCCGTCGTCTCGTTCTGACCCAGAGGAGACGCTCCGCGGCGGTGAAAAGGTCGGCGGGTCGTAGAGGGAGGAGGCTGCCGGGCGGTGTTTCCCCTCCGGACGACGCGTTAGCGAGCGTTTCCTCTTTCGGGAACTCCAGAGGCCGGTGGTGTACACAGCAGGGGGGGTGGTCGTGGCCCAATTGTTGGAAAAACAGGGGTTAAAGTGCCGTCTAGAAGCCACAATTCATGTTTAAGACACAAAGTGTGTCTCTTGAGAGCTGAAATGTGTGCTAAAGTGCCCTTTTGGGAGCTAAAAACCATGTTGAAGTGCCCTGTATGTGTGCAAAAGTGCCCTCTTTGGAGCAAAAATACTAAAGTGCCTTCTCGGCACCAAAATTTGTATTAAATTGCCCTCTAGGAGCCAAAATGTGCACTAAAGTGCCCTTTTGGGCGCTAAGAAGTATGTTAAAGTGCCCTCTCTGAGCTAAATGTGTGCTTAAGTGTCCTCTTGGGAGCTGAGTTGTGTGCTAAAGTGCCCTTTTGGGAGATAAAAAGCATGTTAAAGTGCCCACTAAGCACCGAAATGTGTGCTAAAATGCCCTCTTGGGAGCAAAAATCCTTGTTGAAGTGCCTTCTTTGCACCAAAATTTGTATTAAAGTGCCCTCTAGGAGCCAAAATGTGCACTAAAGTGCCCTTTTGGGAGCTGAAATGTGTGCTAAAGTGCCCTTTTGGGAGCTAAAATCCTTGTTAAAGTGCCTTATCTGCACCAAAATGTGTTAAAGAGCCATCTACGCCTAAAATAGGCACTAAAGTGCCCCCTTGGGAGGGATTCTCTAGTTCTAAACCCAACTTTTTCATATCAAGGATCCTTAAACTTTGCCATTTTGGGGGCTAAAAAGCACATTAAGTGCCTTTTAGGAGTCAAAATGTATGCTAAAGTGCCCTTTTGGGAGCTAAAAAGTATGTTAAAGTGCCCTCTCTGAGCTAAATGTGTGCTTAAGTGTCCTCTTGGGAGCTAAAAAGCATATTAAAGTGCCTTCTAGGAGTCAACATGTGTGCTAAAGTGCCCTTTTAGGAGCTAAAAAGCACATTAAAGTGCCTTCTAGGAGTCAAAATATGTGCTAAAGTGCCCTCTTGGGAGTAAAAATCCTTGTTAAAGTGCCTTCTCTGCACCAAAAGTTGTATTAAAGTGCCCTCTATGAGCCAAAATATGCACTAAAGTGCCCCCTTGGGAGCTGAAATGTATGCTAAAGTGCCCTTTTGGAAGATAAAAAGCATGTTAAAGTGCCCTCTCAGAGCTAACTGTGTGCTTAAGTGCCCTTTTGGGAGCTAAAAAGCACATTAAAGTGCCTTCTAGGAGTCAAAATATGTGCTAAAGTGCCCTCTTGGGAGCAAAAATCCTTTTTAAAGTGCCTTCTCTGCACCAAAACTTGTATTAAAGTGCCCTCTAGGAGCCAAAATATGAACTAAAGTGCCCTTTTGGGAACTAAACGCCATGTTAAAATGCCCTCTAACACTTTTTAACACACACTTTGGCTGCTAAAGTGCCCATTTCTATAACTTGTATGAATCTAAAGTGCCCTCTTCAGTGGTGAGGATGCGCTACATGTGCCTTTTTTCCACCGTTAGACCGTTAGCATCCGTTAGACTGTTGCTTTTCTGGGAGCCGATTTATTTCATTGTCTCAGATTCTGCAGATTTCATCTCGATCAGTGTGAATTTTCTTTGTGAACCTGTAAATGAAGAATCGGTGAGAGGTCCTGAGGTGCTGCTGCACACACTCTCAGCTTGTTATCATGATGCAGGCTGCCCTGTTAACACCTATTCACTGTTTCTGCCATGCAAACCTCATGCATTCCTATTAATAATTCACGTAAATACTAATAATCACATTAATGCTGCTAGGATCCGTGTATTTCACCTGTTGCTTGATACTCAACTAATACTGTTTTACTGTCTTTTCTGCTCATTTCATTGTTTCACCTTTTCCTCCACAGATGCTCGTCTAGCACCAAACAGACAAATTTAGCGAGTGTGTGGTGAACATAGAGAAACATTTAGCAGCTAAAGACTATTATTTCCCTCTGGAGTCCATGCAAATCTCTTATTGCAGGTTGAGAAATAAGCAAAATGTTGTTTTGCAACGGCAGGAAAATCTTTAAAGGGAAACTGGTGATTTATATTTTAGATTTTATACATTTATCTGGATTTGAGCCGTTTGTGTGATTATTTAATTGTCTCCTTTATAATAAACGTCTTACAGAATATATTCTATATATTTCAAGTTGTTTGTGCACAAGGCAAAATGTGCACTAAAGTGCCCTCTTGGGAGCAAAATCCTTGTTAAAGTGCCTTCTCTGCACCAAAATTTGTGTTAAAGAGCCCTCTAGGCCTAAAAAATGCATCAAAGTGCCCTCTAGGAGCCAAAATGTGCACTAAAGTGCCCTTTTGGGAGCTAAAAAGCATGTTAAAGTGTCTTCTAGGAGGCAAATGTGCACTAAAGTGCCCTTTTGGGAGCTAAAAAGCATGTTAAAGTGTCTTCTAGGAGTCAAAATGTGCACTAAAGTGCCCTTTTGGGAGCTAAAAAGCATGTTAAAGTGTCTTCTAGGAGGCAAATGTGCACTAAAGTGCCCTTTTGGGAGCTAAAAAGCATGTTAAAGTGCCCTCTAGGAGTCAAAATGTGCACTAAAGTGCCCTTTTGGGAGATAAAATGTGTGCTAAAGTGCCCTCTTGGGAGCAAAAACCCTTGTTAATGTGCCTTCTCTGCACCAAATTTTGTGTTAAAGAGCACTCTAGGCCTAAAAAATGCATCAAAGTGCCCTCTAGGAGCCAAAATGTGCACTAAAGTGCCCTTTTGGGAGCTAAAAAGCATATTAAAGTGCCTTCTAGGAGGCAAAATGTGTGCTAAAGTGCCCTCTTGGGAGCAAAATCCTTGTTAAAGTGCCTTCTCTGCACCAAAATTTGTGTTAAAGAGCCCTCTAGGCCTAAAAAATGCATCAAAGTGCCCTCTAGGAGCCAAAATGTGCACTAAAGTGCCCTTTTGGGAGCTAAAATCTTTTGAAGTGCCTTATCTGCACCAAAATGTGTGTAAAGTACTCTCTTGGAAGCTCCAGGAGTCAAAAATGTGTGCTAAAGTGCCCTTTTGGGAGCTAAAATCTGTTTTAAAGTGCCTTATCTGCACCAAAATGTGTATTAAAGTGCCCTCTAGGCCTAAAATATGCACTAAAGTGCCCCCTTGGGAGGGATTCTCTAGTTCTAAACCCAACTTTTTCACATCAAAGATCCTTAAACTTTATTTATTAGCATTTATAGCAAGAAAACTGGCCTGAGATGAAGCGTTGAAAGCTAAATTTAAACGTGCACAACTGGATATTTGATTTGTACAGAACAAATAATAGGAAATGGTCCAGCATCGTCACAGCCAGGAGCTCAGCTGTGGATCTTTTTACTGCTAAAGCTTTGATTGCAAATTGCAACAACAGCCTTGGAAACGGACGATTTTTCCATTTTCTGTTCCATCCATCAGAATTCCAGAGTGGAATTCTGTGTGGAGTTTGGTGTAGAATTGAAATCTAGGAGGAAAAAGGTATAAATTACCAAATAATCGCTGCGTCCAGGTGTTTTATTTTGGTAAATAAGAAACAGTTCCAAGTAAATTCAAGGTCAATTTCTTGTTTTATTGCTTATTTTTCTATCACCATGGCGTCGTCCATTACCTACGACATGAAATTCAAACTTTCTGTAGGAAAATAGGCAAATAGTGATGCTATAGTTAAACTTCTTAGCATGTTATTGATGCTATAGTTAAACTTCTTAGCATGTTATTGATGCTATAGCTAAACTTCTTAGCATGTTATTGATGCTATAGTTAAACTTCTTAGCATGTTATTGATGCTATAGTTAAACTTCTTAGCATGTTATTGATGCTATAGTTAAACTTCTTAGCATGTTATTGATGCTGTAGTTAAACTTCTTAGCATGTTATTGATGCTGTAGCTAAACTTCTTAGCATGTTATTGATGCTATAGTTAAACTTCTTAGCATGTTATTGATGCTATAGTTAAACTTCTTAGCATGTTATTGATGCTATAGTTAAACTTCTTAGCATGTTATTGATGCTATAGTTAAACTTCTTAGCGTGTTATTGATGCTATAGTTAAACTTCTTAGCATGTTATTGATGCTATAGCTAAACTTCTTAGCATGTTATTGATGCTGTAGTTAAACTTCTTAGCATGTTATTGATGCTATAGTTAAACTTCTTAGCATGTTATTGATGCTGTAGTTAAACTTCTTAGCATGTTATTGATGCTATAGTTAAACTTCTTAGCATGTTATTGATGCTATAGTTAAACTTCTTAGCATGTTATTGATGCTGTAGTTAAACTTCTTAGCATGTTATTGATGCTATAGTTAAACTTCTTAGCATGTTATTGATGCTATAGTTAAACTTCTTAGCATGTTATTGATGCTATAGTTAAACTTCTTAGCATGTTATTGATGCTATAGTTAAACTTCTTAGCATGTTATTGATGCTATAGTTAAACTTCTTATCATGTTATTGATGCTATAGTTAAACTTCTTAGCATGTTATTGATGCTGTAGTTAAACTTCTTAGCATGTTATTGATGCTATAGTTAAACTTCTTAGCATGTTATTGATGCTATAGTTAAACTTCTTAGCGTGTTATTGATGCTATAGTTAAACTTCTTAGCATGTTATTGATGCTATAGTTAAACTTCTTAGCGTGTTATTGATGCTATAGTTAAACTTCTTAGTATGTTATTGATGCTATAGTTAAACTTCTTAGCATGTTATTGATGCTATAGTTAAACTTCTTAGCATGTTATTGATGCTATAGTTAAACTTCTTAGCATGTTATTGATGCTGTAGTTAAACTTCTTAGCATGTTATTGATGCTGTAGTTAAACTTCTTAGCGTGTTATTGATGCTATAGTTAAACTTCTTAGCGTGTTATTGATGCTATAGTTAAACTTCTTAGCATGTTATTGATGCTGTAGTTAAACTTCTTAGCATGTTATTGATGCTATAGTTAAACTTCTTAGCATGTTATTGATGCTATAGTTAAACTTCTTAGCATGTTATTGATGCTATAGTTAAACTTCTTAGCGTGTTATTGATGCTATAGTTAAACTTCTTAGCATGTTATTGATGCTATAGTTAAACTTCTTAGCATGTTATTGATGCTATAGTTAAACTTCTTAGCGTGTTATTGATGCTATAGTTAAACTTCTTAGCATGTTATTGATGCTATAGTTAAACTTCTTAGCGTGTTATTGATGCTATAGCTAAACTTCTTAGCATGTTATTGATGCTATAGTTAAACTTCTTAGCATGTTATTGATGCTATAGTTAAACTTCTTAGCATGTTATTGATGCTATAGTTAAACTTCTTAGCATGTTATTGATGCTATAGTTAAACTTCTTAGCGTGTTATTGATGCTATAGCTAAACTTCTTAGCGTGTTATTGATGCTATAGTTAAACTTCTTAGCATGTTATTGATGCTATAGTTATAGTAATAACTCTTAATATGTCGTGGTAACATACCAGACACGTAATCAGTTGTCATGTAACGTTTTATTTTGAAATTGTTCCTGTTCTTGATGTTGGATTTTATCAATTAATTTCCCCAAAAATGCAACTTATATATGTTTTTACCTTCTTTATTATGCATTTTAAGGCCGGTGCGACTTATAGTCCGGAAAATACGGTAGTTAAAACGAAAACTACGGAAGTGCTATACCCCCCCCCCGCCCCCCCGGCTATGATGAATCTGTCCGTGATCTGCCGGTAACGTATGAGTGTTTTCCGCCGCCGCTCCTTAAATCCGGTTTCCACTCGTCCCCTAATCTACCTGTGGGACTTTTACAGATTGGAAATAGATCACTCCGTGTACCTGCAGTGATTTTCCCGCCCTGGCTGGATGATTATTGGCAGGTTTTTTTGGACGGGACGGAGGGGGGGGAGGGTTGAACGAATGCATTTCTGCAGATGACTGTGAGGCAAGCAGAGATTGAATTCTCACTCTCCTCCTTCTCCGGTGTGTGTGTGTGTGTGTGTGTGTGTGTGTGGTGGGGAAATGGGTGAGTCTCCTAGAAATAGGCAGTGATAGATGAGGTACATGGAAGAAGACAGCTACCCCTGCTCTCCAGCCCGGCTGAATCAGGAAACTGTCTGCCAACTAAATGCCTTCTCCCCTCCCTTCCCCCTCACACTCTCATTATAATTTTCTCCCTTTTTCTCCCTCTTGGCTTCCTCCCTCTCCCTCTGCTTACGAATCAATCGTTTTGTTAGTGCTTACCAGACAACAGATCTTTAGTCATTATGAGATTGCGCTTTATATCACCGCTTAATGAGCACTACGCCCACTGCAAGCATTCCAGGCTGCAGCTAATGGGCAAGAAAAGCAACACTTTTCTTTCGCTTTTCTCCTATTTTTGTTTTTTTTTTCTCCGTATTTCTGATTCCAGCCTTTCAATTCTGCTGATCTGAAGCCATTATTTGTCTTTGTGTGTAAATATTCAGATATATGATCGGATATTGGGTTTTCTCCTCCGCCGCAGACGCAAATCTGACTCAAAGGATAATATGAGAAAGTTTTTGAAAATACAAAACATGGTTATGTAACGGGTAAAAAACAAACGGATTTATTTCAAGGAATGTTTCAATGATTTAATGTTTTACCAAAACTCAAAGATGAGAGAAAAAGTCCAAAAAATAAAACAGATTAGTGAATCAGAACTGAGTGAATCACAAGAGTTAAAATGGCTAACTGTACATAAAGTAGTTAAACTAGCTAACTGTATATAAAGTAGTTTAATTAACTAACTGTATATAAAGTAGTTAAACTAGCTAACTGTATATAAAGTAGTTAAACTAGCTAACTGTATATAAAGTAGTTAAACTAGCTAACTGTATATAAAGTAGTTAAACTAGCTAACTGTTCATAAAGTAGATAAACTAGCTAACTGTATATAAAGTAGTTAAACTAGCTAACTGTATATAAAGTAGTTAAACCAGCTAACTGTTTATATAGTAGTTAAACTAGCTAACTGTATATAAAGTAGTTAAACTAGCTAACTATATATAAAGTAGTTAAACTAGCTAACTGTATATAAAGTAGTTAAACTAGCTAACTGTATATAAAGTAGTTAAACTAGCTAACTGTATATAAAGTAGTTAAACTAGATAACTGTATATAAAGCAGATAAACTAGCTAACTGTTTATAAAGTAGTTAAACTAGCTAACTGTATATAAAGTAGTTAAACTAGCTAACTGTTCATAAAGTAGATAAACTAGCTAACTTTATTTAAAGTAGTTAAACTAGCTGTTTATAAATTAAACTAGCTAACTGTATATAAAGTAGTTAAACTAGCTAACTGTATATAAAGTAGTTCAGCTAGCTAGCTGTTTATAAATTAAACTAGCTAACTGTATATAAAGTAGTTAAACTAGCTAACTGTATATAAAGTAGTTCAGCTAGCTAACTGTTTATAAATTAAACTAGCTAACTGTATTTAAAGTAGTTAAACTAGCTGTTTATATAATTAAACTAGCTAAATGTATATAAAGTAGTTAAAATAGCTAGTTGTGTATAAAGTAGTTAAACTAGCTAACTGTGTATATATAGTAGTTAAACTAGCTAACTGTATTTAAAGTTGTTAAACTAGCTAACTGTTTATAAAGTAGTTAAAATAGCTAACTGTATATAAAGTAGTTAAACTAGCTAACTGTAATTAAAGTAGATAAACTAGCTAACTGTATTTAAAGTAGTTAAACTAGCTAACTTTATATAAAGTAAATAAACTAGCTAACTGTATTTAAAGTAGTTAATAACTATATATATTTACTTTATATTTATAAAGTAGTAAAACTAGCTATCTTTATATAAAGTAGTTAAACTAGCTGTTTATAAAGTAGATAAACTAGCTAACTGTTTATAAGCTAGTTAAACTAGCTAACTAGGACTTAATTAGAACTTTTAAACTTTAATTCTACCTCTAGGGAGCTAAACATGTGCTAAAATGCCCTCTTTGTTCTAAAAAGCCAAATTAGAGAGCTAAGAAGAGTGTTAAAGTTCCCTCTTGTGACTTAAAACGTGTTAAATGTCCCTCAAGCTAAAAGTACAAGTGCTAAAGAGTGTTAAATTTCCCTCTAGGATGCCCTCTAGATTGCCTGCTTGGGATCTAAAATGCTTGATAAAGTGCCCTCTAGGAGCCAAAACATGTGCTAAAGTGCCCTAATGAGAACACAAGAGTGCTAAAGTGCCCACCAGGAACCAAACACATGCTAAAATGCCCTCTTGGGGCATCTCAATTTATTGGTATAGCCCAAAATCACAGATTCACACCAATGGGCTTTACACCCTGTCCTTAGACCCTAGAGTTATTGTGTCCATTGAGCCGGGTCAAAGGTCGGCCCATGACGGTCGGCGGCCATCTTTGACCGTCGACCTTTTTGTAAAAGCCTCCTTGTTGAAGCCCGCTTCTCAAAAAGCTAAACGCCGCTTTTCCATCCCTTGCTCCTCTATTCATTGCTTGGATAAACGTACCAGGAGCCGCTGCCGCCGCCGCCGCCGTGGGCCACGCTTTGAGTGATCCGACGTCCCCGCCGACCCGAAAGATGACTTTTTAAAGAACGGCATAAGTGACGGAGGACGGGGCGGCGAAACGGAGGGAATCAAATCAGCGTAAGCAGAAAAGGTTAGGAGACAAAACACGAGGAGGAGGAAAAGGCGGGGGAGGGAGCGTATCCACACAGGCGCTCTTCAGAAATCTTTTTACAGTAATTGAGACGTATTACACACTCGACTGCTCATCATTCAATAAAACGGCTAAACGCCGGGGTGTGGATTAGCATGCAGCCGAGGCAGGTTGGTCCTCCATCAAGGATTCTGCGTTTTAATCGGAAGTTAACGCTGTACAAACGGCACTAAGTTCTTAATTAGCCTAACGTGAAGTCATCATCGCTTCACCAATTGGGAACTGAAGGCGTTAGTGGAGCAATGAAACACAATAAACCCAATAACGGAGCTTATTCAGTCCGTTTATATGGAGTTCTGAAGCCGGCTGGGCTTGTTTTATAGAGAATTAATGCGCGTTGGTCGTCAATTTACACTGGTTTTGGAAAAATGGAGGATTTACAATCAATTTGCTGCTGTTTTCTATGTTTTCTTCAGCATTTAAACTGCATTAACTGCAACCAACGACTGCTTGATTGATGTTCAACAGGCCACAACCTAAAGATCATGAGTTTACTATTATAGAAGAATAAAGAAACCAGGAAATAATCAGATTTTAGAAGCTGGAACCAAAGAAATTTGGACATTTTCTTCTTTAAAATGTCTCAAATCGATTAATCAATCAACAAAATAGTTGATTAAAGTAAAAGTTGGAAACTAATTGATTAATGGTATTACTAGCACATTTATAATCATATTAATCTGTAATGATGTTAATTATAAAGGCCTTATTACAACTAACAACTATTTTGATGGTTGATTAATTACCCATTATTGATTAATCTACTGATTAACGATTAATCGATTAGTTCTTTGGTTCTTAAAATGGTGTAAAATGTCAATAAAAGTCCAGATTAAACAAAAATCATCAGTTTATTATTATAGAAAACTAAAGAAACCAGGAAATAACCAGATTTTAGAAGCTGGAACCAGAGAATTTGGACATTTTCTATTTAAAAATGACTCAAATCGATTAATCGATTAGTTGTTTGGTTCATAAAAAGGTGTTAAATGTTGATTGATGTTTCCCAAAGATCCACAATCTAAAGATCATCAGTTTATTATTATAAAAGACTAAAAGAAGCAGGAAATAATTACATTTTAGAAGCTGAAACAAGAGAATTTGGACATTTTCTTCTTTAAAATGACTCAAATCGATTAATCAACCAACTAAATAATTGCTGATTAATGTAAAAGTTGTAAACTAATTGATTAATAGTTTCAGTTCTACTATTACTAGCACATTTATAATCATATTAATGTGTAATAATGTTAATAAACATCTTATAAAAGCCTTATACAACTGTTTTTATGGTTGATTAATTACCCATTATTGATTAATCTACTGATTAACGATTAATCAATTAGTTCTTTGGTTCTTAAAATGCTGTAAAATGTCAATAAAAGTCAAAGATTCAACCTTAAATGTCTGTTTTTTGTCCAGAAATCATCAGCTTATTATTATAGAAAACTAAAGAAACCAGGAAATAATCAGAGAATTTGGACATTTTCTAATTAAAAATGACTCAAATCAATTAATAAATTATCAAAACGGTTGATTATTAATGTAGTTTTCAGCTAATTAACTATCATTTCAGCTCTAATCACCAGAAATTCTGCATTTATTGCTTGTATTCTAGTATTTTCATATATTTTGCCCTTTGAACTATTGACATTACTCAGTAATAATGAGTGTTTGAGGCATTTTTTTTCCATATTTTACATCAGAATCTGCTTTAATTAACACCACAAATGAGGATTAACTCTTAAAATCTTTATTTTATTCATGTTTTATCCAAAGTTTTCATCATTTTCCTCCTCCTGAACCAGGAAATCAGTCCTAAAAAGGCGTTTAGTTGCTTCAATGTCTCAATCCATTAAACCATTAAAATGGTGAAAATAATATATATTGCAAACAAATGAGGGAAAAGTTGTAAACATAGTCTCTAATCTAGAATGCTAAATAATAAATAATTAAATAAATAAATACATTTAATTTGGGCAAATTTCAGTAGAATTTTAGTGTGCTTATTTTTTTAATTAATTAATTAATTAATTTTTAGAAAAAAGAAAAATCGCCATTTTTATTTTATTATTTCATTCATTTTATTTTTAATTTTTATTTTATTATATCATTTATTTAATTTTTTTTATTTTAAAATTTAATTTAATTTGTGCAAATTTCAGTAGAATTTTATTTTTTTCTTAAATTTTTTTAGAAAAAAAGAAAAATCTGCATTTATTTTATTACTTCATTAATTTTATTTTAAATTAGTATTTTATTATATCATTTATTTCATTTTTTTTATTTAAAATAATTTAATTATTTTTTTTTTCTTGGAGAAAAATTCCAAAAAGTGAAACAACCCAAATTATTTATTTTTATTTTATTATTTAATTTATTTAATTTATTATTTCTTCTCTTATTACTCATCTCATGACCCCTGACCTTTATCTGCTGACCCTTTGGAGGGGCCTGACCCTTAGGTTTGGAACCACTGGATTAAACTGTGTAGAGTATATGATGATATAATAATAATAATAGTAATAATAACGTATATTATTTCAAACTTATCCATAGAAAAATACCAGTCGGCCATGACATAACAGGAACACACACACACACACACACACACACACACACACACACGCGTGGTCCACTTCACACACCGGTTGCTCGTGGAGCTAATTTAATTTTCCAGCGAGGATCTTTTCTATCAGCGCTGACCCACACTGCCATTATGCTGCTGATGATAATCAATCTCAAATCAATTAGGTGGTAATTGCTGAGTCAATGGGGGAGGCTGGTTAAATATTGATAAGTGTCTAAAAGGCCCATCAGGCTGTATTGACAGCACGGAGACAGACAGCGCTGGTTGGGATGGTGGTGGGGGGGGATGGGGGGGGGTGGAGCGATGGCTTAGGGGCTCGGGTCGTATTCTACAGTCGGCCAATCGATGCCAACGCTGCACTCGCTGCTGTTCCTCTGTTCATAACCTTCATATCATCAGCTGCTACTACCTGCTCTGCAGCTCTGAAACAATCAACACCGTAACCTTCATAAAAAAAACACACGGGGCTGTGGGCAAAGTTTTCATTTAGGACCAGTGGCGGGCAGAGTTTTTGAAGGGCAGGTGTGAAAAGGAATTAAAAAAAAGGCACATTAGCACGTTCTCGCCATTGAAGAGGGCACTTTTTGGGTCAGAGAGGGCACTTTAGCGCATGTTTTGGCTATAAGAGGGCACTTTAGCAAAGGTTTTAGCTTTTAAAAGGGCAGTTTAGCACACATTTTGGTTCATAGAGGGCACTTTAGCACAAGTTTTGGCTCAGAGAGGGCACTTCAGCACATGTTTTAGCTTCTAAGAGAACAGTTTAGTGCATATTTTGGTTGCTAGAGGGCACTTTAGCACAGGTTTTAGCTTCTAAAAGAACAGTTTAGTGCATATTTTGGTTGCTAGAGGGCACTTTAGCACAGGTTTTAGCTTCTAAAAGGGCAGTTTAGCACACATTTTGGCTCATAGATGGCACTTTAGCACATGTTTCGGCTATGAGAGGGCACTTTAGCAAAGGTTTTAGCTTCTAAGAGAACAGTTTAGTGCATATTTCGATTGCTAGAGGGCACTTTAGCACAGGTTTTAGCTTCTAAAAGGGCAGTTTAGCGCATATTTCGATTGCTAGAGGGCATTTGAACACTTTCACATGCATTTTAGTGGGCACTGAAGCACACGTTTGTCTCCTAGAGGGCACTTTAGTCCACATTTATGCACTTCAACACGTTTTAGCTCTGAGAGGGCACTTTAGCATGTTTCGGCTCATAGAGGGCACTTTAACACATGTTTTAGCTTCTAAGAGAACAGTTTAGCGCATATTTCGATTGCTAGAGGGCACTTTAGCACAGGTTTTAGCTTCTAAAAGAACAGTTTAGCGCATATTTCGATTGCTAGAGGGCATTTTAACACTTTCACATGCATTTTAGTGGGCACTGAAGCACATGTTTGTCTCCTAGAGGGCACTTTAGTCCACATTTTGGCACTTTAACAAATGTTTTAGCTCTGAGAGGGCACTTTAGCATATGTTTTGGCTCTGAGAGGGCACTTTAGCAAAGGTTTTAGCTTTTAAAAGGGCAGTTTAGCGCACATTTTGGCTCATAGAGGGCCCTTTAGCACATGTTTTGGCTCATAGAGGGCACTTTAACACATGTTTTAGCTTCTAAGAGAACAGTTTAGTGCATATTTTGGTTGCTAGAGGGCACTTTAGCACAGGTTTTAGCTTCTAAAAGAACAGTTTAGTGCATATTTCGATTGCTAGAGGGCATTTGAACATTTTCACATGCATTTTAGTGGGCACTGAAGCACATGTTTGTCTCCTAGAGGGCACTTTAGTCCACATTTTGGCTCCTAGAGGTCACTTTAACACATATTTTAGCTCTTTACATACACTTTACATGCATTGTAGCTCCCAAAAGGGGAACTTTAGCATATTTTGGCTCCTAGAGGGCACTTCAATATGCAGTGTAGCTCCCAAGAGGGCACTTTAGCACACATTTTGGTTCATAAAGGGCACTTGAGCAAAGGTTTTAGCTTCTAAGAGGGCATTTTAACACGTTTTAGCTCTTAGAGGGCACTTTAACATGCATTTAAGTGGGCACTGTAGCACATTTCCGGCTCCTAAAGGGCAGTTTAGCACATGTTTTTGCCCCGAGCCACATTGGTGCATGTTTTAGCTCCTACAAGGGCACTTTAACATGCATTATAGCTCCAAAGAGGGCACTTTAGCACACATTTTGGCTCCTAGAAGGCACGTTAACACACTTTGTGGCCCCTATGAGGCACTTTAGCATGTGTTTTACAACAATTTGGCCACATTTTAGCTCCTAGACGGCACTTTTTTTGGCTTATAGACGGTACTTTAACTCGTAATAA
Source organism: Lepturacanthus savala (assembly GCA_030544235.1). NCBI lineage: Eukaryota > Metazoa > Chordata > Actinopteri > Scombriformes > Trichiuridae > Lepturacanthus > Lepturacanthus savala. The sequence goes on along the minus strand of CM060476.1, from coordinate 2,139,286 downwards.
ATGCAGCAGCAGCACAAACTTCTTTACTCACAATTAAAACAGAATTTGCTGCAGGTTTTTCTGCCTCTCGGAGCAGGATTCCACCGCGTGGATTGTTGGTTTATAACCTCCCACTGAACCCAAATGAATGTTAAATTAGTCACATTATTCTCTCAAAGAAAAAGGCAGAGAGGCAAAACTGTTTGAGTAAAGTGTTTGACGTTATTTATTCAGTGTGACATTACTGCAGGAATATTTTAATGGGACTGGTCGACCTCGCTACGACTTTATTTCTGCAGCTTTTCTCTGCTGGACATTCTGTTTCTGAGGGAGAAAGGTCTTTTTTTTTTTTACAGATATGTATAAAGATATTCACAAAAGCTTTTTAGACAATCAATCAACAAAAAGAATCGACAAACGAAAGAAAATGCTTTTGTAGGAGGAGAATGTTAATGGTCTAATCGCATTTCTCCAGAGGTTCTAACATACCTTCTCAAATATCTCAGCACTGACTTGTTAGAATTCCTTCCAGGCAGAAAACACAAACCTCGTTTTATGCAACTTTCTGTTACTTCAACAACATTTGATAAATCTTCATTTTCAAACGTCAAACATACTAATTTCTTTACTCTGAACTGGCGTCTAATACATGATGAGATAGAGAAAAAGAAAGATTTGATTTTTATCAAATTTGCACTAAAAGTTGTGCTGTACATTTTAGCACTTAGAGGGCACTTTAGCGCACATTTTGGCTCCTAGAGGGCACTTTAGCACCTGTTTTAGCTCCCAATAGGCACTTTAACATGCAGTGTAGCTAACAAGAGAGCACTTGAGCAAAGGTTTTAGCTTCTAAGAGGGCATTTTAACACATTTTAGCTCTTAGAGGGCACTTTAACATGCATTTAAATGGGCACTGTAGCACATTTTTGGCTCCTAGAGGGCATGTTAACATTAGCACACATTAGCATTAGCACATGTTTTAGCTCCTACAAGGGCACTTTAACATGCATTGTAGCTCCCAAGAGGGCACTTTAGCACAGGGTTTAGATCCCTTAAGCAAAGATTTTAGCTTCTAAGAGGGCATTTTAACACATTTTAGCTCCTAGAGGGTACTTCAATATGTAGTGTAGCTCTCAAGAGGGCACTTTAGCTCACATTTTGGCTCACAGAAGGCACTTTAGCACATGTTTTAGATGCCAATAGGGCACATTAACATGCATTGTAGCTCCCTAGAGAGCACTTCAGCCAAGAATTCAATTCAATTAAAGGGCATTTTAACAAATTTTAGCTCCCAATAGGGCACTTGGGCAAAGATTTTAGCTTATAAGAGGGCATTTTAGCACATATTTTGGTTTCTAGAGGGCATTTTAACACACTTTAGCTCCTAGAAGGCACTTCAATACGCACTGTAGCTCCCAAGAGGGCACTTTAGGACACATTTTAGCTCCTAGTGGGCACTTTAGCACAGGTTTTAGCTCCCTTGAGCAAACATTTTATCTTCTAAGAAGGCATTTTCGCACATTTTGGTTGCTAAAGGGCATTTAACACATTTTAGCTCCTAGAGGGCACTTTAGCACAGGTTTTAGCTCTCAATAGGGCACTTTAACATGCATTGTAGCTCCATAGACAGCACTTGAGCAAAGATTTTAGCTTCTAAGAGGGCATTTTAGCACATATTTCGGTTGCTAAAGGGCATTTTAACACAATTTGGCTCCTAGAGGGCATTTCAATATGTAGTGTAGCTCCCAAGAGGGCACTTTAGCACAGGTTTTAGCTCCCAATAGGGCACTTTAACATCCATTGTAGCTCCCTAGAGAGCACTTGAGCAAAGATTTTAGCTCCCAAGAGGGCACTTTAGCACACATTTTAGCTCCTAGAGGGCACTTTAGCACAGGTTTGAGCTCCCTTGAGCAAAGAATTTAGCTTCTAAGAGGGCATTTTAGCACACGTTTTGGTTGCTAGAGGGCATTTTAACACACTTTAGCTCCTAGAGGGCACTTCAATATGTCGTGTAGCTACCAAGAGGGCACTTTAGCGCACATTTTAGCTCCTAGAGGGCACTTTAGCACAGGTTTTAGCTCCCTTGAGCAAAGATCTTACCTTCTAAGAAGGCATTTTAGCGCACATGTTGGTTGCTAGAGGGCATTTTAACACATTTTAGCTCCTAGAGGGCACTTTAGGACACATTTTGGCTCTGAGAGGGCACTTTAGCACAGGTTTTATCCCTCAATAGGGCACTTAAACATGCATTTTAGCTCCTCAGAGAGCATCAATATGTTCATAATTAAGCAAAAATTACTTTTCACCACTGTACAAACGCCGCTCTTTGCATAATTAGCCTTGTCTTATATGAAGTTTATTATTTGGCAATTTATTCTAAGCATTTACTGTTTCTGCATCTTTTTCAGAGTAAACTGAACTGAAAATATAGATTTTAGCAGTTTGAGTTGCATTAAGTCTAAAGCCCCAAAAAAGGGGGCGATGAGCAAAGGACTTTTCCCTAATTATCGTCCCGGCTAAACATGCTGCGCTGGTTAAATGACGTTTGCAACAGCCGCAACCTCTGGCTGCTTCAACAGCTACTTCCTGACACTCCCAATCAGCCTGATTGATTGGATCCCGAGCGTCTCGGGGCCTCTGATTGGCAGCTTAATGACGGCGGGGGAGGGGGGGAAACGGCTAAAAGGAGACAGGCCCGTTTTATGGTGCTTGGCTAATCCAAGTAGCTTTTTTAGCTTGTTCTTTAACGTTCGGCGTAAGTCACTCGGGTCGTTGGTCCGGGACAAAAGCAGCGTCAGGAAAATATTCATCAATAATAATCTGTCTGGTTGCTTTTCTTCAGCTTTCCCCCCTAAAATAGTCACATTTGTCCAGATTAGAGGCCGGCGGAGCCCAATTTTCCCTTAAAACGGATCAATCTCACAACGACTGATGCCGACTGTCGAGGTAGAAGCGACTCTGACAAATACTCAAAGCTCAAAGGGAGCCGCAGATTAGACGCGACGTGATCCGTCTTCCGAGGACCGTAGCGGCCGTCATGTTAGCATCCATCTGCATTTGTTTCCCATAGGCAGTTAATAGCGTTAGCCTTTGGAAAAGGGCTATTAGCCGATGCTTTCCGCCGCCTTTAAGGCTCATAAATCAAAAAGCGGGTCGTCTCGAGCCCCCTTTGCCCCTTGAAATCCAAAAGTGCCCTTTTTTTTAAAGCACTTTATGTTTAAAGTAACGTGATTTAATGCGTTTCTGTCATTCTGAGGCTGTAGCAGGTTCAGTTTAAAGCAGATAATGAAGGGAAAAGGCTGCTTGAAATGTGAGTTTATCTCATTTATCAATAGTTTGTTCTAAACAGCAAAATTCATATAAACCTTAATTTCACTCACTTTTTTTTAAAGGAAAAAGAGTCAAGAGAGTTGTTGAATATGTTCTGATGTAGAAAACATTTCAAACTAATTCATGAAAATCTCCATTTTTCTCTCATTATTTGCATAAATTTGCAATAGCATCAACACTCATATTTCAATGGAAAACAATCACATTTTTTTTATTTTTGCTGGCATATATATTTTTTTATTCTAATAAGTGTTGTAATTGGCCAGTGACATGGGTAGAATGACACGTTTAGGCTCCTAGAGGGCACTTTAGCACACTTTCTAGCTCCTAGAGGGCACTTTACCATGCTTTTTATCTCCCTAGAGCTCCCTTCAACTCCCTAGAGGGCACTTTAGCACACTTTCTAGCTCCTAGAGGCCACTTTAGCTCGTTTAGCGCCTAAAAGGACACTTTAGCACACGCAAGGCTCCTAGAGGGCACTTTACTATGCTTTTTTAACTCCCTAAAGCTCCCTTTACCTCTCTTTAGCACACATTTAAGCTCCTAGAGGGCACTTTAGCACGTGATTAGCTCCCAAGAGGACACTTTAGCACACATTCTAGCTCCAAGATGGCACTTTAGCACATGTTTAGGCTCCAAAAGGGCACTTTAACATTCTTTCTACCTCCCAGAGGGCACTTTAGCACATGTTTAGCCCCCAAAAGGGCACTTTAACATACTTTTTAGCTCCCAGGGGGTACTTTAGCACACATTTAAGGTCCTAGAGGGCACTTTAGCACACATTCTAGCTCGCAAGATGACACTTTAGCACAGATTGTGGCTCCTGAAGAGCACTTTAGCACACTTTCTAGCTCCTAGAGGCCACTTTAGCTCGTTTAGCGCCTAAAAGGACACTTTAGCACATGCAAGGCTCCTAGAGGGCACTTTACTATGCTTTTTTAACTCCCTAAATCTCCCTTTACCTCTCTTTAGCACGTGATTAGCTCCCAAGAGGACACTTTAACATTCTTTTTAGCTCCTAGAGGGCACTTTAACATGCTTTTCATCTCCCTAGAGGTCCCTTTAACTCCCTAGAAAGCACTTTACCACACATTCTAGCTCACAAGATGGCAGTTTAGCACAGATTTTGGCTCCTGGAGAGCACTTTAACACATATTATGGCTCCTAAGAGGACACTTTATCAAGTTTTTTAGCTCCAGAGAGCTCTCGTTAGCTCATAGAGGGCACTTTAGCATGCTTTTTGTCTCCCTAGAGCTCCCTTTTTAGCTCTTTAGCACACATTCTAGCTCACAAGATGACACTTTAGCACCGATTTTGGCTCCATGAGAGCACTTTAGCACACTTTCTATCTCATAGAGGACACTTTAACATTCTTTTTTAGCTCCAAGAGGGCACTTTAGCATACATTCTAGCTCACAAGATGGCACTTTAGCACATATTTTGGCTCCAGGAGAGCACTTTAGCACACTTTCTAGCTCCTAGAGGGCACTTTAGCACATGATTAGCCCCCAAAAGGGCACTTTAACATTCTTTTTAGCTCCAAAGAGGATACTTTAGCACACTTTCTAGCTCCTAGAGGGCACTTTAACATTCTGTTTAGCTCCAAAGAGGATACTTTAGCACACTTTCTAGCTCCTAGAGGGCACTTTAGCACATGTTTAGCCCCCAAAAGGACACTTTAGCACACTTTATAGCTCCTAGAGGGCACTTTAGCACATGTTTAGCACCTAAGAGGACACTTTAACATTCTTTTTAGCTGTCTGTAATGTTTTAAAATCATGTTCCATGTTCTTCTTTTTAAGCTCATCAGAAAATCCTCTTCTCATGAGTAAACATGACGCTCTCCTCGTCTTTTACTCGTCCTGTCCTTGCTCGTCTTTCATCCTAACGAGGTCTCCGTGTCTCTATAGGACTCCTACAGCTCCAGTTGTGCAGTTTTCTTAATTCATTTCTAATCTCTTTCTAATCTGACCCGCCGTGTGCTGCCGTTTTTCTCCTTAAACGTTTAAAAGTAACGATTAAACTCTTTGAAACAGGCTTTCTCCTCTTCATCTTTCGTCCCATTGTTGTCTCCTTTAATTTCCTTTCAGCAACAAGAAAAGGATCTTCATCATCTTCATCGAGGTGACGCCGTCCCAACGGTGTAAATTGTTGTGTAATTAGAGAATTAAAAGAGCATTTAGTCTTTTTAAAAGGCTTGTCGCGTGGAAGGGCTTTGATGTGCGCTTTATTCAATATGAACACAACCCGGGGGCAGAGGATATGCAGATCAGGCTGTGATAAGATGGAATAGCAGCCCGGCCAAGACTAATCCTGTAAAGGAAATCTTTTCTTTGAACCCGTTTCCCCGAGAATATGGATGAAATGAATTAACAGGCAGCTGCTTGTACGCCACCGCAGGACCTGAGCCAAAGCTGCTGCTGCTGCTAAAGTATCTGAGTAAAAGTACTCAGATACTTTAAGCATGCTAAAGTGGCCTCTAGGAGCCAAAACGCATGTTAAAATTCCCTCTTGGCAGCCAAAAAGTGGTTTGAAGTGCCCAAAATATGTCCGAAAGTGCCCTCTAGGAGCCAAAACGCATGTTAAAGTGCCCTCTTGGGAACTAAATGATGTGTTGGTGTCCTCTAGGAGCCAAAACATGTGCTAAAGTGCCCTTATGGCAGCCAAAACGTGGTCTGAAATGCTAAAAAGAGCTAAAAAGTGTGTTAACGTAAGTGTTTGGAATAAAGTGTCCTATTGGGAGCTAAGACGTGCTAAAATGCCCTCTTGGGAGCTCTACTGGGTGCTAAAGTGCCCTCTTTAGTGGCGAAGACACAAGAGAGTGCCCTTTTTATTAAAATTTTTTACCCCTCCCTTTCAAAACAGTGTGTGCATTCATGCTAAAGTGCCCTTTTAGGAGCTAAATCTTGTGCTAAAGTGCCCTCTTCAGTGGAGAAGACATGCTATAGTGCCCTTTTTATCCCTCCCTTTCAAAAACATCTGTGCATATGTGCTAAAGTGCCCTCTTTAATGGCGAAGACACGATATAATGCCTTTTTTTATTAAAACTTTTTACCCCTCCCTTTCAAAAAAAGTCTGCATTCATGCTAAAGTGCCCTCTTAGGAGCTAAATCATGTGCTAAAGTGCCCTCTTCAGTGGAGAAGACATGCTATAGTGCCCTTTTTATCCCTCCCTTTCAATAACATCTGTGAATATGTGCTGAAGTGCTCTCCTTGGAGCTAAAACATATGCTAAAGTGCCCGCTTGGGTGCTCTACCAGGTGCTAAAGTGCCCTCTTCAGTGGAGAAGACATGCCATAGTGCCCTTTTTACCCCTCCCTTTCAAAAAAAGTCTGCATTCATGCTAAAGTGCCCTCTTAGGAGCTAAATCATGTGCTAAAGTGCCCTCTTAGGAGCTAAATCATGTTCTAAAGTGCCCTTCTCAGTGGAGAAGACATGCTATAGTGCCCTTTTTGTTCCTTTTTTAAAAATTTGCATAAAAAAATAATGGAAACTCTGCTAAGTGCTACTTTTTTTGCATTTACCCATGTTTTTTTTGCTCTTACAATTTGTTAAAAGTGCTGGAAAAAGTACTTGGATACTTAAGTAAAAGTAGAAATACTGTAGTCAAAAATACCCATTTACAAGTAAAAGTACTGAATTGAAAACGTTAAGTAAAAGTACAAAAGTATTATCATCAAAATCTACTTAACACAATAAAAGTACATGTTATTATAGTATATTATACTACTGTTTTGAATCACTAAATAATGTGAGAGTAGTACTTTGGGTGTATTAATAGGAATATTACTGCATATTATGTGTATTTTTTTAAAATAGGGGTAAAAATACACAATATTCATACAGTTTTCACTCAAAATGCATAACAATTGTTAAAGAATCAGACTTTATTTTAATTTAAGCAGAATATTAACATTATTTAAATACATTTCCTAGTTTAATGTTGTATTTTTATCAGTGTAGAGAGTAGTGGGACATATAATGATGTGAAGTACCAGTTTCCAGTCGTGCTGATTTGGGCTGACAGCAGCATTCTGGGCGTTTTACAAAGTGAATGTGAGCAACAATATGAGGGAAAGTTTGTTACTAAAATGCATGTTCAGCAAAAGTGGCTTATGTTAAAAAACAGGAAGAGAATAATTCACCAGAGTCGTAAACATGGAACAAAGTGATGTATCGGTGCGATGGGAGATCAGCAACACTCTGCTGTTACCTGCAGTTTAACTCTACTTTCTGCATATAATTCAACATTCTGCTGGAGAATAAATCCACTCATGGCCCACGATGTGTGCTAAAGTGCCCTCATGGATGCCAGAACGTCCTAAAGTGCCCTCTAGGAGCTAAACTGTGTGCTCTTGGACGTGAATACATGGAATAAAATGTCCTCTTTGAAGCTAAAAAGCACACTAAAGTGCCCTCTTGGGGGCTAGAAAGCATGCTTAAGTGCCCTCTAGGAGCAAAAACATGTGCTAAAGTGCCCTCTAGGAGCCAAAACATGTGCTAAAGTGCCCTCTAGGAGCCAAAACATGTGCTAAAGTGCCCTCTAGGAGCCAAAACATGTGCTAAAGTGCCCTCTAGGAGCCAAAACGCATGTTAAAATTCCCTCTTGGGAGCTAAAACAAGGTGCTAAAATGGGCTAAAGGCTCCTCTTGGAAACTAAAAAATATGCTAAAGTACCCTTATGGCAAAACGTGGTCTGAAGTGCCCAAAACATGGCCGAAAGTGCCCTCTAGGAGCCAAAATGCATGCTAAAGTACCCTCTTGGGAGCCAAAAAGTCTTTAACATGCGTTTTAGCTCCCAAGAGGACATTTAAAGTGCCCTCTTGGGAACTAAATGATGTGTCTCTAGGAGCCAAAACATGTGCTAAAGTGCCAAATCGTGGTCTGAAGTGCTCTATTAGCCAATGGGCATATTAAAATGCTCTCTTGGGAGCTAAAAAGTGCATTAACGTATCTGGTTGGAAGCCAAAACGCGTAATAAAGTGTCCTATTGGGAGCTAAACCATGTGCTAAAGTGCCCTCTTGGGTGCTCTACCGGGTGCTAAAGTGCCCTCTTCAGTGGCAAAGACATGCTATAGTGCCCTTTTTATTAAAACTTTTTACCCATCCCTTTCAAAAAAGTCTGTGAATTCATGCTAAGGTTCCCTCTTAGGAGCTAAATCATGTTCTAAAGTGCCCTCTTCAGTGGCAAAGACATGCTATAGTGCCCTTTTTTTCCATTTTTACCCATCCTTTTCAAAAAAGTCTATGCATAAATGCTAAAGTGCCCTCTTAGGAGCTAAATCTTGTGCTAAAGTGCCCTCTTGGGAGCTTTTACCATGTGCTAAAGTGCCCTCTTCAGTGGCAAAGACATGCTATAGTGCCCTTTTTTTCATTTTTACCCATCCCTTTCAAACAAGTCTGTGCATTCATGCTAAGGTTCCCTCTTAGGAGCTAAATCATGTTCTAAAGTGCCCTCTTCAGTGGAGAAGACATGCTATAGTGCCCTTTTTTTCATTTTTACCCATCCCTTTCAAACAAGTCTGTGCATTCATGCTAAGGTTCCCTCTTAGGAGCTAAATCATGTTCTAAAGTGCCCTCTTCAGTGGCAAAGACATGCTATAGTGCCCTTTTTATTAAAACTTTTTACCCATCCCTTTCAAAAAAGTCTGTGAATTCATGCTAAGGTTCCCTCTTAGGAGCTAAATCATGTTCTAAAGTGCCCTCTTCAGTGGCAAAGACATGCTATAGTGCCCTTTTTTTCCATTTTTACCCATCCTTTTCAAAAAAGTCTATGCATAAATGCTAAAGTGCCCTCTTAGGAGCTAAATCTTGTGCTAAAGTGCCCTCTTGGGAGCTTTTACCATGTGCTAAAGTGCCCTCTTCAGTGGCAAAGACATGCTATAGTGCCCTTTTTTTCATTTTTACCCATCCCTTTCAAACAAGTCTGTGCATTCATGCTAAGGTTCCCTCTTAGGAGCTAAATCATGTTCTAAAGTGCCCTCTTCAGTGGAGAAGACATGCTGTAGTGCCCTTTTTATCCCTCCCTTTCAAAAACATCTGTACATACATGCTAAAGTGCCCTCTTGGGTGCTCTACCGGGTGCTAAAGTGCCCTCTTCCGTGGCAAAGACATGCTATAGTGCCCTTTTTTTCCATTTTTACCCATCCCTTTCAAAAAAGTCTAAAGTGCCCTCTTGGGAGCTATACCCTGTGCTAAAGTGCCCTCTTCAGACATGCTATAGTGCCCTTTTTTCATTTTTACCCATCCTTTTCAAAAAAGTCTGTGCATACATGCTAAAGTGCCCTCTTAGGAGCTAAATCTTGTGCTAAAGTGCCCTCTTAGGAGCTAAATCTTGTGCTAAAGTGCCCTCTTCAGTGGCAAAGACATGCTATAGTGCCCTTTTTTTCATTTTTACCCATCCTTTTCAAAAAAGTCTGTGCATACATGCTAAAGTGCCCTCTTAGGAGCAAAATCTTCTGCTAAAGTGCCCTCTTGGAGCTAAATCATGTGCTAAAGTGCCCTCTTCAGTGGCAAAGACATGCTATAGTGCCCTTTTTTCATTTTTACCCATCCTTTTCAAACAAGTCTGTGCATACGTGCTAAAGTTCCCTCTTACAAGCTAAATTGTGTGCTTAAGTGCCCTCTTGGGAGCTTTTACCGTGTGCTAAAGTGCCCTCTTCAGACATGCTATAGTGCCCTTTTTTCATTTTTACCCATCCTTTTCAAAAAAGTCTGTGCATACATGCTAAAGTGCCCTCTTAGGAGCTAAATCATGTGCTTAAGTGCCCTCTTGGGAGCTATACCCTGTGCTAAAGTGCCCTCTTCAGACATGCTATAGTGCCCTTTTTTCATTTTTACCCATCCCTTTCAAACAAGTCTGTGCATACATGCTAAAGTGCCCTCTTAGGAGCTAAATCTTGTGCTAAAGTGCCCTCTTGGAGCTAAATCATGTGCTTAAGTGCCCTCTTGGGAGCTATACCCTGTGCTAAAGTGCCCTCTTCAGTGGCAAAGACATGCTATAGTGTCCTTTTTTCATTTTTACCCATCCCTTTCAAACAAGTCTGTGCATACATGCTAAAGTGCCCTCTTAGGAGCTAAATCTTGTGCTAAAGTGCCCTCTACAGAGGCAAAGATCTGCCTTTGTTCCCCTTCTTTCCACCCCTGCCCTTCAGAAAGTCTGTTCACGCCGCTGCTCCTTCTCCTTAACGTGTATTTAATTAATCCGTGATTGCACTTGACGGTCCAGCCGTAGCTCCTGGACTCATATCTGGGTGATAATGTTTAAGTTTAGGGTTCTCGACATCACAAAGGCATTAAAAGAGTAAATGGGCACCGGAGGCAGTCGGAGGGAAGGTGATGTGATGCAGCTCGGAGCAGATTGACTTGTTAAAGTCCGGTGATTTGGTGAAATTCTAATTAATCCAGCGGGTCTCTGTGGGCCTGTTGTTAGCACCACAGCCTTCACACTAACTTCCTTGGCCAAGGACACGAGCTAAGAGGAGTTTAATCAGCGTGATGGATAACTTCGCAGCCCTCGCCACAATTCCCATGTTTCCCATTGGAGGTGACAATACTTTTCCTCCCAAATGTTCTGGGCTTTTATTTCTGCTGGAAAGTGATGAGGTAAAACACAACTTGAAGGGAAACTCCTCTTCAAAAGAGGAATGTACTGAGACTACTGGTTAAATTCGACAAATAACCTGGGAAATTATATCCTGTGACATTTGCAAATTAATCATAATTTCAGTCTTTTTATTTAACAGATTCTAATTAAATATAAATATATTTGTAATTAACAGAAGTGATTCTGTAATTCTACATCTTTTTAGTGTTTAAAAGTGTTTAATGAGATTTTATCAGTGTCAGCAGTGGTGTACACAGATTGTTCTTTGAAGAGGGCACTTTAGCATGCATTTTAGCTCATAGAGGGCACTTAAATATGCATTTTAGCTCATAGAGGGCACTTTAATTCATGTTTTGGCTCCTAGAGGGCATGCATTTTACAAATTTTAGGCCATTATGGCACCCATTTTAACCCCAAGAGGGCACTTTAGTACCCTCTAGCTCCCAAAAGGGTACTCTAACAAATGCTTTAGCTCCAAAGAGGGCACTTTAGTACACTATTTGTAGCTTCCAAGAGGGCATTTTACACTCTTTTTAGCTCCTAGAGGGTTCTTTAACAAGTGTTTTAGCTCATAGAGGGCACTTTAGCAAATTTTAGCTCCCAAGAGGGCACATTAATACATGTTTTGGCTCCTAGAGGGCACACATTTCAGATTTTCTAGACATTCTAGATCCCAAGAGGGCACTTTAACACACTTTTTAGCTCCTAGGGGGTACTTTAACGAGCATTTTAGCTTCTAAGAGAGCACTTTAGCACACATTTTGGCTCTCAAAGGGCACTTCAACCCATGTTTTAGCTCCCAAGAGGGCACTTTAATATATGTTTTGGCTCCTAGAGGGCACGCATTTTACACAAATTTTAGGGCATTATGACACAAGAGGCCTCAAGGGGGCACTTTAGCACATTTTGGCTCCGAGAGGGCACTTTAGCACACATTTAACTTTTAAGAGGGCACTTAACGCATATTTTCTCTATCATAAGGCCACCTTAACACACACTTTAGTACATCTTTTGGGTCTCAAAAGGGCACTTTAACACACATTTTAGCTCCTAGAGGGCACTTTAGCATGCATTGTAGCTCCCAGGAGTCCACTTTAGTGCACGTTTTATCTCCTACAGGGCACTTTTTCACTCCCAAGAGGACACTTTAGCACATGTTTAGCTCTTAAGAGGACACTAACACATTTTAGCTCCTAGAGGGCACTTTAGCACCTTTTTAGCTCCCAAGAGGGCAGTTTAGCATGCATTTTGGCTCTCAGAAGGGCACTTTAACCCATGTTTTAGCTTCCAAGAGGGCACTTTTATATATGTTTTGCCTCCTAGAGGGCACTCATTTTACACAAATTTTAAGGCATTATGACACAAGAGGGCACTTAAGCACACATTTTAGCTCCCAAGAGGGCACTTTAACACGTTTTATCATCTAGAGGGCACTTTAGCATGCATTGTAGCTCCAAAGAGGGCACTTTAACATGTTTTAGCACCACTTTAGCACACGTTTTATCTCCTACAGGGCACTTTAGTGCACTTTTTCACTCCCAAGAGGACACTTTAGCACATGTTTAGCTCTTAAGAGGACACTAACACATTTTAGCTCCTAGAGGGCACTTTAGCACATTTTTAGCTCCCAAGAGGGCAGTTTAGCATGCATTTTGGCTCTCAGAAGGGCACTTTAACCCATGTTTTAGCTTCCAAGAGGGCACTTTAGCACATTTTAGCTCTCATAAGGCCACCTTAACACACACTTGAGTACATCTTTTGGGTCTCAAAAGGGCACTTTAACACACATTTTAGCTCCTAGAGTGCACCTTAGCATGCATTTTAGCTCCCAAGAGGGCACTTTAACACATGTTTTAGCATCTAGAGGGCACTTTAGCATTTATTGTAGCTCCCAGGAGTCCACTTTAGCACATGTTTTATCTCCTACAGGGCACTTTAGTGCGCTACAGCACATTTTTAGCTCCAAAGAGGGCACTTTAGCACAGATTTTGTCTCTGAGAAGCTCCTTTATTATGGGTTTTTCAACAATTGTGCCACTTATCTTCTAAAATCTAAAAGCTTTAAGAAATAGTAAACTGTCTAAATATATATTACATATTATACATATTATAAATCATTGAAAGCAGTAATTGCTGTGACTTTTATACCGTTGTATAATGTTTAAAATGTAGTTAATAGCTGACCAGAAGTGGTAGAACACCATAAGATGTAATGATGCCAGTAGAAAATGCTTCCTAGACATTACAAAGGCTTCAGTGGAACTGTGAAGTCATGCTGCCATGCATTCACTTTGTGGCATTAAAGAGCGATAAACACTCCGCTGTAGAGCTGACGAGTCATTTCCACTCTTCAGAATCGGTATCTGTAGACAGAACAATTTTCATTCAAAGCCAGAAAGCAGAAAGCAGAAAGCCAAGACTTTGATGCATGATGTAACAAGATGTACAAGCAGCCGACTGACAATTAATGAGAGGCTGAATCTCTGCAGCTCATTTGTGAATCATTATTTTCTAACAGTCTAAACATTTTCTGAACCAGAGAAATGTTTTCTGTGTGTGTGTGTGTGTGTTTGTGCAGTGGAGGAAAAAGTATTTAGATCCTTTATTTAAGTTAAAGTACCAACGCAGCAATGTAAAAGTACTGAGAAAGTACAATATTTACTTTGAAATGTAGTGAGTGGAAATGTCATGAAAATACACCAGTAAATTTAAGGAAAACTGTAAAAACTGAAAATAATCCACAGCCGTAAATACTCTAATACACGGTGGTAAATAAACTAATATGCAGATAATACACAGCCGTAAATACTCTAATACACACATAATACAGAGCCGTAAATACTGTAATACACAGTGGTAAATACATTAATATACAGATAATACACAGCCGTAAATACTCTAATACACACATAATACACAGCCGTAAATACTCTAATACACAGTGGTAAATACATTAATATACAGGTAATACACAGCCGTAAATACACTAATACACACATAATACACAGCCGTAAATACACTAATACACAGTGGTAAATACACTAATATACAGGTAATACACAGCCGTAAATACACTAATACACATGTTACAGAGCCGTAAATACTCTAATACACAGTGGTAAATACACTAATATACAGATAATACACAGCCGTAAATACACTAATACACACGTTACAGAGCCGTAAATACTCTAATACACAGTGGTAAATACACTAATATACAGATAATACACAGACATGAATACCACAGAGCCGTAAATACTCTACACAGATAATACACATATAATACACAGCTGTAAATACTCTAATATACACATTATACACAGCCGTAAATACTTTAATAGACAGATAATACACAGATGTAAATACCCTAATACACACACATAATACAGAACCGTAAATACTTTAATACACACATAATACACAGCTGTAAATACCCTAATACACACACAATACACAGCCGTAAATACTCTAATATACACATTATAGACAGCCATAAATATCCTAATACAAACACATAATAAACAGCCGTAAATAACCTAATACAGATAATGCAGCATCGTAAATACTCTACACACATAATACACATATAATACAGAGCTGTAAATACTCTAATAAACCCATACTACACAGCCGTAAATACTCTAATATACAGCCATAACTACTCTAATAAACCCATACTACACAGCCGTAAATACTCAAATATACAGCCATAACTACTCTAATAAACCCATACTACACAGCCACATATAATCTGATACACACATGATACACAGCCATAAATACAGTTTTACAGCTGTAAATACTCTGATACATAATCCACAGCAGTAAATACTCTGATAGACAGCCGTAAGTACTAATACACACACACACACACACACACACACACACTTTACTTTACTAAATGTACTTAATTCCATTCCTCCCCTGTATTAATGTGTTGCTGCAACAAAGGCTCCTGTGAATAGTAAGTTGCAGCAGTGTCTGTCTGCTCCTCCCACAGCTGACATCAAGGCTTTTTTATTTTTCGAGACGTATTGATTCTGCTGCTGCCTGTAATGATATAGTAGTGCAGGTTTTACAGCAGGGCGTCTATTGAAATTGCCCATATTAGTAGTTTTTTTTTTTTTAGGGGGGGCGTTGGAAAACATTGCAACTTCCTTTTCGTAAAGTTTTATTGTTCAGTTCAACGTGAAGCAGAACAGAATCACTCTCATTCCGCTCCGAGTGCAATAAATCCTGTTGTGGATAATAAGGCCTCTTGAGTGATAGTTAATCACTGACTGGCAGAGGAGCCTTTTGGGGGACTTGGGTGTTATTTATGAAATTGCAGATTATCATCACCTTATTTCACACATAGAAAGCGCGATGACGTGACTGTAATTCCTCCAATGTGGCTGCGGCTGGATGAACGGCCACTAACAGGTTACCTTTTGTGCCGTATCATAAAAGCCAGTGTGTGGTCCAGATGTTGTTCACAGAGTGGGGGGGTTTAATCAAGCAGCCGCTCCAGCTGTTGCCCACAGGGTGAATTGAAAGGCGTCTTGTGTGGACAGGACGGCAGGAGACGGCATTAGACTGCTGCAAGCTGCAGCGAGGAAATTAAAGGCCCGATACGTCCGTTTTCTGAATTGAAAGATTTAGTCGAGTTGAATTATTACACCTCAGAAATGAATGATTTTAACATTAATTTAATCTAAGTATCAAAGGCTGCTCAGTGTCAGTGTGTGCATGCATCAGTGTGTCCAGCCGTAAATACTGTAATACACAGCTGTAAATATTCTAATAGACACATAATACACAGCTGTAAATAATCTGAATAACAGCCCTAAATACTTTAATTCACACAGACATTAATACTCTAATACAGTTTTAGAGCTTTATATACTGTTATACAGCCATAAATACTCTGATATACTGATAACACACAGCCGTAAATATTCTAATATACAGCCATAAATATTCTAATACATAGATAATACACAGCCGTAAATATTCTAATATACAGCCATAAATATTTGAATACATAGATAATACACAGCCGTAAATATTCTAATATACAACCATAAATATTCTAATACATAGATAATACACAGCCGTAAATATTCTAATATACAGCCATAAATATTCGAATACGTAGATAATACACGGCCGTAAATATTCTAATATACAGCCATAAATATTCTAATACATAATACACAGCCGTAAATATTCTAATATACAACCCTAAATGTTCAAATACATAGATAATACACAGCCGTAAATATTCTAATATACAGCCATAAATATTCTAATACATAGATAATACACAGCCGTAAATATTCTAATATACAACCCTAAATGTTCAAATACATAGATAATACACAGCCGTAAATATTCTAATATACAGCCATAAATATTTGAATACATAGATAATACACAGCCGTAAATATTCTAATATACAGCCATAAATATTCTAATACATAGATAATACACAGCCGTAAATATTCTAATATACAGCCATAAATATTCGAATACGTAGATAATACACGGCCGTAAATATTCTAATATACAGCCATAAATATTTGAATACATAGATAATACACAGCCGTAAATATTCTAATATACAACCATAAATATTCTAATACATAGATAATACACAGCCGTAAATATTCTAATATACAGCCATAAATATTCGAATACGTAGATAATACACGGCCGTAAATATTCTAATATACAGCCATAAATATTCTAATACATAATACACAGCCGTAAATATTCTAATATACAACCCTAAATGTTCAAATACATAGATAATACACAGCCGTAAATACTGATATACAGCCCTGAATGCTCTAATACACACAGCCATAAATACTGCTGTAAATACAGCTGTAAATCCCCCTCTGATAATACGCAGCCATACATACTCTAATAGTTGGCCATAAATATTACTAAAACACAGATAATACACAACTGTCAATACTCTAATACACAGCTGTAAATACTCTGATATACAGCCGTAAATACTCTAATACACAGCTGTAAATACTCAGCTGTAAATACCCCTCTGATATACTGATAACACACAGCCATAAATACTCTAATAGTCAGCCATAAATATTACTAATACACAGATAATACACAGCTGTCAATACTGATATACAGCCGTAAATACTCTAATACACACAATACACACATATACTTTAAAAGACAGATAATGCACAGCTGTAAATACTGTGTGTAAATACTATGTATACAAAGATATCCTGTAAATACTAGAATATACAGCCGTAAATAATCTAAACACATAATACACACAGAATTCACAGCTGTAAATACTGTGTGTAAATACTATGTATACAAAGATATTATCCTGTAAATACTAGAATATACAGCCGTAAATAATCTAAACACATAATACACACAGAATTCACAGCTGTAAATACTTGGATATTAAATACTCTGATCTATAGCCATGACTGTTCTAATACAAAGATAATGCACAGCTGTAAATATTCTGTTATACAGGTGTAAATACTGATATACAGCCGTAAATACTCTAATACACAGCTGTAAATATTCTGTTATACAGCCGTAAATACTGATATACAGCCGTAAATACTCTAATATACAGCCGTAAATACTCTAATATACAGCCGTAAAGTTTCTGATATACAGCCGTAAATACTCTAATAGACACAGAATACACAGCTATCAATCAGAAACCAAACCAACACTTTATTATAATACTTATATAACGATATCAGCTCATAATACTGATGCACTTTTTCTTAAGTAGGACATTTACCTTTAATTGTGTATTTTTACACTGATGTATCTGTACTTTACTTTTTTCCTTCCACCTCTGCTGAGAGAGTGGCTGTAAGTCACTGTGACATTCACATGAAACCCAGCAGCCAGAGAACAAAGACAACACAAGATAAAAAAAAACAGTAAAGAAAAACCCACTCTCCTGCCATGAATATTCATATCCGTGCTCGTTTTGAGTCGGGTGGTCGTCTTCAGCGGAGGAAACGTGTGATTGACAGCCTGATGTCAGCGGCTCTCCAATCAATCAGCCACTCGAGTGAGAGGTATTCCCAAAACCATATGCCGCTGACGTGCAGGACGCGGCGTCGTCTCTTCTGACGCTGCCAC
>CM060476.1:2106232-2116232 GCA_030544235.1 Lepturacanthus savala | reverse complement strand
AGTGTGTCAGAGACGTCTCCAGAGTTGATTTGTTACGTATTAAAAGATGGTGACGTTCGACGTTTCGGCAGGAGGTCCACCGGCTACGACAGGTTTCTATTTAGACATGACGGTTTTTAGTGTCACTATTCTGAAATGTTATCTTTTTTTGAGTTGTGATAGTCTGTCCAGGGGCATCTCTGGTCTCTGTCCTGAATACAACAGTTTGGTAGGTGGGTAGATGGGTAGGTAGGTAGAGAGATGGATGAGTAGATGGGTAGATAGATAGATGGGTGGGTGGGTAGATGGAGAGGTAGAGAGATGGATATATATAGGTAAGTAGATGGGTAGATAGAGAGAGAGAGAGAGGGAGAGAGAGAGAGAGAGATGGGTAGAGTGATGGGTGGGTGGGTAGGTCGAGGGTCAGTAGGTAAATTGATGGATAGGTAAAGATAGATGGGTAGGTACGTAAAGAGATGGACGAGTAGATTGGTTGGTAGGTATGTAAGTGGGTGGGTAGATGGGTAGGTAGAGAGATGGATAGAGAGATGGGTAGGTAGGTAGATGGATGGGTAGGTAGAGAGATGGATAGGTAGGTAGATGACTAGAGAGCTAGGTAAGTAGAGAGATGGATGAGTAGATTGGTTGGGTAGATCAATGGGTGGGTAGGTAGGTAGGTAGGTAGGTAGGTAGATGGGTAGAGAGATGGATATATAGGTAGGTAGATATATTTAAGCAGGGTATGGGTAGGTAGGTAGGTAGATGGGTAGAGAGATGGATATATAGGTAGGTAGATATATTTAAGTAGGGTGTAGGTAGGTAGGTGGATGGATGGGTAGTTAGATATGTAGGTGGGTAGATGTGCAGCTAGGTGGGTAGGTAGAGAAATGGGTAGATTGATGGGTAAAAATAGATGGATACGTAGGTAGGTATATTGGTAGGTAGATGGTAGAGGTATATTGGTAGGTAGATGGTAGAGGTATATTGGTAGGTAGATGGTAGAGGTATATTGGTAGGTAGATGGTAGAGGTATATTGGTAGGTAGATGGTAGAGGTATATTGGTAGGTAGATGGTAGAGGTATATTGGTAGGTAGATGGTAGAGGTATATTGGTAGGTAGATGGTAGAGGTATATTGGTAGGTAGATGGTAGAGGTATATTGGTAGGTAGATGGTAGAGGTATATAGGTAGGTAGATGGTAGATGTATATAGGTAGGTAGATGGTAGATGTATATAGGTAGGTAGATGGTAGAGGTATATTGGTAGGTAGATGGTAGAGGTATATTGGTAGGTAGATGGTAGAGGTATATAGGTAGGTAGATGGTAGAGGTATATTGGTAGGTAGATGGTAGAGGTATATTGGTAGGTAGATGGTAGAGGTATATTGGTAGGTAGATGGTAGATGTATATAGGTAGGTAGATGGTAGAGGTATATTAGTAGGTAGATAGGTAGAGGTATATAGGTAGGTAGATGGTAGATGTATATAGGTAGGTAGATGGTAGAGGTATATTGGTAGGTAGATGGTAGAGGTATATTGGTAGGTAGATGGTAGAGGTATATAGGTAGGTAGATGGTAGAGGTATATTGGTAGGTAGATGGTAGAGGTATATTGGTAGGTAGATGGTAGAGGTATATTGGTAGGTAGATGGTAGATGTATATAGGTAGGTAGATGGTAGAGGTATATTGGTAGGTAGATGGTAGAGGTATATTGGTAGGTAGATGGTAGAGGTATATTGGTAGGTAGATGATAGAGGTATATAGGTAGGTAGATGGTAGAGGTATATTGGTAGGTAGATGGTAGAGGTATATTGGTAGGTAGATGGTAGAGGTATATAGGTAGGTAGATGGTAGATGTATATAGGTAGGTAGATGGTAGATGTATATAGGTAGGTAGATGGTAGAGGTATATTGGTAGGTAGATGGTAGAGGTATATTGGTAGGTAGATGGTAGAGGTATATAGGTAGGTAGATGGTAGATGTATATAGGTAGGTAGATGGTAGAGGTATATTGGTAGGTAGATGGTAGAGGTATATTGGTAGGTAGATGGTAGATGTATATAGGTAGGTAGATGGTAGAGGTATATTGGTAGGTAGATGGTAGAGGTATATTGGTAGGTAGATGGGTAGAGGTATATTGGTAGGTAGATGGTAGAGGTATATTGGTAGGTAGATGGTAGAGGTATATTGGTAGGTAGATGGTAGAGGTATATTGGTAGGTAGATGGTAGAGGTATATTAGTAGGTAGATGGTAGAGGTATATTGGTAGGTAGATGGTAGAGGTATATTGGTAGGTAGATGGTAGAGGTATATTGGTAGGTAGATGGTAGAGGTATATTAGTAGGTAGATGGTAGAGGTATATTGGTAGGTAGATGGTAGAGGTATATTAGTAGGTAGATGGTAGAGGTATATTGGTAGGTAGATGGTAGAGGTATATTGGTAGGTAGATGGTAGAGGTATATAGGTAGGTAGATGGTAGATGTATATAGGTAGGTAGATGGGTAGAGGTATATTGGTAGGTAGATGGTAGAGGTATATTGGTAGGTAGATGGTAGATGTATATAGGTAGGTAGATGGTAGAGGTATATTGGTAGGTAGATGGTAGAGGTATATTGGTAGGTAGATGGGTAGAGGTATATTGGTAGGTAGATGGTAGAGGTATATTGGTAGGTAGATGGGTAGAGGTATATTGGTAGGTAGATGGTAGAGGTATATTGGTAGGTAGATGGTAGAGGTATATTGGTAGGTAGATGGTAGAGGTATATTAGTAGGTAGATGGTAGAGGTATATTGGTAGGTAGATGGTAGAGGTATATTGGTAGGTAGATGGTAGAGGTATATTGGTAGGTAGATGGTAGAGGTATATTGGTAGGTAGATGGTAGAGGTATATTAGTAGGTAGATAGGTAGAGGTATATTGGTAGGTAGATGGTAGAGGTATATTGGTAGGTAGATGGTAGAGGTATATTGGTAGGTAGATGGTAGAGGTATATAGGTAGGTAGATGGTAGAGGTATATAGGTAGGTAGATGGTAGAGGTATATAGGTAGGTAGATGGTAGAGGTATATTGGTAGGTAGATGATAGAGGTATATAGGTAGGTAGATGGTAGAGGTATATAGGTAGGTAGATGGTAGAGGTATATAGGTAGGTAGATGGTAGAGGTATATTGGTAGGTAGATGGGTAGAGGTATATTGGTAGGTAGATGGTAGAGGTATATTGGTAGGTAGATGGTAGAGGTATATTGGTAGGTAGATGGTAGAGGTATATTAGTAGGTAGATGGTAGAGGTATATAGGTAGGTAGATGGTAGAGGTATATTGGTAGGTAGATGGTAGAGGTATATTGGTAGGTAGATGGTAGAGGTATATTAGTAGGTAGATGGTAGAGGTATATTGGTAGGTAGATGGTAGAGGTATATTGGTAGGTAGATGGTAGAGGTATATTAGTAGGTAGATGGTAGAGGTATATAGGTAGGTAGATGGTAGAGGTAATAATTGAAGAATATGGTGTGATGTAGGATGTGACCTAAAAAAGGGGAAAAAAACAAGATTTTAAGGAGTTTAAGGAGGGAACATTTGTCGGTAAAGTGGCTCTGAAAGAGTCTTTGGGTTGGATCAGTATTCCGCTGTTGTCAGGCTTGATTATCAGCCTTGATTTTTGTCAAACTCTTCCCGGAGCTCAATAGGTGAAGCAGAAGACCAGGGTCAATCCCAGGATTGATTATCTGCCGAGGAAATCTGAAGGGGTGGGATTTTCACCCCCCCAAAAAAAAACGTGAGATTGAACTAAACCCAAATTCAGAAACAAGCTCTGGACTAGAATTTAATAATAATCCAATATGCAATTCTGCTTTATGCAAATTTGAATCCAGCAGATATTAAGATCCTCTTCAGAAACGTATTAATATATATTTAATGACTTTGAATAATGTGTCTAACATTGTTTTTCCTCCAAAAAAATCTTGTTAAAATTAAAATAACATTTACTTCTTCTCATTGAAGATTCCAGAAACTATGAATATGCAAATACGTTTAATTAAAATCAACCTTTTAGTGTCAAACTGGCATCATTCTGCACAGTGAAGCTCAAACATTCAACTGTAGGAACAAGAAAAATGATTTAATTGGGGATAGTAAGGTTGTTTGGTACAGTTGTGGTGATATTGATTATTGTGGAGTTTTTTGTTTTGCTGTCAACAGCATGTAGGTGGATAAAGTTTTTTTGATTTGTTGCACATTCATCTGACAGAAATAATAATAAATATAATTGTGACTATTACATTTAATTACATGCTCCTTAAAATCTAATATATCACTGCCTCACTGTTTCATAACATGATAAACTTGTCATGTTTGTTGATGGTACCAGCATTTGTAGCTGTATTAATATAATAATACTATATTATATTACTATATATAGTATATAGTATACATGCAAATTGAATATTGGAAACATATTTCACCTCATGTCCATTTTTTGAAAAATTATTCAGTCTTATACCATCATCTATGCACAAAATCCTTATTTTTTATTATGTATGTATGTATATATATATGTATGTATATGTATACACATATATATATGTATATATATGTGTGTATATATATATGTGTATGTGTGTGTATATATATATATATATACACGTGTATATGTATATACACATATATATATATATGTGTATATATATGTGTATATATGTGTGTGTATAGTGTGTGTGTGTGTGTGTGTGTGTATAGTGTGTGTATATGTGTGTATATAGTGTGTGTGTGTGTATATGTGTGTATATAGTGTGTGTGTGTATAGTGTGTGTGTGTGTATATGTGTGTATATAGTGTATGTGTATAGTGTGTGTGTGTATATGTGTATATAGTGTGTATATAGTGTGTGTATATATGTGTGTATATAGTGTGTGTGTGTGTGTGTATATGTGTGTATGTGTGTATATAGTGTGTGTATATATGTGTGTATATAGTGTGTGTGTATAAATGTGTATATAGAGTGTGTGTGTGTATGTGTATAGTGTGTGTGTGTATATATGTGTATATAGTGTGTGTGTGTGTGTATGTGTGTATATAGTGTGTGTGTATGTGTGTATATAGTGTATGTGTGTATATATGTGTGTATATAGTGTGTGTATATATGTGTATTATCTATATAAGTATGATTAATATGTTCTTCATATAGACATTTCTAATGAAATTCAATTAAATAACACTATATTTTTGGAAGATAATGATCCAGTTATAGCTGATTTATGTTGCATTTCCTTGTTTTCCTCTATTTTTATAAAGAAATTAGGCAAAACCAAGTGGTGTTTGTATTAATAAATGTGATTCAACAAAGTAAAGGGAACTGCAGGACCCCTAAATACCCAAAAAAACAAAGACCCATAAGAATTAAAATGTTCTGATCTGTGCACAAAATAAAAAAAAATGGCCACTTGAAAATAATAATTCAATCAAATGGGTTTTAAGCGTAGAATCCTGTTGCTGTTTATGGTGCAGCACAGCTCCCTGCAGCACCCGGAGAGATCTATTTGTTTTATATTCCTACTCTCAGGTACCAACTCTCAACAACCTCTCCGCCTTCAGCGATTTATATTCCCTGACATTCGGGTTTGGAATATGCTGGATATAATATTGGTGAATTCACGGCGATGGGTAATGCAGTTTTAATCAAATCCTCTTGTGGACGGGTTTCAGCCAGCAGGATGCCACATCTGAACAGATTGAAGGTCAGGCGAGTGTCTAAGATCAGGATTGCTGGCGAGCTTAGGTGGGGCACAACAGTGTGTAATCATCAGGGATTAAATTGAAACACATTTTGATTCACCTTCATCGCCGTAATATCGGCTCCTTTTCAAAAACACGACTCCAGCTGAGGACACTCTGTCTGCGGCACAAATTAAACGGCTCCATGTGAGGGCGCCACACAAACATCATATGGACAATTATTTGCATGCCTGCGTTCACACATAACACACACACGCGCACACACACGCGCGCGCGTATATGCAGCGTAACCCTGCTGAGGTTCATTTCTCCTGTTACAAAGATAGTGTTATTGATGTGATGGGTCACATTGCAATTTAGAGGCAATTAAAAGGTAATGAATGTGCTCAAATGAAACCTGTGTCTGGAGGGCATCTGCTGTGTATGGTAGAGATGATATATGTGTGTGTGTGTGTGTGTGTGTGTGTGGTGGACACACCTATTCGCGTAGCTTTGAACCAGCATAAAAGATAAAAGAAGAAGAAAAGTGCCTTTGACCGTGACAGCCGTTGTAATATTCCAACAGATATGGTTGTTGTCCGCAATTAGCGATTAGCGTCCATCACCAGGTGATATTAATCAACATACTATATTGTTATGCAAGTAGCGAAGGTCTTTAAGGAACGGCTCAGTACAGTGTGTATAATGAGTGTGTGTGTTGTAGAACCACTGCAAAGGGTGGACCCCATAAATGACCAAAAAAAATGGGGTCCCCCCTGAGTAGCAAAGACAAGTGTGTGTGTCAGACTTTGAGGCAGAAAGTGTGTCTAAACTTTTGAATGGTACCTTTGAAGTCCCCTCATCATACGACATACGTGTGTATATGTATAATTGATAATAAACTTGGTGGACCCCATAAATGAGCAAAAAAACGGTGTCCCCCTTGAGTCGCAAAGACAAGTTTTTGTGTGTCTTTATGTGAGACAATGAGGCTGGTGCTGAGCCATTGTTATGCAAGTCTTTAAGGAATGGCTCAGTACAGTGTGTGTGTGTGTGTGTGTGTGTGTGTGTGTGTGTGTGTGTGTGTGTGTGTGTGTGTGTGTGTGTGTAGATAGAACCACTGCAAAGGGTGGACCCCATAAATGAGCAAAAAAAACTGGGGTCCCACCTGCGTTGCAAAGACAAGTGTGTGTGTGTGTGTGAGAGAGAGACGGATTTTGAGGCAGAAAGTGTGTCCAAACTTTTGAATGGTACCGTTGAGGTCCCCTCATCATACTGCATACATGTGTGTATGTATAATCTCTAATAACCTTGGTGGACCCCATAAATGAGCAAAAAAACTGGTGTCCCCCTTGAGTCGCAAAGACAAGTTTTTTTGTGTGTCTGTGTGTGAGAGAAGTTGAGGCTGGTGCTCAGTATAGTGTGTGTAGTGAGAAAGTGTGTGTGTTTTAATTGATTTTTTTTAATAGCAGTGTAGAGGGTGGACCCCACAAATGAACAAAAATCTGGAGTCCCCATTGAGGGGCAAAGACAAGTTTGTGTGTGAGAGAGACAGACGTTGAGGCTGGTTCCCAGAGCAGAAATTGTGTCCAAACTTTTGACTGGTACTGTTATCACACTGCATGTGTGTGTACAGGTATAGTCTCTAATAGCCTTGGTCGACCCCATAAATGAGCAAAAAGCTGGTGTCCCCCTTGAGTAGTAAAGACAATTTTTTGTGTTTATAGGTGTGTGTGTGCAAGCGTGTGTGGTTGTGTCATGTTGAGGCTGGTGTCCAGATCAGCAATTGTCCAAATTTTTGACTTTTTTTTTTTTTTTTACAGCAGTTTAGAATAACCGCAAAGGATGGACCCCATAAATAAGCAAAAATCCTGCGTCCCCCTTGAGGCGCAAAGACAAGTATGTGTGTGTGTGTGTGTGTGTGTGTGTGTGTGTGTGTGTGTGTGTGTGTGTGTGTGTGAAACATTGAGGCTGGTTCCAAGAGCAGAAAGTAATTGACTTTTTACAGCAGTGCAGAAGCATCGGAAAGGATGGACCCCATAAATAAGCAAAAATCCTGTGTCCCCCTTGAGGTGTAAAGACAAGTTTGTGTGTGAGGCTGGTGTCCAGAGCAGAAATTGTGTCCAAACTTTTGACTGGTGCTGTAGAGGTTCCTTTATCATATTAACTTCAACAACTACTGTATAGTGGGCTTTTATTTCAGATAAAAATCTTGTTTTACCTGTTTATCTAAGAAGCAGCTTATTGAGGCCACGTTTATACAGTTATTAGATTATGTTGCATGCTTTTAGCTCACTTTAACATCAAAATGATGCCATCATACAGGCTGTGTTCTGCTTCTATCCCCAGAACTTGTGTTTGGTAAGAGGTCATTCATGACCTCTGCTCCCTCTTCCTGGAACAATCTCCAAAACTCTCTCAAAGTTCAGGAACTCCATTGCTGCTTTTAAAAGGCTTTTTATAGTCTAATTTTGGAAGGTGTGAATGTTTTACTGTATAATGTTTTTATCTGTTTAGTAGTGTTCTTTTAGTGCGTATTATGGTGGACCTCCACTCGCCACCTTTTCTGCCTCTATCCATTTGATCTCTAGCAAAATAAAGGGAAATAAAATGTATAATCTCTAATAGTATTTTTTGAAAGAAGTAAAAGTGTTGGACGTGTGTTTTCTGTCTTTTTAAACAAATAATTGATGGCATCTGTGTCTCATTCCTCTTCTAACAAAGTCGGCCAAACACCGAAATTGGCAAATAGTGGAGGTCTTTAAAGAATGGTGTGTATAGTGAGAAAGTGTGTGTTTTACCTGATTTGTGTAGAAACACTGCAAAGGGTGGACCCCATAAATGAGCAAAAAATGAGTGTCCCCCCTGAGTAGCACAGACAAGTGTGTGTGTGTGTGTGAGAGAGAGAGGGACAGACTTTGAGGCAGAAAGTGTGTCCAAACTTTTGAATGGTACCTTTGACGTCCCCTCATCATACTGCATACGTGTCTATAAGTATAATTGATCATAACCTTGGTGGACCCCATAAATGATCAAAAATCTGGAGTCCCCATTGTGTGGCAAAGGAAAGTTTTTGTGTCTGTATGTGTGACACGTTGAAGCTGGTGCTCAATATAGTGTGTATAGTGAGAAAGTGTGTGTGTTTTATCTGTGTGTTGTAGAACCACTGCAAAGGGTGGACCCCATAAATGAGCAAAAAATGAGTGTCCCTCCTGAGTAGCAAAGACAAGTGTGTGTGTGAGAGGGACAGACTTTGCAAAAAACCGGTGTCCCCCTTGAGTAGCAAAGGTAAGTTTTTTGTGTGTCTGTGTGTGTTTAAGCTGGTGCTCAGTATAGTGTGTATAGTGAGAACGTGTGTGTGTGTGTGTTTTACTTGATTTTTTTTATAACGGCAGTGTAGAGGGTGAACCCCATAAATAAGCAAAAACTGGAGTCCCCATTGAGGGGCAAAGACAAGTTTGTGTGTTAGAGAGACAGACGTTGAGGCTGGTTCCCAGAGCAGAAATTGTGTCCAAACTGGTACTGACTGGTACTGTTATCATACTGCATGTGTGTATATATGTATAATTGATAATAACCTTGGTGGACCCCATAAATGAGGAAAAAAAAAGTCCCCATTGAGGTGTAAAGACAAGTTTGTGTGTGTATGCATGTATGTGAAACTTCTGAATGGTAGACGAACACTGCAAAAGGTGGACCCCATAAATGACCAAAAAGTGTCCCCCCTGAGTAGCAAAGACAAGTGTGTGTGTGTGTGTGTGAGAGACAGACTTTGAGGCAGAAAGTGTGTCCAACCTTTGAGGTCCCCTCATCATACTGCATACGTGTGTATATGTATAATTGATAATAACCTTGGTGGACCCCATAAATGATCAAAAATCTGGAGTCCCCATTGAGGGGCAAAGACAAGTTTGTGTGTGTATGCATGTATGTGAAACTTCTGAATGGTACCTTTGAGGTCCCCTCATCATACTACATACGTGTGTATATGAATAATTGATAATAACCTTGGTGGACCCCATAAATGAAAAATAACGGTGTCCCCCTTAAGTAGCAAAGGCAAGTTTGAGTGTCTGTGTGTGTGTGAGACGTTGAAGCTGGTGCTCAGTATAGTGTGTATAATAAGAAAGTGTGTGTGTGTGTTTTACTTAATTTGTTTTTAATAGCAGTGTAGAGGGTGGACCACATTAATGAGCAAAAACCTGGAGTCCCCATTGAGATGTCAAGACAAGTTGGTGTGTGTGTGAAACTTCTGAATGGTACTATTGAGGTCCCCTCATCATACTGCATACGTGTGTATATGTATAATTG